>CM056051.1:414525453-414915696 GCA_029574335.1 Rana kukunoris
AATGGCAAACCTTGGCAGCTCAGACGCTTTGGAAAAAAACACTGCAGAGTGCATGAGCATCATGGGAAATGTAGTTTCAAAACATCTGGGGTGCCAAGGTTCACCATCACTGATCTTGCCCATACTTGGATCAAAATTTGGGCAGTCCCTGCTGAACTGGCTGCATTTTGATCTACCGTGTATATATAGCTGGCTTAAGGAGTGCAGCCAGAGGAGGGAGACTATGGGGAGAAAATCTGAACTTTGGTTGTTCATGTTCAGTTGTATGTGTTTTTGTTGTGAAGGACCCAATTTATTTACTAAAGGGAAACAGGTCAAGTAGAATGTTAATTTTCCCTCTAGCGTGACTCTCTATTATGCAATCAATGAAATTATATATAAAAAAAAAAAAAAATAATATATATATATAGCACAAATCTCCATGCCAGTTTAATGAAAGTTTCTGTTTTCTAGATCCCGTAGCTTTAAACAGAGCCACACACAATGCCTGCTTCCCATCTATACGGCCCTGGAACACTGGCTCACTTTGGGGCTGCTGTAAAACGGATAATAAATGACAAAACTTTTACCAAAGTAGATTAAATCCTTCATTTGTGTAGAGAAAAAAAAAAAGATGGCTAAAACATGAAATAGATGATATACCATAGTAAGAAATGTGACATATCTCTTATAATATTTTTCTACCCTCTGCTTACAGCTCGTCATTGGGCCGAGCAGAAAGGAGACCTCAGTGACTGGCAGCAGTGTGAAAAGAACTAATGTGACTGATCACACAAAGTATATACAATATAGATGATTTAAATGTGTTTTATGTTATGTACTAAAAAATAGATTTACTAAATAATGAAGATGATAGCTAAACTCCAGGCAAAACACACACACACACACACACACACACACACATGAAATATTATACAAGCTCTTTTACTTGTCAAATGATTTGATTTTCTGTCCATCCAGTTGTGAGATTCACAAAACTCTGCCACACAGCATTGTCCTGTCTGGCAGGGAGGGAGACTCAATTATTCTCTGCTGCACTTCATTAATTCTTACAGGTCTTGTCCCTCCCTCAGGTCTTTGACTGGATAACAGGAGAAGGAGTCGGCTAAAAGCTCAATGTCACTATTTTCTTCTCATCATTCTCATCAGCATGTTCATTCTTTGGCACATGAGCTCACCTGTCACTCCTCTCTTCCTATTGGCATGTTCATTCTTGGCGCATGAGCTCACCTGTCACACTCCTCTCTCTTCCTATTGGCATGTTTGTTCTTGGCGCATGAGCTCACCTGTCACTCCTCTCTCTTCCTATGGCATGTTTGTTCTTGGCGCATGAGCTCATCTGTCACTCCTATCTCTTCCTATTGGCATGTTCATTCTTGGCACATGAGCTCATCTGTCACTCCTCTCTTCCTATTGGCATGTTCATTCTTGGCGCATGAGCTCACCTGTCACTCCTCTCTCTTCCTATTGGCATGTTTGTTCTTGGCGCATGAGCTCACCTGTCACTCCTCTCTCTTCCTATTGGCATGTTTGTTCTTGGGCGCATGAGCTCACCTGTCACTCCTCTCTCTTCCTATTGGCATGTTTGTTCTTGGCGCATGAGCTCATCTGTCACTCCTCTCTCTTCCTATTGGCATGTTCATTCTTGGCACATGAGCTCACCTGTCACTCCTCTCTCTTCCTATTGGCATGTTCATTCTTGGCACATGAGCTCATCTGTCACTCCTCTCTCTTCCTATTGGCATGTTTGTTCTTGGCGCATGAGCTCATCTGTCACTCCTCTCTCTTCCTATTGGCATGTTTATTCTTGGCGCATGAGCTCACCTGTCACTCTGCTCTCTTCCTATCGGCATGTTTATTCTTGGCGCATGAGCTCACCTGTCACTCCTCTCTCTTCCTATTGGCATGTTTGTTCTTGGTGTGCATGAGCTCACCTGTCACTCCTCTCTCTTCCTATTGGCATGTTTGTTCTTGGCGCATGAGCTCACCTGTCACTCCTCTCTCTTCCTATTGGCATGTTTGTTCTTGGCGCATGAGCTCACCTGTCACTCCTCTCTCTTCCTATTGGCATGTTTGTTCTTGGCGCATGAGCTCACCTGTCACTCTCTCTCTTCCTATTGGCATGTTTTTCTTGGTGCATGAGCTTACCTGTCACTCTGCTCTCTCTTCCTATTGGCATGTTTGTTCTTGGTGCATAAGCTCACCTGTCACTGCTCTTCCTATCGGCATGTTTGTTCTTGGCACATGAGTACACCTGTCACTCTGTTCGCTCCTCCTATCAGCATGCTCATTCTTGGCAGATGACCTCATCTGTTACTCTGCTCTCTCTTCCTATCAGCATGTTTGTTTTTATCACATGAGCTCATCTGTTACTCTGTTCTCACCTGTCACTATGCTCTCTCCTCCTATTGGCATGTTCATCTCTAGCACATAAGCAATGCAGCACAACCGACTGTCTCCTTATGGTACTTCTTCCTCCCAAAGTCTGAGCTCTGCTGTGCAGGGATTGCAAAAGGTTGATACCAGGTCACAATCGAGTTGCATTTAATGAATACAGAGCTGAATTCAATTGTATTATTTATATCTGTCTGGAGTTCAGCTTAAGGTCCCTTTCACACTGGGGCATTTTTCAGGCGGTACAGCGCTAAAAATAGCGCTGCTATACTGCCTGAAAAAATCGTGCCCTGTAGTCTTCAATGTGAAAGTCCGAAGGCTTTCACACTGAAGCAGTTCGCTAGCAGGACCGCTTGGAGCGGTATAGGAGCGGGGTGTTTACCGCTCCTATACCGCTCCTCCCATTATTAAAATCAATGGGAAAACCGCGGTAATACCGCCCACAATGCGCCTCTACAGAGGCGCATTGCGGTCGGTATTAACCCCCTTTCTACGGCCGGTAGCGTGGGGTTAATACCGCACGCTCCGCTGAAAGCGGCGTAAATTCCTACCTGCTAAAAATGCTTACACTCATCTACCGCTAAAAATCGTGAAAGTACCCCTTCCAGCTCACCCATGTGCAATGTAAGTCCCCTCACACACACATATTCAATGCAATAATCAACTTTTATTCATTTCAAATAATATTTTTTTTTTTAATACGTTCATTAGGAATAAATGGGCTGCAGCACCCCAAACCTTAATGCAACACGCACTGTTCAGATCTGTGTATTACAAGTTGGGCTGCTATTTAAAGCAGAGGTTCACCCTAAATATTCTCTCTCCCATGCGATCCAGCATACTAGCGTCAGCGCCAGTATGCTGGTTTTTTTTTTTAAATCCCCCACTTACTGCGTAATCTTTAATTTTTATTTCTTTCCCCCGTGGTGGATGGCGCCTGTATAGCGCGTCACATCTTACAAAAATACCCGATTTAGGACTCGGGTATTCTCGGCGCAATGCGGCGCCTGCGCACAGACCTGGGAGCTGACTGCGGCGCCGTATTTTTCCGAGAAATACAGCGCCTGCGCAGTCAGCTCCTAGGTAGTGCGCAGGCGCCGCGCTCTGTGCCAGGCCCGAGTCATAAATCGTCGATATTTAAGTAAGATGTGACGGGCTGTATAGAGCCACCCATCCACCGCGGGGGAAAGATATAAAAATGAAAGATTACACAGTAAGTGGGGGTTAAAAAAAAAAAAACAGCATACTGGCGCTGACGCTGACGCCAGTATGCTGGATCTGGCATGGGAGAGAGAGTATATTTAGGGTGAACCTCCACTTTAAAGTAAATAGCACTACAGTAAAAACATTGGGCCAGATTCCCGTAGAATTGCCACTGGCGTAGCGTAAGCCATTTACGCTACGCCGCCGCAATTTAACAGAGCAAGTGCCATATTCCCAAAGCACTTGCTCCATAAGTTGCGTCGGCGTAGTGTAAATGGCTCTGCGTAATTCAAAGGGGCGGCTTGTATTTAAATTAAGCGCGCCCCCCCGTGCCGATCGAAACTGCGCATGCGCCGGCCTCAAAAATAGCCCAGTGCGCATGCTCCAGCTCACGTCGGAAAAAGTGAATGAAACCGACGTGAGCGTCGTTTACGTAAATCCCTATTCGCGAACGACTTAGTAAATCAACGTAAACCGACGGAAAAAGACGACGCTGACCGACGCCATACTTAACATGGCAACGACGGAACTTAGTAAGGTTACCCCTCATATAGCAGGGGTAACCTTACGCGTACGGAAACGACGGAAACGATGACGGGGCGGCGTAAAAACGTTCGGGAATCATCGGATTAGGCTCATTTGCATAGGCAAATGAGAAATCATCGTAAAGGCCACCTAGCGGCCAGCGATGTCATTACATCTACGATCCGCCAGTGTAATGGTTTACACATGTCGGATCTTCACTGTATCTATGTGTAAGTGATTCTAGGAATCACACGCATAAATACCCAGTTAAAAAAAAGAGAGATACGACGGTGTTTCCTACGAAACGCCGGCGTATCTCTTTTGAGAATCTGGCCCATTGCTGTTTGTGGCAATGCACAGACAAATACCCCCCCCCCTTTTTTTTTTACAGTGCATTAGTGCTACACACCAGTGTGAATGGGCCCCTAAGTCCTAACTACCCTTCACTTTTCTATCAGCCTCTGCGATGCAAACTGGTTTTCTAGCCTGGCATGAAACCCTCTGGTCTTTGAAGTGATTATTTTATTCCAGCTTTCTGTAAACAAATGCATTTGTGGCTTTTCCTGTGACTGAATTGCTTAGTAATTAGAGTGCTGAACTATACAACAATGCACTGAACCAGAGAATATGGTGTACACGCGATTGGAATATGATATATAAAAACCATCACATCATTTTTTTTTTTATTTAAATCATAATGTTGGCTTAAACTTGTGTTGATACACACGATCACACAAACGTTTGTCAGAAATTCTGAACATCAAGAACGCGTGTGAGCCGTACAACACTACGCAGAGCCGAGAAAAATTATGTTCAATGATTCGATCGATAGGAAATTTCCAAAAATAAATTTCTCCCGTTAGAAAATTTGAGAACCAGCTCTCTTTTGTTTCGTGATTCTGTCGTTCCAAAAAACTCTGAACAAAAAAATCTACAAACAATGGGGCCTACAAACGGTCGGCATTTCCGACCAAAAGCTCACGTTGAACTTTTCTTGTTGGAAATTCCGATCGTGCGTACGCGGCATCAGACATCTGTCACACCCTCAGATACGGGGACACCAAGTCAGAGTTTTGTTTCCCCCTTTCCCACCCACAACAGTGAAGAATAGTCATGATCCAGGTTGTCATAGCGAATGTCAGTTGCGTGCCTTTTTCTTGTTACATTGTGTGATAAAAACGCCCATTGTGTGAGATGTAGATCTTTGTATGGTTTGTCACAGGAGAGATCTTTCCAATCATTTTCTCTTTTTCAGGGACTCTAAATGTTTATTCTTGATTTTGTGTTTTTTTTTTTTCGTTCAGCCCATAAAACTGCAGTTTTTGCATTGGAATTGTGGAGGCGTTTCTGACGCCTGGGTTGTCATTTCTGTGTCATCTGTCACTTGTTCAGTTTGGGTCTTGAGCCTTAATTTGGAAATATCTTGAACCAAACATTAAAGAAAAATCTCATTACCCCAAAGTGTCCTGTGTTCACTAAAATAGAGGTGTGCTTAGTGCAGTAACCCCTAGCAACTGAATGTTACTGTATTCACTCTAGCCAAAGAAGACTTTGGATTGGTTATTTGTTGCATGTGTCATTAAATCAGAGCTCCACCCAAAAGGTGACGTTCTGCTTATGGGGAGGGGGGGAATAGCGGGGTACCTAGTTCTGACAGGTTTCCTCTCCCCTCCCTCCATTCTTCATCTGGGACATGTCACAGGTCCCAGAATTTTGCCTCACCATTTGCAGAGATAAGAGAGCTGAAATTCACATCGCACAAGTATGAATCCGGCCTGAAAGTCAGCAGCTACACATTTTTTTAGCTGCTGACCTTTAATAAACACAAAAATTACTTGAACTCCGCTTGATTCTTCAGGTACCCCTATTGGAAGATTCATCCTTATCTATTATTCTGGAGATAAAAAAAATAGCATCCCCCCTCATGCCTGTGGCAATGGTCAACACCATGAATTTAAACCTTGTAATCTTAAAGTGGTTGTAATGGCAGTTTTTTTTTTATCTTAATGCATAAAAGCCTTCCATGTGCAGCAGCTCCCCTCACCCCCTCTAATACTTACCTGAGCCCCATCTAGATCCAGCGATGTTGCAGCAGTGTCTCGGCTGCCCAGGACTCTCCTCCTCATTGCCTGAGGCAGCAGCACTGTTCCATCAAAGACAGCAAGCCAATGAGGAGAAAAGGGGGGGTGAGGCAGGGGTGTGGCTCTGTGTCTGAATAGACACAAGGAGCTGCAGCTTGGCTTGGGTGGCCCCATAGCACGCTTCTTGCTGTGGGGGCATTCAACAGGTACGGAAGGCCAGGAGCGCTGAAGAGGGATCCGAAAACAGGAGGATCTGGGCTGCTCTGTGCAAAATCGCTGCACAGAGCAGGTAAGTATAACATGCTTGATTTAGTTTTTTTAACAGACTTTATTGTCACTTTAATCATACAGTAAATGATACAGGCTGAGTATTCGGACCCTGGCTTATAGGCTCTTGTTTGGACGCTGGATGATCATTTGAAGACCTGCGTCAGGGCACCTTCTCTATAACCCTGCCCCAGCATTTTTTGCTAGTGTCCCAAGGTGATAGACTTCTCCCTTATGGCTTAAAGGGGTTGTAAAGGTTTTTTTTTATTTTTAAACAAACATATCATACTTACCTCCAGTGTGCAGTTAATTTTGCACAGAGTGGCCCCAATCCTGGTCTTCTAAGGTTCCTCGGCAGCTGTCTCAGCTCCTCCCCTGCAATAGCTAACTCCTGTTCTGGGAGGCGCTTTCCCAAGGGGGTTAGCTTGCGGGTGTGCTCCCATGATACAGTTGGCGGCCATAGCCACTGACTGTATATCATTTGGCCCCGCCCCCCCACATCATTATTTTGATAGCAGCACAGCCATTGGTTCCCCTGCTGTCAATCTCCAATGAAGAGCTGCCTCAAGCTGGGGGAAATCATTGCAGGATTGCGCCCATGATGTTTTGTGACTCAGGTTAGTAAAACGGGGGGCCCAACAGTGCAAGGTAAAAAAAAACAAAAAAAAAAAAAACGAAGATTTAAAACCCCTTCAAACACTTACTTACATAATAGAAGTAGTGCATTCGGATCAGTGCAAGCTCCCCAATACCTTTTGGAGCCTGACCCTACGCTGCGAGAATGGCTTGTAATGTGGCTTTGGGAACTGGATCCTGCACTGGTGCTCACCTTGGCAATTTGTTTAATGTGTGTAGTCAGCCGCAGGGTGC
Source organism: Rana kukunoris (assembly GCA_029574335.1). Lineage (NCBI taxonomy): Eukaryota > Metazoa > Chordata > Amphibia > Anura > Ranidae > Rana > Rana kukunoris. Next base: position 414,532,794 of record CM056051.1, read on the forward strand.
TGTACAGCTCCAGAATCATTGTCCATCCCTATGGAACACAGACGAGTCCTGCAGGAGGTATGCCCATGGGATTGATGAAGCCTGGACTTGAGTCCAATTTCATGGACAGGTAAGAAAGGGTCACTCTCTATCTTTGACTTACTATAAAAACTGGGGCTATATTTGGAAGATATTCACATTTACAGTGCAAACCTTTCAACCTAAAACCGAAGCACTCTGCGCTTAGTCTCAGGTGGAAACCCCAGGTGCTACATCACACCACTGATTGCAAACTTTACCTCTAGAGCCCTTAGAACGGTACTCTGGCGGTTCCTTTCTTTCACCATGAGGACTTTGCTGCAGGATGGTCTACACACCCAGGTTGCTTTGTACTCCCTCTGGACACATATGTTCAGCAGCCTACACTATGGGTACCCCACAGAGGATTACCACCCATAGCTATAGAAAAAAACATGCAAAAGGGAGCCATAGCAAAAGATTAGACAAACATTTTCTCTGCCTAAGTAGTGGTGTCACCTCAGGGGGGCAGAGGGGGCCATGTGCTGCCATCTCAGTCTTAAACATCTCGCTGTACCAGCTGAGAAAATTCCTTTGTTGAAAGATTCTGCAGAGAAGATGTTTGAGACGCTCTTAAAGGAGTTGTAAAGGCAGAGGGTTTTTTTTTTATCTTAATGCATTATATGCTTACCTGAGCCCCATCTCTATCCAGCGATGTCCACAAGTCACGTGGCTGTCCAAGACTCCCCCTCCTGATTGGCTGAGACACAGCAGCGGCACCATTGGCTCCCAATCAAAGTTGGATAATCAGGAGAGAGGGTGTCTGAATGGTCACATGGAGCTGCAGCTTGGCTTAAGTGCCCCATAGCAAGCTGCTTGCTGTGGGGGCACTCAAAGGCAGGAGCACAAAAGAGGCACCCGAGAAAAGGAGGATGTGTGCTGCTCTGTGCAAATCCACTTCACAGAGTAGGTAAGTATAACATGTTTGTTACTTTACAATCACTTTAAATGCTCTCTTTACATTTCTAGGCACAGCTCCACAACCCGTTGCGATTTCTGTCTGTAAAACTGCAGATAAAAAGTCTAGGGCAATGAACAACCAACATGATCCTGTATGCCAGGACCATGCCTTAACTGAGCAATTACTTCCCGCTCTATTCTTTTATGTGATGCCCTTGAACATTCAGTGAAACAACTTTCTCTTATCTCCATTCACATGCACAGAATCTTGTGGCTTAACCTAAAAAGCCTATAGAAAACACCCCTTTGAAGGAGGTCTTTTTGCTGAGGCTTTTGATAAATTCATTAATATGTGACGGGGGGGGGGGGGGGGGGGGGGAGGTTCTACTTTCACAGCAGAAGACTCAAAACCCCCTTCTGCAGGAGCCTCTATCTCTTCAAAATGCAGAGCACCTAATTGCTCTACCCTGGCTTCAACTTCAAAACCCAAGTTCAGCCCTTCCGTTTGGCACAAAACTCAGCCCACCCAGTATTTCCCCCCAAGCCTTTCCAATGAAGGAATGCCCTTACACCGGATGATGTCTGTTACAGTTTGGCGGTCTCTGACTCACAAACATCTCAGACCTGTAGGCAGAGGTGTATTTAGGTTTTGTGCTGCCCTAGGCCTGACTAAACTCGTACACCCCCTAATTTAAATATGACTCACCCCCTCCTGTTAAGGCCACACCCTGTGTTGTTTAAGACCCGCCCTGAAATTTTCGAGTGAGGACACTAGTTCTGAGGACCTGGGGGGGGGGGGGGGGTTGCAATGGATTCCCTTAATTTACTTAGATTTCCTCTTACTTCCTGGTTACCTAAGCCCAGTAAGGGTATTTTTCTTATCCTGGGCCTAAAACCCCTAAACAAATACCTTCAAATTTCACATGGAATCTGCAAGGTCAGTTATTGCCTCTCTGAAACAAGGGGAAAACTTGGCATCCATAGACATGAAATGCCTGTCTCCATATTTGCATTTTATTATTATTATTATTATACAGGATTTATATAGCGCCAACAGTTTTTATCCACCCCATCAGCAATTTCTGCACTTTGCAGTGAAAGAAAATCATTTCCAGTTTGCTGCACAGCCTTTTGGCCTATCCTCTTCTCCCAGAGTATTCACAAGGTCCTAGTACCGTCTAAGAATTCAATAACATCTGGATGACTGTCTTCTCAAGGACTCCTCCCCCTTTCAAAATGTCCTCAGGACAATGCAGATGCTTCAGGTTTTCGGTTTGGTGATCGATTTCCAAATAAAAATCTGCCCTCCAGCCTTTTCTTTGCTTGACATACTTGGGTCTGGTTCTGGACACATCCCAAGCAAGGGTTTTGCTTCAATAGAAGAAAATGCTCTCTCCAGAGCTCCTGCTTGGGAATTGAGGTCACAGAGACATCCAACAATGAGATTGTTATTGAGAGTCCCAGGCCTCATGGTAGCCTCCTTCAAAGTTGTGCTATTCACCCAATTTATTTTGAATTTTCTCCAGCACAAGTTCTTGTTAACCTGGAACAAGCATGCTCCTTCCTTGACCTACTCATGTCCCACTTCCTGTCCAGCCAAGCAATGACCTCTCTAGCTTGATGGATCTCAAGCCTAGCTCTAAAGTAGTTGTAAAGGGGGGGGGGAGAAAAGAAAAATTCCCCTAAAACAAAAAAACATGTCTATACTTACCTGCTCTGTGTAATAGAATCTTCTCGGGGTCCCCCCATCAGCGCTCCTGGCTCGTCCTCTTTTGCTGATGCCCCCAATAGGAAACCAATTCCCTTGGAGGCACTTGTGCAAACTGGAGCCATGCTGCTGCATCCATTAACAGACAGCGGGACTCTTTTTTTTTTACCTTTAAAGGGGGTTGTAAACCTTAGTGTTTTTTCACCTTAATGCATTTTGACCAGCCCCCCCATTTTACTCAGGCTCTACCTCTCTGCCCGTTTTCTCGGCTCTTGACTGGATAGATTGATAGCAGCGCAGCCATTGGCTCCTGCTGCTGTCAATCAAATCCAATGATGCAGGGGCGGGGCCGAGTCCCGCTTTCTGTGTGAATACACGCAGATGCTGGACTCAGCAGTGCACCTGCACAGGTGTCCACCAAGGAGATCGCTTCCCCGACATGGACACCCGTTGTGGGGAGGAGCTACCAGCACCGCCAGTGGACCTCAGAATAGGTGGATCGGGGCCACTCTGTGCAAAACGAACTGCACAGTGGAGGCAAGTATGACATGTTTGTTATTTCGATATTTTTTTTTTTTTAAATGACCATTTAATGCATAGAATGGGTAGCCGTCCCTGCCGAGAGAACACAGTGATTATTGCTAGTGGCTCAAGCATGAAAAATCTGACATGCTGGTTGTACCCACGTTGATTGATTGATCGACTTGGGTACAATCAGCCTGCCATTACATAGTTCTGAATCTTGGCCGTTCTGTGCTGAACTGGTTAAGATTTGAACCATCCATAGCCGGTGTCTTGTCGCTAAATGCCCCCTGTCGAATAATGCCCACCCGGTGCTGTGCTTGACAATCAGGTGTACACGGCACTGCGCACTATACCCCACATAGTGCCACACACTCCTGATGCTCGTGCAAGGGGTGGACTTGTTCATGATGGGCATTTTGTGATGATGGGATGTGCCGTCACGAAACTCAACACATCTCCTAAACAAATATATATCTGCTATTCTTCCTACACGTGTTGCCCTTAACACATGTAGGGAAAAATAGCAGAGAAATATTTGTTTAGGAGATGTGTTTGAGTTTCATGACAGCACTGCCCATCATTACAAAATTCGCCCCCTTCTGTTGCCATCTGTCCCTCATGAACCAGTCCACCCCTTGCAGGCTTGCGAGGATCAGGAGCATATTTCAATGTTCGGCAGCTCTGTACTGCGCAAGCGCAGTACAGGGCGGGCATTTCTCGTCAGAACACTGGCTTATCGCGGGAAAGTGTAAAAAGCAGATACCAGTCTTTCTGGCTGGGGAGGAGTGTTCCAGTTCCTCACGGTTAAGGGAACATGGTCATTGGTCAAAGCCAAACTCCCCAAAAACATACTGGAGTTCAGAGCAATAAGACAGAGGGGGTCTCGGAGTCTGACATTCCTACCTTGATAAAAAGGAAAAAAAGCTACTTCAGGAAAGATCTATTATTGTTCCTGGAGACTCTCATTTGTCTGGTTTGAACACCGGCACTTCAATCCCAGTAATCACTCTGTGCCACTCCGGCCTTCCTACAAGCAGGACTTGACCAGAACTTGACCTTCAGCGCACCGACAGGACAGATTTTGTCCTTGTCAAAATATCTCTCCACTTTGCAGCATCCTGTGCTTCAAAAAGAACCTCAACTTGGTTCTTTTTGCCCGGTAATTTAAACCCATTAGGAATATCCCCCTTCGTTCAGGGTTTGTCAGCCCTTTTACCTTTGAGGAAACCCTGGCAAAAAGTCTGCAATATCAGGGAACCACTGAAATAATTTTCCCATCTACAGTTCATGAAACATTTATGCGATTAACAAACTGTAGACATAAGGGGCCAGATTCAGGTAGCTTAGCGTATGTTTAGGCGGGCGTAGCGTATCGAATATACGATATGTCGCCGCAACTTAGAGAGGCAAGTGCTGTATTCTCAAAGCACTTGCTCCGTAAGTTGCGGCGGCGTAGCATAAATTGGCCGGCGTAAGCCCGCCTAATTCAAAGTAGGAAGGAGGTGGGCGTCATCTATTAAAATTTAGCGTGACCATGTAAAAGAATGGCCGGTCGAACTGGGCATGCGCGCATGCTCAGAATCACGTCGCATAAACTCCCTTAGATACATTGGCGTAAATGCCTATGACGTGAACGTAACTTACGCACAGCCCTATTCACGTAGTACTACGTAAACGGCAAACAGAACGTAAAATTCGGCGGCGTCGTTCCCTGGCCCATACCTTTGCATTAGCTGCACCTGCTATAGCAGGGGTAACTTTACACCAGACGTAAGCCTTATCCAAATCGCGTATATGAAGCGGCCGGGCGCATCTACGTTTGTGAATCGGCGTATCTTACTCATTTGCATATTTCTAATGGGAATGCCGAATGCGTCCAGCGTAACTATGCATCCACGATACGCCGGCGTAGGCAAGTTACGTCGAACGGCTGAAGCCATGTTCTTCGGCGTATCTCGCTTTGTGAATCGGCGCAAAGATGCGGCGCACATTTGAAATTACGGCGGCGTATCTGGAGATACGCTGGTGTACATCTTTGCTGAATCTGGCCCTATATTCTTAGAAATAGCTTTTTACAGTAGATTAAAATGTACCTCCTTAATGTGACCCTTATGCTTGCTTTTTTGGCACAGATGCTCAATTCTGGGTCAAACTTAATATAAGCAGTGTACAGGGGGACAGCAGGGCAGAGCACAGGAGGGAACAGTACAGGGGAGCCAGGAGGAAACTGAAGGACACAATACTGGTATCTGTAGTAGTTTTCCAATATGCAGAGTAGCTCAGGGAAGCTGCTGGGATGAATTGTATCTCATGTGCCGATTCCTACCATCCTCTCCTCTACCCCAAGCGATGTCAGACACAGCCACCTGGGATGGAGTGGGGGGCTGCCTGGAATTGGCATGGGGCAGCAATGTCAGTTGTTTTCTTCTGCGCTCTGCAGCCTGTCATTTATGTGGGGATGCGATCTACCGCTCACCTGCTTGTAATGAACCAGGTAGATCGTGGCTGAACCCAGGTTGAGAAACACTGCCTTAGATGATCTCCACTGGAACATGGTCTTTTTGGTTGCTATCACATCTAACTTGACAGTAAGGAGCCGTTCCTCATTGACAATGTAGTTATATGCCCAAATCCATCCTTTCTTTCTAAAGCTGGCCATAGAAGGATCTAAATTCAGCAGGAACCGTCTGAATTTCCATCAGTGTTTGACCGAAGTAAATTTGTTTATCCACCTTGTTTGTGGATAGAGGAATGGGTTTATCTTTTTTCCCTCATTCAGCCCACTGGGTGAGCAAAAACACATCTATGGCCAGCTTAAAGGAGTTGTAAAGGTTCGTTCTTTATTTTCTAAACAGGTTCCTTTAAGCTAGTGCATTGTTTGGTTACTTACCTTTTCCTTCAATTTCCCTTCTAAATGTTTTTTTTTTCTTTGTCTGAATTTCTCACTCCCTGTTCCTCCTCAGTAAGCGGTTCCAAATGACTTTCCACCGCTCAGATGATGGTGGAAAGCTTACTGAGGAGAAACAGGAAGTGAGAAATTCAAACAAAAAAAAATATTTAGAAGGGAAATCAAAGGAAAAAGGTAAGTGAATCAACAATGCACTAGCTTAAAGGAACCCATTTAGAAAATAAAAGACGAACCTTTACAACCCCTTTAAGTTGGTAGCAATCTTCCACCTCATTTTTCCTTCAACAATTTGCTCCAAAGCACCTAAAGGAAGTTGCCTGGACAGAGTAGACACAACCATCATAGTCAACTTCGTAGCAACAGCTTCTATCAGGAGGTCGCATTCCCTTTTTGCCCCATCTGCAAGACCCTTGCAAGGGAAACCTGCTTCCAATGCAACGGATCGCTAGAGCTTATACTTTCATGGACAAATCTTCCTCCTCCGCATTAATGTGCCCACTCCACCAGGTCAGTGGGAGTTTCCTGGACATTGCCGATGCCGCAATCTAGCCCAGCTTTGTAAGGCCTCCACACGTGGTCCTCGGTTCAAACCTTTTCAATGTTCTACTAGCTGGACATTAGATCTTTTGCAGATGCAGCTTTCTTCCACAAGGTGCTTGCAGTGGCACTCTGAAGTTTGGTCTTTTCAGGCTTTAAGTTTCCACCTTTAGAAGAAAGAAAATTAAGGCTGGGTTCACACCTCCGACAGATGCAGCTCGCAGCAGGGGGTCCAGTGCGTCCCTGTTCTCTGTTTCAGGGACGAATCCGGGCTAAATGTTTGCCCCATATTTGAAACTGAGCTAAAGATGCACAGCGTTCCAGTGCAAGCAGCCTCGCAGCCGCAACGGAGATATGCGAATCGGCTCCATAGAGAGCCAGTCACAATCTCCTGTCATGCAAATTGGATGCGGTGAAACCTACACCCAATTTGTATAGGTGTGAACCCAGCGCAAGACTACACAAGGAACATAGAGCTCAAGATGGGCACTGCCAGTTTAAAGATGATCATAAATAGGCCAAAGACCAGACCGAATGCCACAGTGGTGTAAGTGGGGGAGAGGCATAAAAGAGCTATTAATGTACAATACCATTACAAATCTTTGACAGGCAAATATTTCATATAGATTGTCTAAAAGGCAGAGAGATATCATCAAAAGTCAGTCATGGATTTGCAGATAAAAGGTATAATAAATATTTTAATAGCTGTGCTTGAACAATGGGCACAAGACAGTTTGCATGGATGGAGATGAATGTCAGATCATTTTCCTAAAACAAAAGAAATCACAGAAATCTGACTGGATATTTACAGACACAAATTCTCTCTTCCACTCATTTGTGCAGAAGCTGCCTCATTGTTGATAATGTGGTGCCCAGATCTCTAGGATAACAAAAGAATTCAAGAACTGGATAGTGTCTATGCTCTACTCCATCTGTTGCAAAACTACAAGTCCCACCATGCCTCTGGGTGTCATGCTTGTGGCGGTCAGAGTCTTGCTATGCCTCATGGGACTTGTAGTTCTGCTACAGCTGAAGGTCCGCTAATTGCATATCCCTGATCTACACCAGAGGGGCACTCAGAATTTGGCTGTGCAAAGGAACCATCTTCTTTTTTTTCCCCTCAAGGAAGATTCAAACAAACAAAAGAGGTAGACAGTCACAATAATTGTTAATAAGTACCAAAAAGCAAATGATCTCTAATCAAAAAATCTAACTGTATCCCTTGAAAATTATTTGTCCCTCTGATCTCATGTGATGCAGCAGATTCCACAATACTTTGCTACCTACAGCTATACAACCACTCTTTACTTCTTTGTTCCCCACCTAGGCAAGGATGATGAAGCCTTTTTTTCCACACTTAGTCTCCTAAGATACATCACACACCCTAGAGGGGCGCAGGGCCATAGATGACATATGTATGTGGGAGCTCCTGAGTTTATGGCAACATGTAATGTGTAAGACATGACACCAGTAAGTACGTTGGATAACTAGCATATAGTATAATAATTTTCCCAGGCATGGGGAAAGGTCTACTTTAATCAAGGAGCAAAAAATAATGTTTTTCCCCAAAACCAGACCATCCAGATGCCAGCAAGTAATGACACTTGGCTTGTTAAGGGTACCACCATTTAGCGGCTTGTATTAACTAGCCAATCACTTTACTAGAACAAGCATGAAGCCAGTTATGTCTGGACTCCTGTTCTGCATACTTATTCCAGATCAGTGACCCGCTAAATATTAAAGTCATGTTTAGAATGGCAGCTTCAATACTTTTATACTCCTAGGATCTGAATGACCCCCCCCCCCCCCTGAGATTGGCAGATCTAATATTTATACTCCAACAGTCCCATTAGAACTTTTTGTTCTTGCACCAGTCTGTTTTGATGGAAGCGATGTCTCCTGAATGCAATAAAAGTTCTAACAGTTTCAGAAATGATAGAAAACCGTTTAGTTCAACTGCCTGGGACATGTGCAACACTTTTAAAGCCTGGCAGTTCATAAAGCTCAGGAGTAGAGCAGGCTTGGGATTCTGAGTCATCCCAACAAGCTTTGTGTCTTTGTGATCTATAAAGCGCATGAAATTTGGGTCTGTCTGTTGCCCAATTAGCGATCTTACTCGCTTCTCTCTGGCACAATGTGTGATAAACAGATGCGGGCCTTTAAGGTTTATGCTCTCTGTCTGGACTCATGCAGAAGGGCTCCAGCCTCTCGCCCTCAGGCAGCATAGCGTTCAACTTCTCCATCAGTGGCACCGTCTGATCAATCCCCATTTGAATCCGTCTCAAAATTGCTGACATCTCGTTCACCTTTTGGATCTGCTCTGCATATTTGGCAAAACGCTTCTGGCGTTCCTGCATGTAACTGTACAGGGTGTCCACAGAAGAGTCCATCTGTCACATGAGCAAGAGAAGAAAATGATACAATTTGCACAAAAAAAAAAACTGATCACAAGAGAACAACTCCCAAATTCAATGTTGTTCAATTTAAAGGAGATCTTTCTGCATAGAAACATGGGAGCTGCCATTACTGGCTTTCTTTAAAAAAAGGTAATGCCTACAAAGAGTCATCCTTATACCATCATCCTGTCTCTTTCTCTGCAGTTAATCTTTGTACAGGGCCTCCCCTTTGACTGCCTGTGTAAAGCATTTAAAATTGGCAATTAATATTTGGCTGCTATTTATGATCATCTTTAAACTGGCAGTGCCTGTCTATCTCCATTGTGTAGAGTTTAGTTTCTAACCTTATAAAGATGGAAACCTAAAACTAAACCCCAACCTCAACAGAGGGTTGTGCTGCGTTTCATATGCAGCCTGTTCAGTTTCCCCCCAGTGCACATCATTGCAGCTCCTTTGTGTGAATTGGGTTTACTGGAAACAGTTTGTCATTACACTGAGCATCAAACAGGGTAAAAACTTAAAATTATAACATCAGAAAGCAGTAAACTCTACTGCGGGTTATAACACAGTACTAAATCATACATTCATATACAGCATTGCGTGAATAAGATTGTGCCTCAGATGACGTCATCTTAGGACAAAACTCGCAGGGAGGAGCGATGTGCTGATGTCACCGCGCCTCCCAAACCCCTGAAGCACAGGAGTTACAAACTAGCCAGAGGGCTTATACATGTTTCCAATGCGATTTAAAATTTTCCTTGATGTAATCGTTTCCATTTATTTGCTCTGAATAAAACTTTTTTAGGGAGCTCCTGTGAGAACGTCACCTGGATGGTGGATCCACATGCCCGAGGTCTCCCAGATGGTAAAGGCCCTGGCTGGGTTTAGAGCCATAAGTGTCACTGACCCTCCGTGACAGGAGGTCCGTGCAAGCTGGTAAGCGAGCACTTCATTCACGGTGGAGGTGATAGTGGAAGGATTACACACTATATTGTAGTGGATGGCGTGAATACTGCAAAATAACATTTTCCATCTTATTTGGACTTTTTATCTTTATTTACACTTTTTAGGTCACTGATGTTAGATTTATTTTAGGGCTGTGCAAATTAACTTTTAATTGATCGATTAATCTTTAATTTTTTTGATCGATCAAAATCTTTTTGATCAATTAAAATTCTTTTGATTGGTACTCGCCTCTCCGTCGGCTTCTGGGCCTTCAGGGAGTTCCGTCAGAGATCCGGTAATGTCACGGACATGGGCGGGGGTTTCCATGTCCATCTGAAGGGCTCCTTTGCTGTGCCTTCATATATGTATGCTGGCGGGACCTTACTATCTGCCACACGCAAGGGCTGTTACACTTCCCTCCCATCACCCTGGGATTCTACAACCATCCACTGGGAGTTGTGATAGTTGCCTTCACGGGACATCTACATGCCGACGGACTGATGTTAACCTCTCCTCATCTGGATTCAGCAGTGGTATCATTGTACACATTTGTATACCAGTATCATACTTAGCTACATGTTTTTATGACTGCTTTTGGTACCGTTTGGTATTACTCGCACCATTTTTACAGTTTATGTAGCTATATAGATTTTATCTCCAGTGCAATATTTATTTGGTTACCTACTTGAAGACTATATAAACGTTTTAACACTATTCCCATCGAGCGCTGCCTTTGTGTGTTTTTTGTATCCTGCTATACATTTTTCCAGTGGTTGGTAACTGCACTGGGAATCAGCCTGCAAGGAGATCAGCTAAAAGTAGTTGGATCTGTGCGTTATAATTAATCGAAATTAGCCGATTAAAAAAAAATAAAAAAGGATTAATCGAACACAAAAATTTTGATCAGTAACAGCCCTAATTTATTTGTAATCTTTTTAGCGCAACTCTCATATATGAAGGTGTCATTACACTGAGCCTGTGTTGTGCAACAACACAGCCCAACAGACGAGGTGTGAATGAGCCTGTAACGCAACAGACGCCTTATGTCAAAGTTCTAGTGGCCAGGACACCAGGGTACAGTGACTTGTTCCATCCATCTATAGTAGCCAAATATTCATGGCCAATTTAAATTGCTTTTTCACAGGCAGTCAAAGGGGAGGCAATGTTATACAACTTGTCAGTGTACTGCTGTGGGAGAAAAAGGCATTAAATGCATATCAACTCGCATCAACTCCACATGTCAAGTGCATATAGGACACTTCATTCCTTTGTGATTAAACACATGATGGAACACATTTCAACATCTGCACACAGCTTTGCCAATGTTTATGGTGTTCGTTTACATCTGTGCTCGGTACTAAGCAAACATGTTCAGGCCCATTGTTTTATTCCATCAACAAGTGTTATATGTTCTATGGATGGCAATGGCAGAACATGTGCATGCATGTCACTTCCACCTAATCATGTTTCCAGTATATGGTAAGTAGCCCCTTCCAAGGAAACCTCAACTTTACTCAGCATTACTTTGGCTGACAGAAGCCAACAAAGTAGCACACGACATGCATAAATGTATATTAATACACTTCTTAAAGTGTGCATAAAAAAAGGAAAGGTGCAAACCCTCTCTTAACCTCTTTCTCACCGCGCCATAGGCATTTTACTGCTACGGCGCGGTGGAGTTACTTTGACACGACGTCCTTGGGACATCGTCCTTCACTTCCGCGATTGCGCGTCCCCTGGGATGCGCTCGCGGAAGTGTCCGTGCTCGCCGGGTCTAGAAGACCTGGGGCATCACGGATCACAGTAAATTGCCGCTGATAGCCAAATGACGGCGCGATCACTTGTTAACAACCCGGCATCATTTGATGACGCCGGTTCCTCCCTCTCCTGAGTCTCCTCTCTGTACCGTTCGGTACAGTGTGAGAGGAGAGGAGGGGGGGGGGGGGAAGCAGGGTGTCAGCAGCTGAGCTGTGGCTGGATCTGTGACAAATGCAGTCACAGATTCAGCCATCCCTCCATCCATCCCAGCTCTGCAATACCCCAGTACCCTGCAGTACCCCAATACCCTGCAGTACCCTGCGCAATATGCCAATACCCTGCAGTACCCCAATACCCTGCGCGATACCCTGCAATACCCAAATACTCTGCAATACCCATTTTTTTTCAAGCACCCCTGTCCCCGTGTGCTCGCATGCAGAAGCGAACGCATACGTAAGTCCCGCCCACATATGAAAACGGTGTTCAAGCTACACATGTGAGGTATCTCTGCGAACGTTAGAGCGAGAGCAATCATTTTGGCACTAGACCTCCTCTAACTAAAAACATGTAACCAGTAAAAGTAATTAAAGCGTCGCCTATGGGGCTTTTTAAGTAGCGAAGTTTGGCGCCATTCCATGAGTGTGCGCAATTTTGAAGGGTGACATGTTGGGTATCTATTTACTCGGCGTAACGTCATCTTTCGCATTATGAAAAAAAATTGGGCTAACTTTACTGTTTTTTTTTTAGCACAAAACTGTTTTTTTTTTTAAAAACACGTGTTCAAAAAATTTCTACGAAAATACCATGTGAGATAAAAAGTTGTAACCGCCGCCATTGTATTTTCTAGGGTCTTTGCTAAAAAAGCATATATAATGTTTTGGGGTTCTATGAAATTTTCTAGCAAATAAATGATGATTTTTACATGTAGGAGAGGAATGTCAGAATTGGTCTGGGTGTTCCAGAATGCCTGATGGCGTTCCCTGCATGTTGAGCCTCTCTATGTGGCCACGCTGTGTAAAAGTCTCAAACATGTGGTATCTCCATACTCGGGAGGAATAGCAGAATGTGTTTTGGGGTGCAATTTGTGGTATGCATATGCTGTGTGTGAGAAATAAAGCGCTAATATGACAGAAACAAGAAATTTCTTTTTTTTACAGATTTTTCAGTCGTTTTTCTTTTATAGCGCAAAAAAGGGATTTTTAAATACAGCTTACCTGTAAAATCCTTTTCTTGGAGTACATCACGGGACACAGAGCGGCATATTCATTACTATGTGGGTTATATGGAGTACCTTCAGGTGTGGACACTGGCAATCTTCAAACAGGAAGTCCCCTCCCTATATAACCCCCTCCCCTAGAGGGAGTCCCTCAGTTTTGTAGCAAGCAGTATGCCTCCCAAAATGGTCACCCAAAAGAGGGGTGGGAGCTCTGTGTCCCGTGATGTACTCCAAGAAAAGGATTTTACAGGTAAGCTGTATTTAAAAATCCCTTTTTCTTTCTCGTACATCACGGGACACAGAGCGGCATATTCATTACTATGTGGGATGTCCGAAAGCAATGCTTTAATGAGGGGAGGGAGACATCTTCCAAAGAAGGATTCAATTTTAGAGCTAAACTCAAATCATAATAATATTTCCAAATTAGTCAAGAAAGAAGAACCTTTTTCTTTTTTTTTTTTTTTTTTATATAACCAAGGGTGTTTCTGATCCCGAGGATTTCAAACTGCAGCCTGTAGTACTGCCTGACCAAAGGCAGTATCCGCATTTCTTCTCACGTCTAGTTGATAAACCCTTGTAAACGTGTGGACTGATGACCACGTTGCCGCCTTGCATATCTGAGCCATAGAGATCTGATGGTGTGCTGCCCAAGAGGCGCCCATGGCCCTGGTAGAATGGGCCTTTACCGACAACGGAGGGGGCAACCTCTTCAATCCGTAGGCTTGAATGATTAATTGTCTAATCCATCTCGAGATGGTGGATTTTGCAGCTGCCTGCCCCTTCTTGGGGCCATCTGGTAGAACGAATAACACCTCTGTTTTCCGGATCTTTTCCGTAGCTTTAAGATAGGCCTTCATGGCCCGGACAATATCCAAGGTATGCAGCAACCCCTCCTTTCTAGATGTAGGTTTTGGAAAGAAGGATGGAAGTACCAAATCCTGGTTTAAGTGAAATTTGGATATAACCTTTGGTAGAAAGGAAGGATGGGGCCGGAGAACTGCCCTGTCCTTATGCAGAACAAGATATGGTTCCTTACACGATAAGGCTGCTAATTCTGACACTCTCCTGGCCGAAACTATGGCGACCAAGAAAACCAATTTTCTTGTCAGTAAGAGTAAAGGAATCTCAGCCAAAGGCTCAAAAGGTTGTTTCTGTAGAGTGGACAGGACAAGATTTAGGTCCCAAGGACAAACTGGTGACTTGACAGGAGGATTAATACGCAAGACCCCCTGCAAGAAGGTCTTTACCAGCGAGTGGGTGGCCAGCGGCCTCTGAAACCACACTGACAGAGCTGAGATCTGTCCTTTGATTGTGCTTAGTGCCAGGCCTTTATCCACTCCTAGCTGGAGAAAACTTAACACCCTATCAATAGTATATTTGCGGCAATTCCATCTTTTGGATTCACACCAGCCTATATAGTTCCTCCACACCCTGTAATAAATTACCCTGGAGACCGGCTTTCTAGCCTTAATCAGGGTAGGGATTACCTGCCTAGACAGACCCCTACCCCTGAGAATCAGGGATTCAGCCTCCAGGCCGTCAAATTTAGACGCTGTAATGTAGGGTGGAGGATCGGGCCTTGTGAGAGTAGGTCTGGTTGTAGAGGAAGAGTCCAAGGGTCTCCCACTGCCATATTCAGGACTAGTGAGTACCAAGCCCTCCGGGGCCAAGCTGGAGCTATTAAAATGACTGGCTTGTGCTCCACTCTGATCTTGCGCAACAGGCGGGGGAGTAACTGTAGTGGAGGGAATGCATATAGAAGTTTGAATTGATGCCAAGGGCAAACCAACGCATCGGTTCCGCAGGCCATAGGATCCCTCGCTCGCGACACGAACCTGTCTAGTTTCTTGTTGAACCTGGATGCCATTATATCTACGTCTGGCGTTCCCCACCTCTGGCAGATTGTCTGAAAGACCTGGGGATGCAGAGACCACTCCCCTGGCAACAGACTCTGGCGACTTAAGAAGTCTGCCTGCAGGTTGTCCACTCCGGGAATGAATATCGCTGAAATGCAGGGTACATGAACCTCTGCCCATTGAAAAATCAAGTTCACTTCCCTTTGAGCGGCCTGGCTCCTGGTTCCCCCTTGGTGGTTTATGTATGCCACCGCCGTGGCATTGTCTGACTGGATTCTCACCGGGAACCCCTTTAATCTGGAGGTCCACGCCAACAGGGCTAGGCGAGCAGCTCTGATTTCCAAGATATTGATGGGGAGCTGCCTCTCTGCTTTCACCCAAGTTCCCTGGCGGGAGAACCCTTCGAAGACCGCCCCCCAGCCTGCCAGGCTGGCGTCTGTGGTAACTACCTTCCAGACAACAGGGCTGAAGGATCTTCCCTTTAGCAGATTCTGAGGGTTCAACCACCAGGCCAGGCTCTGTCGGACCCTTGATGATAGCGTCAAAGGGGACTCTAAGGCATGTGTCCCCTTGCCCCAGGCTGCTAGAATGGCTGCCTGTAGGACGCGAGTGTGGATCTGAGCGTATGGTACTGCCTCGAACGTGGCCACTAGCTTGCCTAGTAACCGCATACACAGGCGAATAGTTGGTCTTTTCTTGTTTATAACCAACTGAACCAACCCCTTGATCGCCTTGATCTTTACAAGGGGCAGGAACACCTTTTGATGTTCTGTGTCTAACCTCATGCCGAGGTATTCCAACTGCTTTGTAGGCTGGAATGCTGACTTTCCCTGGTTTAGGACCCAGCCGAATTCTTCGAGGTACCGAACCGTGAGGTTTACTGCCTTTTGCAGACCCGTCCGTGAGTGATCTATGATTAAAAGGTCGTCCAAGTATGCTAGGACTGTGACTCCTTGGATCCTTAAATTGGCCAGAACTGGGGCTAGGATCTTCGTGAATACCCGGGGGGCCGTGGCCAGCCCGAAAGGGAGCGCCCTGAATTGGAAGTGTCGCTGCCCCACCGCGAAGCGTAAAAACCTTTGATGCGACTGAAAGATTGGTACATGAAGGTAAGCATCTTTTATGTCTATGGAGGCCAGAAAATCGTCTTTCTGAAGCGCGGCGGCTGCTGACCGGATGGATTCCATCCGGAAGGACCGCACCCTTAGATAAGCGTTTAACCTCTTTAGGTCCAAGATTGGCCTGACATCGCCGTTGGGCTTTGGTATGACAAAGAGATTGGAATAGAAACCTAGGCCTTGCTCTTGGGCTGGCACTTCTATAATTACGTCCTGGCAAAGCAGGTGATCCAAAGCTGCCAGCATTGAGGCCTTCCTTGCTGGATCCCTTGGTAGCCTTGATTCTTGAAAATGAGGCGGAGGATATCTTAGAAACTCCAATCTGTAACCTGTGGTTACAGATGCCCGGGCCCAATTGTCGGGGATCTTGGCTTCCCAAACTTCTGAGAAGAGACGAAGCCTTCCCCCCACCCGTGAGAGTGGGGGCGCCCCTTCATAAGGCAGACTTAGGGGCTGTCTTTGACGGCTTGTGATACCACGGCTTCTTACCCCCAGGGGTCTGTCCCTGCGATCTACTGTTAACGTTGGATCGTGCAGGCGGCCGTCGATACTGCCTGGAATTAGAGGGCCCCGAGACAGGAAAAAGCTGCCTTTTAAATGTAGGAGCCCGGAATGTCTTTTTGACCGGTAAAAGGGTACTCTTGCCATTTGAAATAGTCTGAATATATTTATCCAGATCTTCTCCGAAGAGTCGTCCTCCATGGAAGGGAAATCCTGCCAGAAGCTTTTTGCATGGGGGTTCTGCCGCCCAGTTCTTCAACCATAAGAGCCTTCTCATGTGCACCAAACATAGTGATAAACGAGAGGCCTGCTGGATGGAATCCTTTATAGCATCTACCGCGAAACACAGAGCTCTGGGAATGTCAGCAAACTCTTCTGCTTGTTGGGTAGGCATGTCCTTTAACATCTCTTTTGTCTGGTCCTTTAATGCCTGACAAACTCCAATTGCAGCTACCGCTGGCTGCACCACTGCTCCTGCCGTAGCAAAGGATGCTTTTAAAAGTGTCTCTAATCTTTTATCAACCGGATCTTTAAACATATGTATGTTTTCCACCGGGCAAGTTAGTGATTTATTCACACATGAGATGGCTGCATCCACTACTGGGAGCCTCCACTTCTTGGAGAATTTTTCCTCCATGGGATAAATGACCGCAAATCTTTTCGGTGGCAGAAAAACCCTGTCCGGCCGTACCCAATCCCGAAAGATCAATTCCTCCAAGAGAGGATGGACCGGAAAAACTGCGTTGCTTAACGGGGCTTTCAAAGAGCCCAGAGAGGATACCGGAGGAACCTGAAGTTCTGGCAATGGCAATCTAAATGCCGAGCGGACCATGTCCGTCAAAGACTGTACCCACAGTCTCTCTGTCTGGGAGTCTGAAAATGGTTCCTCAGAGGTAGACCCCTCCATCCCTGAACCCTCTTGGTTCAGGTCCAGTTGATCCTCCTGTGATTCTAATTCCTCCGGAGAGAGAATCTCAGCATCTGAGGATACACCCCCTGGTGATGGGGATCTAACCCGTTTCTTACCAGGAATAGCTCTGGCGATCAATGCCGCTATTCTCTCTTCTAGCCCCCCTAGGGATACGGCTAGCATCTCCTCTGTGATAAACACAGGGCTGGGCTGATCTGGGCCAGCCTCCGCACCAGATCCCCCTAATGGCTCATCCAAGGCGCTTCTTAAATTAATAAGCTGCGGGGAAAGTATCGGCATATCAGAATCAGAAAGGGACCCCTTTTGTTTTTTGGTCTTTTTTGTCCCCTTTGACCCCGAACCCTTGGAAGCCATAATACAAAATCGAGGGACTCCGCCCACACAACAGACTGTAGTGGCCAGGAGTACAAATTTCAGAGTTTAGGGGAGAACAGATCACTAGTGTCCCCAAAAACTGATGGGCCCGTATGTTGGTCTTTTTTTTTTTTTTTTTTTTTTTTATAATTATATATTATATATTATATATTTGACAACATACAATGACCCTAATTTAAGTTTGCCAGCCTCCAACCTGCTGCAAAATAAGGGGGATTTCTTGGCTTAACAATAAATGCATTGGAACAAAGTCCACATGTACTACCCCTCTTCCGCCACCAGGAGTCACTGTTCTGCCGCTCTGCGTCCTCTCCTTGAAAAAATCAGCCTCAGACTGAGCCCTGACAAGGCCTGCTGTCTATAACAGCACAAAGGCGCGCCCCTGTATGACGCCGCAGGCCCGCCCCCCCCCGCCCTCCTGCTGGACGGCGCGAAAAACGTCAATAAGACATGCGCGCGCACGCGCGCGCGCGCGTATGCCGGATACAGGAGGAACATGGAGGAGCCGCGCTGCTGGAGATCCAGGCACGCAGAAACAGGCGGCAGATTCAAACCCCCGGCCAGGTAGGACTCTCTCAAGGCCCCTAGGGATCCTTACTAGCCCTAGGAAGAAACAGCAGGTTAGCTAGCAACACATATCTAGATAGGGGGGCCTAGTGATGGGGGGAGAAAGGGTGTCATCCTGTCTCTTTTAGACATAGTGATCACGGTTGCCCATGCAGAGCATACTTAGGCTATCCCCCCTTTTAGGTTACCCCGGGGAGCCTGCTGTCGAACCAAGTCCCGCAGGCTCCCCCTTACCTGCTCCATGCTGCAGGATGTTTGACCAGCAAACTGATCCAATCTTCTCCCATCTCCGTGGGTAGCGTAGTAGACCTTCAGGCCCTGGGGTCCTATGAAGGTACCCACTGTCCTGGACCTATATAGCACCCTGGCAAAACAGGAACTTTATGGTTTTTGCAAACTCCAAGTCCTGGGCCCAGGGTCCAGCCCTCCAAAGAGGAGCATTATAGGCAAAACCCCACGGTTTGGGGCCCGGGTACTGTCCACTTTGGCACTGAGGCTCCTTGGACAGATCCGGTAGCCCGCCCCTAATCCCAAGGATGTGGAGCAAAGCTATTCCGTGACCAACACCTAAGACACTGGCGAAAAAACTGAGGGACTCCCTCTAGGGGAGGGGGTTATATAGGGAGGGGACTTCCTGTTTGAAGATTGCCAGTGTCCACACCTGAAGGTACTCCATATAACCCACATAGTAATGAATATGCCGCTCTGTGTCCCGTGATGTACGAGAAAGAAAAATAAAAAACCCAGAGGTGATCAAATACCACCAAAAGAAAGCTCTATTTGTGTGAAAAAAAGTACAACAAATTCAAATGGGTACAATGTTGTATGACTAAGTAATTGTCATTCAAATTGTGAGAGCACCGAAAGTTGAAAATTGGTCTGGTTAGGAAGGGGGTTTAAGTGCCCAGTGGTCAAGTGGTTAAAGCATGCTAAACGCAATGCACATGGTGTGAATCCAGCCTATGTGCCTTGTGGGCATCTAACAAATTGTGGGCATATTTCAGTGCCCAGGAGACACAGATGGTGCATACAGCTGCCCATAATAATGAATGGCTGTATACAGGTTTACATAGCTTTTGCATAAACTCATGCATGAATACGGGTATACAACCACGAACGCAGAAAGTCTGTGTCCAGTGGCGTATGGCTTTACGCTTGTGCGAGTTTAGGCAAGTAGCAGTGCAAACCAACATACAGCCATTCATTACTATAGGCAGCTTGTTCATAGCAGCTAGGTCTCCCAGGCATGGAAATACAGCCATAATTAACATTAGGTGCATGAAAGTACCCATGTGCATGAGGCCTTACCTGGTCACTACTGTTATTTATGGTCCTCCTCAAATTCCACCCATAAGCGCTCATATGATCAGTTAGAATCAAACACTGTTGTCACATGAAATTGAAGTGTCATCATGAGTACGATCCCATGTAATAAGGTCAGTGGTATACACACCCTACTCCTCTAATATGTGGCACTTACCTCTTTTATACGTTTCACCAGTGCGTTCTGGTCGAAGGCCACTGCCTCAGCGCACTGGTGTAGATGGTCTTGGTAGCGCACACAGAGCTGCAGCACCTGCGGGGAGTCGAGGCGCTCCAGACGTACGTTGGGTGGGGAGGTCTGACCGCTCAGAAGACCTGTAAGAAAGATGGAGGAGAGGTAAGCAAGACCAGGTTAAAAGACCTAGAAGAATTAGGAACGCAACATATCGATTCTGCACCATTTTTTTTTGCATTAAAACTGGAAGTGTTATAATTAAATCTTTGGATACTCGATTTTGCACAAAAGTAGTTAAAACTGAAGTATAATCTGTTTATATTTTACCTTCTTTGGTTCTTCCTTTTATCTTCACATCAACATACTAATGAAATTTGATTACTTACCATATTTTAGATATCTGACATAGTGACATCATCACTGCACCCCTGTGCTTCTCTATGCAATTCAGACATATTATGGCAGGTAAGAGCCTACAGGTTGCAGTTTAAAGCTCCTGAAAATATCACAGCACTCAATACTCCTCTTGAGGGCCCTCAGCAAACAGTGAGGGCCCTCATAATGCCTTTATGAGCAGTTTTCTGTCTGAAAGGAGTGGCACACAGTATCTGCATGCAGACTGCCCTATGTAACACCCATATGTGATGCATCCATGACTAAATGAACTGAAATCCAATGAATTAAAAGGGGCAGGCCTGAAACAGGCAGGCTTGAGAGCAGAGGAAAGAGCTAAATGATGCCGAACGGCATTCAGCCAGGAAAATTAAACGGGCTCTGCCCGACTTGCTGCAGTTTATAATGCACATTATTTTGTTTATACTACACTGCGCTCACAATATAATGTAAGTGTTTAAGCTTGTAGATTTATTGTGGTATTTTTTTTATAAAATAAAAAGTCTTTACACTATTGGAACTCTTCTTTTTTACTGGTTGCTTGACGTATTGGAGAGTAAATATTTGGTCCGGGTACCTGAATGAATGATCCCTGGAGGGGATAAGGGGCATTGTGACCCACTTAAATTAAACCCCCAAACAAACCCCCCTCCGTGCCTGCACTCACTCCTACAGCAGTCACCACACCACAGCTTCCCTGGCTTTTCCTCCTGTCCCGATTGGCTGGGAGGAGGATCTGGAAATCGATAGCGAATATTGAGTCGCTAGTATTACAAGTGGGAGGTTTCGGGGGACACAGTGCACCGGCTGTGTGGTACATCCGACAACAAACTCCTGTATTCTTCATATGTCAGGGCTATGGGGTAGAGTGACAAGATGGAAATCCTTTTCTTACTAAGAAAATAATCCAAGCCCGGCAAAATTTTGCAAAAACACATCTGAAGTCTCCAAAAAGCATGTGGGAAAATGTGTTCTGGTCTGATGAAAGCAAGGGTGAACTTTTTTACCATAATTCCAAAAGATATGTTTAGAGCAAAAACAACATTGTTCATCACCAAACGAACACCATACCCACAGTGAAGCATGGTGGTGGCAGCATCATGCTTTGGGGCTGTTTTTCTTCAGCTGGAACAGGGGCCTTAATCAAGATGGAGCGGGGGTCAGCAACCAGTAGATCGCCGACAGGTGACTGGTAGACTTCGGTCGGAGCTTGCCGACTTGCCATTCTAGAGGATCAGAGTACAATACAGAGGCACCAATTGTAAAGTTAGGACTGTAATAGGGAGCAAGAGCCGCATAAGTCAATGCCTCCTCTGTAGTGCTGGCTCCTGTTCAAACTGCATAAGCTGATGCCTCCTCTGTTGTGCTAGATGCAGTCCACCTCCTATTCCGGTTAGCAGAGTGGTGCCAGCAGGGATGGTAAAACCCCATAGTTAAGATGCGATTTTATCATCCCCCGCCCCAACCACATCTACTTTAGCTGCAGTTGCCAGAGGTGTACACATGTTGCAGCTGCAGCAGGAGTTATACATCCTGTCATGGTTGGTGGGTGTAGCACTTGCGAATCATGACCCATTCAATTGAACGAGGCCACTCTGCACTCTTGTGCAGTAGAGCAAACAAGGGGTTACAGCAGGCAGTGTTGCTTTCTCACTACCCGCTTTAACCCCTTGGACCCTGCAGAAGCATGCAGTTGCAGGGCACTTGAAGAGTGGCCCCCATTTACTTGAATGGGTCGCACTTGGCAGGCGGTAGCACCCACCAAAAGCAACAAGGGGTTTCTTTCCTGCATCGGCATGTGTACACCTTTGGCTGCTGGTCAGCACATTCACATAGCTGTGCTGACCAAAGATCGCTCATTATTGCAAGTGTTATGGTGGATAGTCACTCCGGGGGTGTGTATTACAATGTATGGACCGCCACACCAGCAGTACGGGCATCATAGCCACTATGCAGAGAGGTGGCCAGGATATTTGGAATTAGTTCATGTTTTCATTTTTCTTGAAAATGTGAACTTACTCTTTAAATATATTTCTTTGTATAGCCACATAAGATATAAATCCACCTTCTGTGCACCAAACACCTTTACGAACCCAGGTATTACTTTATAAGAGCAGCAATGACATCATCACTGTACATGGTCTATGGAGAGAGCAGAGCTATGGGCCCCACCCACTACAGGCTGCCAGGCAGAAAACCACAGGAGGGGGCGGAAACAAGACCAGTCACCTTGCACAAAGAGCAGCAGTGACTGGTCTTTATTACAGGAAGTTCCTGCATAGAGGGAAAAAAAAGTGTCACATTGCATTACTGCACAGATCTGGAAGAAATACACAAAGCACACCAAGGCTGAAGAATACATATGGCTCTTGTACTTAGACAATATTTATTTTTCCTGAAGTTCAGCTTTAAATAGAAGTAAACCCAATCACTAAAATCTCATACAGTATTTACCATGCTACTGTCATTTCAAAATGCACTGTCATTTTAAATCTGCAGCTTTAGTCTACTCTAAACAATCCCTGGTGATCCTGCCATGATGGTCCTAGTTCAGGCATTTCCTGTTATAAGTTGACAATACTCTTTACCTGTCCCCCAACTGTGCTACTGCGTTGTCACGTGGACTTTGGAAGGGGGCTACAGGAAACTTGCCCTGAGAAATGCCATGCAGACATCACTTGAGTGCACATGGGCAGAAAGTATCTGCAAAGAGGTGGCAGGGGATCACCATCATTGAGATGTAACAAAGGCTGAAAAAAGTATTTTTTTTTATTAAAACATTTTTTATATACATTTTTTTTTTTTATTATACACAATGCACAGAGTAAACTAAATGTAACTCTGTTAGGATTTATTTCTACTTTGCAGAAGATCAACAGCACCAGGATGCAGCAAGGAATTATTATTATTATACAGTATTTATATAGCGCCAACAGTTTGTGCAGTGCTTTACATCAGGAATGAAGAATACTGTGAAAAGAAGTAGGTTGTAAAAAAAAAGAAAAATAAAAATTTAATAAAAAGGCAATTGTTTAGCATAGTCAGCAAACTAAATGTCGTTCAGCATGGCAACAACGCCTCATGCCTCCCCTTGTGTACAGATATGGGGATTTTTCATACAGATCTGTGAATGGGAGATTTCAGATTTCCTTATGCACAGATCAGAGAGGGAGAGGTTTGAGATTGCAGGGAGATGTGACAGCAAGGGGTTAAGCAGGCAGGGGCTGTCTGCAGCCAGGGCTGACCTCACTCCATTCTTATCGGCTGATGTCATACAAAGATCAGCTCCCCCTCCCCCTCCGCCACTTATTGTCAGGCCTCAGGCCTATTTAAATCAGGGCAACACAAAATAGAATGGCGTCATTCGCAGTTGGGAAAAAGACTGCTTTATTTCATGGGAATTTCTTTATGATCATCTTTTTACTGGATATCCCACCCTGCTCCTAGCTACATGGGTATTCACTTGTATTCAATACAACATTTTTTTTTTACTAAAGTTCTTGCCAGGTTTTAGTTTAATACATATTTGCTGTAATATTGACGCTACAATATTCTAGATAGTTTTTTTTAATGTTAAAGATTGGGTTCACAATTAAGAATTATGGGGATAAACAGAGTTTAAACCCCAAATCCAAACAACTTCCCCTATAAAGATCTTTAGTTATCACTAAAAGGAAGGGAGGTCCTGTTTTAACCTATATAGATCTTTGTATTAGAATTTTGTGTAAGAGATTATATATATATATATATATATATATATATATATATATATATATATACATACACACACACACACACACACACAGGGCTTTTTTTCTGGGGGAACTCGGTTCCACCACCTTTGGCTCAGACCCTTTGGTGTCTGCTCACCACAATCACTTGTAAACACAGAAGTCTGGTTTCTGTGTTTACAAGCAACAGCTCTGCACTCTGTGTGTAACCCCCTGAACTCTGTATCTAATGCAATCCTGGTATTTAATGCCCCTTTAAGACCCTTCTACTGTTTGTGACATCTGAACGGGGTCGTGGTTGAGTTCCTGTACCTATTTTCTGAGAAAAAAAGCTCTATATACATACACACATATATACATATATATATATATATATATATATATATATATATATATATATATATATATATATATATATATATATATATATATATAATCAGGCTATATACCCAATAAGGAAAATTTATGATAAAAATGGGAATATTTAGGGTGCCCACAAGACAATAACAGAAAATATTAAATTAAAAAATCAGAGTTAGTCTTACCAGAAACTCTGTTTCCAGGAGTCTTCCAGGACAGCCCTTGAGAGATGGAGCTCCTCCCCGGACAGGAAACACATCACCACCAGCTCTTTAAAAGGCGGTCCCTCAGGCATCTGGTCAGTTTTAATCCAAGAACCGAAGGACGGAGCTGAAATACAGGTTATTAACATACATACAACTTATATTATCTATGTATATATACCTACCTCAAAAAAATAGGGTGGGAACGTGCTGTCCTGGAAGACTCCTGGAAACAGAGTTTCCGGTAAGACTAACTCTGATTTTCCCAAGGCGTCTTCCAGGACAGCCCTTGAGAGGATGAGCAAGCACTCCCCAGTTTAGGGTGGGACTATTGCTTGGAGGACTTCCTCCCAAAGGGTTGATCTTGATCACTTTAAGACGTTCCAATCGATCGTGTCGAATGAACGTGGACATGCTTGACCACGTGGTGTCCTTACATACCTGCTCCGAGGTAACACCGGCTCTTTCTGCCCAGGACGTTGCAAATGTCATTGAAGAGTGTGTTTTCAAGCCTTGTGGAGGGTCCAAGCGCAAAGTTTTTGTACCCTTCCAAGATGGCCACCTTATCCACCTGGCTCTTGTTTCTTTTGAAGCCTGCTTTCCCTTCTGATTTTCTAAATTTTTAGTCGCTTCCAGATAGGAAGAAGACCTCTTCTGACGTCTAGCCAGTGTAGTTTCTCTTTGCTATTTGCAGGTTTATTGCAAAAACAAGGAAGTATGAAGTTCCGATTCTTGAAAGAAAACAGTAACTTTAGGGATAAATGACTGGTCAGTCTTTTAATATAATTCTATCCTCTAGTATTTGCATATGGTTCTCTGAATGACAGAGCGACTAGAAAGACTATATTTAAAAATAATCAGTTTTAAGGATGCCTCTGAAATTGGCTCAAAACGGATCCCTAATGACTGCATCCAACATAATAGAAAGGTCCCATGCCGGAAATTTACAGCATGGAGCCGGGCGTTGGTAAACAACTTCTTTCGCATTGCAATTAATAAGCAGGCCCTACTGTAAGGAGTGCTGTATATAGACAGTTAGGGCAGCAATTTGTACTTTAAGCGTGCTTAAAGATAACTCTTGTCAATGCCTCTTGTAGAAACTCCAATATTGTTGGAGAATCGTATTCTCTTTTGCCATTTTCTATTAGCCAGAAATTAAATTTCTTCCAGAGTTTCAGGTAAATTGCGCTGGTATTTGGTTTGCGACTTTGTAACAGAGTTTTAATCACTCTGGCCGATAGACCCTTGGATTTCAGGACGTCTATTCCAGATACCAGGCCGCTAGTTTTAGCATGGCTGGATTGGAGTGCCGTACTGGACCTTGGGATGGCAGGTCCTGACTGCACAGTAACATCCAAGGTGGTCGATCTACTAAAGATAGCAGAAGTGAAAACCACGCTTTTTTTTTTTTTGGGGTCAAAAAGTTGCTACCAGGATAAGAGAAGTCTTTTCTGTCCTAAACTTGGGGAGGACTCTCGGTAAGAGATGTAGAGGCGGGAAGGCATAAGACAGAGTGAACGTCCATGCGTTCTGGAGGGCATCGACTGCCACTGGTTGATCCCTTGCGATGGATTGCTGATAGCGACTCCAGATTTTTTCTCTGCCCAAACAAACTTCTTGTGCTATGCACATCAGGGTGGCATTCCTAATTCCTGTTTGTTTAGGTATTCTACAGAGGTTGTGTTATCTGACCTGTAGATATTGGTGTCTGAGCTGACTTTGGAATGCTGAGATTTCTTTGGCTATGACCTTTAACTCTCTGTAATTGGACGAGCATTTCCTCTCTAGGCGACTCCCAGTGCCCTGTACCTACTGTCCATTCAGATGGGCTCTTCACCCCTGGCTGCTGGCGTCCGTAGTTAGGATGCACGTAGTCGGGGGGTTCCATAGCAGACCTTTTTTGCCAGTCGCTTTGGTTTCTCCACCACCAGAGGGCCTGTTGGTGCCAGGAACAGTAAGTCGTCCAAGTAGGGATAACTGTTATGGCTTGGAGTCTTAATAGAGCCAGTGTTTCTGCTAGGGTCTTGGTAAAGAACCTCGGATATGAAGAGAGGCCGAAGGGGAGCGCTTGACTCTGAAAGTGGTAGACCCTTTCCCCCCCCTTAATGGCTATGTGGAGGAATTTTTGGGGCTCCTGATAGGGATGTGAAGGTAGGCATCCATCAGATCTATTCTAGCCATGAAACAATCTTTTTAGAGTAGATTGAAGATCAGGCAATATTTGCCTGATGGCTTCTGCACCAGAAAAGTGTGCGAGAAAAAACCTTGGCCTTCCCCTCAGCCTTCCTCCCACCTGGATGCTGGCATCACTGCGGCTTGGGATTTTTGTCAGAAGGGTTAAAGAGCACTATTGCCTTTTGTTTGCCTCCTTGTGCCGCCCAGGGGTTGTTTGGCTTCCCTTATTCCGCTTTCTTTTGTCCCTTAAAAAGATGAAAAAACGTCCTGGGAAATTACTTTTTCTTTTAGGAAAAGTCTTTTTTATCACCTGTGCGTTCTAACGCTTCATCTAGCGGGGTGCCAAACAAGAATTGACCTGAAAAAAATAAATGCTACATAAGCGTAATTTAGAGGCGGTATCGCCCGGCCATGTTTGAGCCAAAGAGTCCTCCTGGCTGCAACCAATAGCGAAGCTGCCCTGGCTGAAAGTTTTACAGATTCTATCTAGGCACCTGCGACAAATCCTACTGCTTTAAAAAGCATGGGAAAGGATTTCAGCAACTCTACTCTATGGGTACCTGCCGTCAGGTGTTCCTTTAATTGTTTAAGCCAGAATTCAAAATTACAGGCTACACACGTCGTTGCTAGGGCTAGTTTAAGGTTGGCCATAGCCGTGTCCCAGGATCTTTTGAGGATAACATCCCCCCTTTATATCCACCAGATCCGCTAAGTGTCCCATGCCATCCAAGACTAAGTCTGAGTGTTTTGACACCTTCGCTAGCGGGGTATCCAGCTTTGGAGCTAGTTGCGAACTTGTACTGTGGTCCTTATCAAAATGAAACCTTTTCAATTCTTCAGTCAGGTTCTCCCCATTCCCTGCGTACCGAATCTGACATCAGTTTATGTACTGGGAATAATTTTAGGTTTCCTTTTCTTAAATCCTGATACATTTTATCATGACATGAGAGTGAGTTTTGAATAGCCCCTACCCATTCGTCTACTTCCTCTTGGGAGAGATTGAATAGGGTGGGTGCGCGGGAGTCATCCCGACCTTTCTCCTGCCCAGAATCTGACTGGGAGGAATCCGGGTCAGAATTTCTAAGGGAAATCTCCTTCTCCACAGGTTCACCTAATCCTAATGTTACTGGAGTAGGAGAGGTGGGCACCTATGGTTGTCTAACCGTTAAAGGAAATTGCATATCTGCTATAAGTTTCCTGAAGGACTGAAAGGTAGACTGCATCTCTAAAATAAATTTTGGTAAGAGGGGAATCCCTCCTGTTTACTACCGCTGTAGTGCAAGGGGCACATAGGGATTCAGTGTAAGTAGATGACAGCTTAGCATTACACGTAGGGCACTTTCTATTGTCACTGGAAGTGGACCTTGTGCTAAGTTTTTCTGGGCCCTCTATAGAACAAAAAAAGATATATAGAGAGCCTTTAGTGCCTATGCAGCAAGTCTCCCCCATCCTAAGGTGCCCACGGAGCTCCAAGAAGTTCCCTGAACTCCTAACTCCCCCTTTTAGCAGGTGAAAAATAGACACAGGAAAAAAAGGCTCTGGCCAGGCCAGCCTACCTGTGATGAAGCGGCGTTAGACTCCTCTGAAGCCTGGGATGCTTCCATGGTGCTCCATCAGTAGGCAATCCACAGCCCATGCTTTCGCCTTTGAAAACGCCGCCTCGGCCTTCCCCCAGTCTCTGCACCGAAAACCGGAACCAGTGTTTCCGGCGCACATCGATGACGCGCATGTCGCCGGAGGTGACGCCCGGCGTCCTCCGGGTCCCGGCGTGTGCCGCGAAGAGAAAGATCTCCGGCCACCGACGCCGCCGCCATGCCCGTCAACGCTGCCCACTCCCTCGCCGGGCTCCGGAGAGAAGGAGGAACGGGGAACTCCAGACCCCATGCGGAGGGAACCCGTGGCCACGGAGAGGTTTTAGAGGTAAGAGGGGAACACCAGCTGCACAGCCCTTGCGTGATGGACACTCTCCTGGGTCCATCTCCCCCTTTAAAAGACGGTTCCTTCAGTGACATGTCTCCTCCGACTGAGGAAACACATAAAACTGACCAGATGCCTGAGGGACCGCCTTTTAAAGAGCTGGTGGTGATGTGTTTCCTGTCCGGGGAGGAGCTCCATCTCTCAAGGGCTGTCCTGGAAGACGCCTTGGGAAACATGCATTTTATATAATATATATATATATATATATATATATAGATTAGATAGATCTTTAGTTATCACTGAAAGGGATCCTCACCAGAAGGAAGGAGGTCCTGATTTAACCTATATAGATCTTCAGTTATCACTAGAAGGACCACCATCAAAAAGGGAAGAAGGTCCTGATGCTGCAGAGTTCGACCAAATCCGGGCGCCCGGTCGCAATTGCGACAATAGCGGCCTGGCGCCCGGTCGCAATTGCGACAATAGCGGCCTGGCGCCCGGGGAAGCTTATGCCTGCAGAAGGCCGCAAAGCCGCGGCCTCATTTACCGACCGGCGCGGGAGGTAGGGGTGCACGGAGACACAGGATACCCCATCCTGTGTCTCTGTGCGCCTCTACCTCCCCGCGATCGTGGCTGGCCCGTGCCAGCCGGTAATTGAGGCCGCGGCTTTGCGGCCTTCTGCAGGCAAAAGCTTTCTTCTGTGATCTGGCGCCATCTTGTGGTGGCCGTTGGCATAACAAGTAAACCAGCAATTCTAATGCGTTTTTTCACTGCCATCTCCTTCCCTCTAATTAAAGCCCCCAAACACATATACATATATATTTTATTCTAACACCCTAGAGAATAAAATGGCGGTCGTTGCAATACTTTCTGTCACACCGAATTTGCGCAGCGGTCTTACAAGCGCAATTTTTTGGGGAAAAAATACACTTGTTTTAATTAAAAAATAAGACAACGGTAAAGTTAGCAGATAATGTCCCCCCGAGTAAATTGATACCCAACATGTCACGCTTCAAAATTGCGTCCGCTCGTAGAATGACAACAAACTTTTTCCCTTTAAAATCTCCATAGGTGACGTTTAAAAAAAAAAATTCTACAGGTTGCCTGTTTTGAGTTACAGAGGAGGTCTAGGGCTAGAATTATTGTTCTCGCTCTACCAATCACTGCGATACCTCACATGTGTGGTTTAAATACTGTTTACATATGCGGGAGCAACTCACGTATGCGTTCGCTTCTGCGCGCGATTTACAGAGCCCTTCCCCCGGAGGGAGAAGGAAGCAGACGGAACTGCGAGAAAACAAAAGGGAGGCCCAGGGACACGGGGAATCAGATGTGGGCAGCACAGAGAAGGGGGATCGGTGTGGCAGGATGGGGGGGGGGGGGGCAATTACAAAACAATGCACCATGTCTGTCTCTCCCTAGAGCAGCTAAAAGCCAGGGAGAGGGGGAGAAACCGGCTTTCAGCTGCTGAAGGGAGACACAGTGCATCATTCTGTAATTGTCTTTCCCCTCCCACCATACTGATCCCCTTGTGTGCTTGGGCCGACTATTACTTTTGGCTCTGAAGAAGAGAGTTCGCCCTCGCAACGCGTAAGCCGTAGCTGTAATCTGTCGTCTGGACTCTCCGGCTGTTTGGTTCCAGTAGGAGACCTTTCGGAGGCATCTATGCCTTTGATGGAGTGATGTTTGTGCTTGTTTTTTACTTGGTTTGCGAGTATTTATGACTTTTTATACAGTTTTAATTAAACCTAGCCATTGGTAATGCACTAGGTGGGTGCACCCTTCTTTTCCTTTTACCCACTACAGGAGGCCTGGTGGTACCCCCCTATCGGTGGCCCTGGAGCACATACAGGAGAGGAGGAGAGGACTAAAAGGCTGCCCGGTGCAATACCATTGCACACAGCAGGCAAGTAGAAAAACGTTATTTTAATAAAAAAGAAAAACTCTTTACAATTACTTTAATCCTCATTTAGAATAGCGTGTCCAGTGTTTTTACCAAAATAGTAATTGATTTTTAAACAGACTTAGCAGATGTAGTGACTGAGTCAGTTAAAGCCTAAGTTTATCTAAAATCCAGTCTACCTTGCATCGCCTCCTCAGCGCATGCTTTAACCCCCTAATTACTGGACAAACGTTCACTTGAATGGTTCATGCTTGACGGGTGGTACCACCTGATGAGTGTTACCAGAGGTACAATTCCTGCTGTGGCTGTGATGCAAAGTACCGTGGCCATGGCATGTGTACACCCCTGGCCACTGCCTCAGCAGTTGTCCCTTGTCTGGATTCTTCTACTGTCGGTAGAAATCTTGTCCTACCCCCTAGACAGCAGATGGGAGACTGTGTAAAAATCTCCTTTATTTTACTTTTGGCCCTCTTCATCTTTTTCCCCAATACCCCAACTCTGACTTACTTTAGTACCGCCAACTGGGGATTTTCTATCAGGGAGGAGGGGGCTGCAGCCTCTTTTCATACTTCCTAAGCGCGGGTTTACTTTCCCATCTTTTCCCCATTGCCTGGAACTATTTATAAAATGTATATAATAGTTCCAGCCAATCGGGAAAACAGACGATTCAACTGTTTTCAGACAGATTGTAAGAACTGACTTTACCTACTGCTACCTAAGAAATATTCAAGAGTTGCGACATGAGCTATAGAGCAATACAAAGCTTAAAAGGATCAGTAAAGGAAAGATTTTTTAATGCTAAATAGCTTGCTTTACCTTATAGCAGTCCTGCTTTCATGTTCTCCATGTCCGTTTTTGCTTAGAAGTTGCTGTAATCCCTTGCTGAACTCCACACTTCCTGCTTGTCTGGCTCCTTATGAAAAAACTCATGGTAGCTTTTCATTGTGGTCCATGATCAAGAAGATGTGATTACTATGTGTCTAAAACTCCTCAAAACCAATCAGATTAATTTTAAAAACAAACACTGCCCTGTGTTTGTTTTTGTTCTGTGTGTCTCTGTACACACAGAACAAACTGAAACTAGTCTAAAAACGAAACTAAACTGCAGGCACATTATATGATTGATTTTTATCTATTTTTAATCATTTTTAAAAGGAATCGGTTAACTATTATGTCTCTATACCCTGTAAACAGTAATTTCAGCCAAACATTTTTTTCCTTTACTACTCCTTTAAAGCGGAGTTCCGCCGAAAAAATAAAACAATAAAAAGTCAGCAGCTACAAATTCTGCAGCTGATCACTTTTAATATATGGACACTTACCTGTCCAAGATGCCTGCAATGTCTGCAGCAAAGTCAATCTGTTCCTCAGCTTTTTGGGTGGTGGCGCCGCCATTTTTGGCGCAAGCGCGAGTTGCATTTTCTCCTTTACCACACCACCTCTTCACTTTGCATTCATTGGTAAAAATACAAAGTCCCCCAAATGGTATCCATACTGAGCACAGACAATGCAGCAGGTCAGCACGGAATCCAATAGCTAGTGGAGATCACTGTGATCCATGGGGATCCCACAGGTAAGGCACAAGTTGACCAATCTAAAAATGTAAAAATCGGATTTTGGGAAATTGTGATGTAGAAGGGTAAAAGCAAGAATCTGCATTTGTACACAGGAGATAAAGGAAACTAAGTTGGGTCTTCAGTCTGGTCATCACATTAAAGTGTTTTGTGTTGTTTCATCACATGAGACAGCAAGGGTCTGTGACCGGTGGACCCCTAGAGGACGAACAAGCTGCATCCTTGGAGATCTGAACTCTGAACGCAAATGCTTTATACATGACAGGGAGACATTAATTAAAAAGGACAGAGATTAGGATGCCAGCAGACTGAAAGACATCAGAACCTCAGACATGAAACACTGTGGCTGTCCTTTCATGACATGACGGATGGAATTCTTTGAATTTATAAAAGTTGCATAAATGATTTTATATTAAATCTCAATTCAAACAGTGCTGACAGAACTTTGGAATCATCAAAAGACGTTAATGTGAAAATGCATGGTTTTAAATTTATTTTTGCTACAAACACCCCCCCCCCCCCCCCCCAAAAAAAAAAAAAAAAAAGTGAATGGTCCTTAATTTAAAGATGGTCAAAACCCGACAGAGAGCGCGCGAGAGAGTACGAGCAGAAAATTGCAAGAAAACAAAAAATGAAGACTGCTTCTCTCACTGACCATTAGACCTGGGATGGATAGAAGATGAGGCAACTGCAAAGAATCCAAGATTTGCCTTTATTGTCTAATCAGCTGCTAAAAAAAAAAAAATAAAAATAAATAAAAAAAAAGTATGTACCGTATACATCTGAACCCAAGGGGTTAATCCTCTGCATTGTGTAAAATGGCTGCTCCCCTCTCCTACTTCCATTCTCCCCAACCCATCTTCTGATAGAACAAAGCCTTGAAATCACTCTGCACATGCTCAGTTTGGTGTATATTGCTAGGGAGCAATGTCCAGACAGAGGGTCAGGGGTCCTGCATCCTCATAGGGACAGTAAGAGTAGAATGAAAACTCCTACAAGCTTTAACCAGACACCGATAGAAATGATAAAACTGCTATATACAGCCGATGAGAAAAGTATTTAGCAGTTTATATTTACTAATATAAATGCATTTCCATATTCTGTGTACTATGCTCTCCACTCAGCCCCTCCCACTGTAGCCTTTAGATCAGAGGAGGAGAGCGGGCAGAGGTCACTTGACTGGCCAGCAAAGATTGGAGAGAAGGTGTATACGAAGAGCTAACAGGGAGGGAGGGGGAGAGAGGAGAGCAGGGGGGGGTGACAGAGGCATGTAAACTTACCACGGTATCATAGATCAGCAGCCATGTTTAGCATGGTCTGCACACTAATGGCCCGTACACACGATCCGAATATCGTACAACTTTTTTCGCTTAATAGTCGCAAGTAAAATAAAATAGGTTATTAAAGTCATGAAAATTCTCGTACGACAGAAAAAAATAATCGGAAGTGATGTCATGTGTTGTAATGTATTTGTATTGTATTTTCGGACGACGGCTGTACTGACTAAATGAAAATCCTACGATCTGACATCGTACAAGGAAAATTTTCGCGCTTGTCGGATCTAATAATATCGGATGAACGGTCGTGATCGGCTCTCGAAAGTAGTGTACACACAATCCGAAAATCGTACGATCCATCATCGGACGATCCTTTTCGTCCGATATTCGGATCGTGTGTACGGGCCATTAGGGGGACACAGGGGCAGACAGGAGCAAGCAGTTTTTGTTTGCAGCTTAGAGAGGGTCAGGCCAAGCAGAAGAACTGTGCCGTTTAACCTGCTATTAGACAACAGGAGTTCCTTTTTTTTCCCTTTAGGGTTACAACCACTTTAATGCAGGGAATACATTAAGGTAAGGAGAGGTTCTAAAGTCAAAACCTATTTAAGTAGAATTTTAGGCAAAACTATATAATTTTAGACAAATGCAAGAACGATCCCGGTCAGATTTTTTTTTGTAATTGGTGTCCCATTGCTGAGATTTCCCTTCACTTCCTGTTCCAACAAGAAGCGAGAGGAAATCCCTGCAAATTAAGGGAATTCTTTAGGGACCCCTAGGTGTCCCCAGGGGAAGACTTCCCCTCTTAATTTTCTGGGGACAAAGCAAATTTGAGCAGGGTGAATCTCCCCCACGGGGACACAGACAAATAAAAACTGACAGGTATTGCACGATTCCCCCATCAACGCGGATAGTGCCGAAAGGGAATACCTCCTGCCCAGCTATTGTCTGCTCCCGGCGGTCGGGCTGAGACCATAGTTCTCACATTGTGCCTCGCTGTTGCGGGCCGGCTTCATAGTATGCCGATGGTCCGGTTTTGTCTGGGTTGCAGGGCAGGTTTGGTGTGTTGAACGGCTGGTTTTGCCTGTGTGAAAGGTCAGTTTGCAACACAGACGAAACCAGCCCTTCAACACAGCCACTATCCGCCCTCCAGCAGCAGCGATACACAATCTGAGAACTACTGTCTCCCCTGCGCTGTTTGTATAGATATAAATTGTGCCTTTGAAATGGTATCTCCCATCAAGAGATACCTCCTATGATGTGCGCATGCGCCATGGTTACGTCAGCCCAGCTGATCGGCAAAACAGCCGTTGTGCTATGATGTACGGCACATGCGCAGTTCGTCCCGGGCACTATTTTATGGGGGGCACTTCTATACAGAACAGAAGCTGGCCGGCTCCCAACCCACGGGTTGAATGAAAAAAAAAAAAAAACTCAGTGTGAACCAGGCTTAACACTACCCTCACCACAGGTGGCTCCATTGTTCTTTCATAGAGTAGAGCCACCCGAGGTGTGTTACTGGAGGGATTACCAGGTGAAAATAAAGGAAAGAAGAATGCAGCCACCACATCTAAGGATTGTTAAACTGCAATTACATTTTTGTTTTGGGGTTTAAATACAGTTTAACAGACTGGTCAAAATATCTGCTTACTGAAGCCAGACAGATATTTTGTCTGAACACCAGCAGGCACCCTTGGCATCTGCTATAGGTTTAGATTAAACAATCTAATGTCAGAATGCTTAGGAAACCAGCTCTGAGGAAGCAGATTGTATGCGTCCACGACATTGAGGATACCAGACCTAGAACTAAAATACAAACACTGAGCAGATTCAATGGAAAGTGAGAAAGATTTCACACTCTGCTGCCCCCTGCTGATCATTGTCAGCATCAACTCCAATAAACTGATTATCAGCAGACACAAACATGTGCAAAAGAACAAACGTAGAGTATGGTTACCCTAGGTCAGTGTTTTTCAACCTTTTTTTCAACCTTTTTTTGTGCAAAGGCACACTTTTTCATGAAAAAAAATGAGAAAGCCAGCCACTGTCTGTAAAAAAAACAATACCAAGGTTATGGCTGATATCTTCAGGCAAACAATTTAAAATTTGTAGTTTTGTGCTCTTGTGAAAAAAAAAAAAAAAAAAAAAAACCTACATAACACTTGTTACTCTTTTACATTGACTCATTCCATTGCAGACATGGTGATTTAATATTTTTTTTATATATTATAGATGGGTTATTATTGATAATGATAACTGTATACTTCAATACTGCAGTTTGGCCGCTGCGCAGGCGTAGTGGTTTTCATGTGGTTTCTCAAAAACTTCTATTATGTCTATTAATTTTTAGGTTCAATAAGTATTTATTAAAGGTTTTCAGACAGTGAAAATAAACAAGATGAACATATTGGACCTGACCCCCGACACAGGGGAGCCAGATCCATAAGAAGAAGAAGAAAAAACAAAACAAAACATAAAACATAGACACTCCAAAGTACACGCACAAACATGCATAAATATTCACATTATGGATATTGTGGGTAGACACATATCGATAAATCAATAAAGCCAACCAGCATTCAAAGAAAATAAAAAATAAAAAAGGGAACTACTTGTTGAGCTCGCTCCGGGCGCCCCTTTGGGATCCTGCTGCGCCCGAGAGCCAAGAAAGTGAAAGAAAATGTAGCTCAAAGGACGAGAAAAAAAAACTAAGCTGGAGTGCTGATAGCTACCGAACAGCCATATAACGGTACCACGTCCATAAAATGTGTTCGGCCCAGTGTACCAGCAGAGTGTCCGTGGGTAACTAGTCGGCCGTCAAGAGCGACCCAAGGGGAGGCCAAGAAGACCAGTAGAGAGAAAGAGGGAGGAATAGTAAGAAAAAGGGTAGAAGAAGGTGGGGAAGATGGAGGAGGGGGGGGGGATTGGGGAGACGGTGTGCTCCATTCCCACCTAGGGAAAACAATCTTTGAAAGTAAAAGAAACTAAGCCTAGAGAAGGGGTCAAAGGAGACTGCACTCCAATTCCACTTCTAAGTGCACGGTTGGGGGCTGGAGTCTAGTATCTGCAGGGGTGAATTGGGCGAAAGTCTGGCCTTTAGTTTGTCCGACGTGGAGTAGTGTCTCCATAAGCTCCAAGTAAAGGAGAATTTATCATATCTATCTAGGGATTTAGCTTGTAATTCTTCCATAAGCATGATACCATTCATTTCGCTTACCCATTCAATCAAAGTCGGAGGGGAGGGTGACTTCCAGTGCCTGGAGATCAGTTGTCTACCTGCACTAAGACAAAATTTCAGGAGGGAATTCTTTTGAAATTTAATGGAGCCCGGGAGAATAGATAGAAGGGCAATAAAGGGAGATGGGGAGAGGGGGTCTCCGTATAGTTCAGAATATATTTCAAAAATATGGTTCCAGAACGGACGGAGTAAGGCACAGTCCCACCAGACATGACAGTACGTACCTATAGCCAGGTTGCATCTCCAGCAGGAGTCAGAAGCCGATGGGAACATGACCCTGAGGGCGGAAGGGACTCTGTACCACCTAGACAGTAATTTATAAATTTTTTCTTGCGCATAACTGGACACTGAGGACTTATGGGTGAAGAGAAAGGCTGTACGCCATGTGCCTCTCAAGGTCCCCTGACCATGCTGCAGTGAATTTAGGAAGGGAACCATGGGTGTGTTCTGTAATTAGTTTGTATACCAACGATAGGGTGTGCCTTTGGGTTTCTGGCAGTGAGCATAAATGTTCAAAGCCCGTCAGGGGTCTGTGGACCTGCTTAGAAATGTGTAGTGTCCTACAATAGGTCGTCAGGTGCATTTGGGTGAGCCAGGTCAATCTAGCTGAAGGGGTAGCCCCAGGTGAGACAAAGGAACCCGAGGAGGCATGCACGAAGGGCCATGCCGTCGGCCATGAAGCCCTATCATAGTCGCCCAGAGCTCTGGTCAGTCTACTCTCGGGGAGGGCTGGGTTGTCAAACAGGGGAGTCAGTGGGCTGGGATCGGTTGAAAGTGCCCAGGCCTCCCTCCTGCGGTACCAAAGCCCCAATGCATCTTTGGTTAGGGGAGACAAATCTGGTATAGACCGGTACCCCCCATCGTGTCCCCAGAGAAGCGCTGTCTATTAATTTTTGGTACATTTTCTTAAGCATACCAAAAATGAGGGACATAATATAAGTCTGAGAAACCACATGAAAACCGCAGGTACACTGCGCTACACCTGCACTGCGGCCAAACTGCAGTATTGAAGTATACAGTTATCATCATCAATAATAACCCACATAGCCAATGTAAATATATTACATTTAAAATAAATCGCAATGCCTGCAATGAAGTGAGTCACTGTGAAAGTGCCAAGTGTTATGTAGTTTTTTTTTTTATACACACCATGCCTGCAATAAAACTATTCACATTCAAAGTGACAGGTACAAATACTTTCACCTCTATTTCTCTCTAGTTCTTCTTCCCCCTCAGGGAAAAGCGCGCCAGGCAGAGTCTGATCCCAGAACCCGCGGCTCTCACGTCACACGCAACAGTGCGTGCGCCCGACCCTCCCATAGCAACCGATGACGTATTCGGTTGGCAAGACGCGATCGGGAGGCCCGCACAGCTTCCCGAATGTCGGGAAGTGAGTTTTACACAGAGGATTGGCACCGCTGTAAAGGCGAATAATAACAATAATAACATCAGATAGCAGCCATTGCTGCCTATATTGGGGGTCATTTTGCCCCAGCACACCAGGGGACTCTTCACGGCACACCAGTGTGCCGCGGCACACTGGTTGGGAAAGATGCCCTAGGTGACCAATCAGAAATCATCTCTAAACTCATCGCACTACTAGAGTATACAGTAATTATGCCTGCTCTGTACAATACATGGCTTGGACATTGCAATCTAAAACTGTAGTCATAAATATGAATTTGGCTTTTGTTTGTGGAAATGACACCTCCATCCTTAAATTTTGTATAGTGAGGAAGGGTTAGAACATCTGTCAGGTCTTTGTTCATTTGATTTCATATATCACTGGGGAGAAATCTCTTAATTTCCTGTCCTGTAGACACTGCAGGAAATGGGGTGAAAGCTCCCCAAATATCTGTCACCAGAACTGGTGTCCCCATTGGAAGAAATCTCAACTCATGTTCAGGTGACCACTACATTTTTGGATCTCCCCTCAACTTCAGGCCCAGAAATAACAGTGACCAGGTCACATATATAATCTCTTACCACAGAACTAGCTATTTAAATTGGAACACCAAGCTGCTTTTCAGACTTTCACAGGTGTACAGATTCCTCTTGTGTACTGAAAAAGCTTACATTGATCACTGCACACTTGCCATATATTATACAATTTTCTTATTCGATTTTCTTTAGACTTACCTTCAACTATGTAGTGCAATTGCCGAATACAGAAAAAAAATGTATAATGTCTGGCCAGCCTTAGATACTGCAGCAAGTCAGATAGAGTCTGCCTCATTTCCTGGCTGGAGGTCCTCCAGCATCAGACAGACAACTGTCTCTAGCCTGTCCTTTTTCGTTCACCAAATTTCAGTTCTTTCCATCATGAGGCCCAGCATTACATGTTGGAGTTACTTGCGATGAGCTGCATGTAAATCCACCCATCCCTGGAAGGTGGAGGTGAGTATTTGGGGAACTTAGTTCTACTTTAATATAGCTGTCCTTTACTAGTAAGATATGTAAAAAATAGTTTTCACTAATCACAGGATACAAGCAGCCTTTACACAAGTAAATCAACATGGCAAATAATACGCATTTCAGATACAATTGTAGCACCCTGGGGTGTGGTCAGGGAGCTCCTCACAAATTTACTTGCCAGGAGTAGCAACCTTGGTCGATTGATAGAGATCTATTGATTTCTCCCCAAGTTTGGCCTTGTTGCACTTTTCTCTTCTACCACTAGGTGGCCGGGTACTTGGTGGTACTAGATATGAGAAGGGCAACCCAAGGTCAGGTTATGGGTAATCTCGGCCAATGGGCAGGGGTTTTCTTAAATCCCTTGGCCTGCTGGGTCCAGGTGACCAGATTTTTAAAATGAAATCCGGGGACATATTTTTTCTTTACTAGTAATGGCGGCAATCAGCGACTCTCTGCCCGTCGCCCCCCGCCTCACAGCCTCTCAAGTCTTACTCTCCGGGCCCCGGCTACTACTGGATGGGGAGCAGAGGAAGATCACTCTGCCAGGGAAGGCAAAGGCAGGTGGCTGGCTGGGATTTGAGCCAAAGCAGAAGAACATGCGAGCGAAACTGAATGGGCATGCGCCCAAAACTGAAGAAATATTCCCTCCGCTCAAACCAGCACATGATCATCAGAAAGGGGCACAGATTCTGGGGAAAATACATACCCCTATGCTAGTAGGCACGGCCTGAGAGGGGGTGTGTAATTTTATTTTTTTTATTTTGCACTGACTGTCTTTGAAATTGCCCCTGCCCCCTATTAAATCCAATCTGGGGACAAAACCAGGGACAGACTTGGTCCGGAGACAGTGTCTTTAATCAGGGGACTGTCCCCTGAAACTGGGGATGTCTGGTCACCCTATGCTGGGAGAACCTATATATTCAGGTGAGATAAGGCGATTTATGTTCTGTGCCACCTGAATGGCTGTCTAGGCGGACGTGTGTCGTGTGCCCCAGGCTGCTAGGCCAGAGATTGGGCCTATTTCGGTCGCATCTGGCTGCCAGGCTGTGTGAGGGCTTATCCAGAAGTAAGAGGGCAGCGGAGGGTTGGGACTACGGCTTGCAGTCCAACCAAAAGTGACGGTTCTGCTGGCCGGAGAACCTGTCAGTGGTCGGAGGTAGAAGGGAAGCTGTCACCACCAAGGGACCACAGTGAGTAACTGAAGCAAGTACAGGAAATCAAATTCTCATGAACTGGCATGGTGGAGAATCGGGAGACTTCAGGCGGTGTTTGAGTCCCAACCCGCGGGAGGAGTTGCTTGCAGAACAGCCTTGTGAGTCAAACCAGGGAACGAGCCGGTTAGCAGGGGTGAAGCTTGAAAAGGTATCTGAGGGCGAAACTAGGGACCCAGCAGGGAAGCGTGGGTGACGCTTGAGGGGATACCACCACAAACCTTGGAGGAGCTTAAAGTGGATGTACACCCAAAAAAAATGTTTATTTTTTTTTGATGTCACAATGTAGAGTATATTATTTCCTATCATCTGTGCCCAGTCTTGCCACACAGAGTTAATCCAGCTCTGAGCAATCCTCTTTTATGTTCAGTGAAAATGAACAGCCTTCCAGATAAAAAGTCAGTTTTCTCTCTTCTTGCTTTGAGTGAGAGGTTATTTACATATCTAGCTAGGACATGTTTATCATATGTTATGTTTATCATAACATGAGGTGATATAACATCATAACACATCCTAGTAATATAAAATGAACTTTGGATCACCTCTTGTTATGATAAACATGTCCAAGCTAGGTTTGTAAATAACCTGTCACTGAAAGCAATAACAGAGAAACAGACTTTATAATTTGGCAAGTTTTTATCTGGAATTCTGTTAATTTGCACTGAACATTAAAAGAGGATTACTCAGCGCTGGATTAACTCTGTGTGGCAAGACTGGGCACAGATGATAGGAAATGTTATACTCTACATTGTGACATCAAAAAAAAAAAACTACAGAACTACAAGAGGCAGTTGCAGTGAAGCTGAAAAGGACTGTTACGTTTGGGTTAGGAACTGTTAGGCCGCGTACACACGAGGGGATATGTCCGCTGAAAACGGTCCGATGGACCATTTCAGCAGACATCTCCGCTCGTGTGTATGGGCTAGCGGACAGATTTCTCCACCCGACAGATTTCAAAGCAAGCTTTGAAATCTATCCGGTGGGAATCTGTCCGCCTGACATGTCTGCTGGTAAGTACACTTACCAGCAGACATGTCGGCCCCCACCGCCGCCGCGCCGCTGCCGAATGGATTCGGCGCATGCGCGGAAGTGTTTTACTTCCTGGTGCGGTGACGTGGCGGCGTCAACGTCACCGCCGCGTCACCGCGCCGTCCGGCGGCGGGGAATTTGATCCGATGGTGTGTACACGCCATCGGATCAAACTCCCGATCGGACATATCCGATGGAAATGGTCCGTGGACCGTTTTCATCGGATATGTCCGATCGTGTGTATGGGGCCTAAAAGACTGTTAGGAGACAGCATTCCTGCATGTGCAGAAGTGGCGCCTTGCTGGGGCCTTTCCCTGTACGGCTGGCTTCCTATTGAAGTCTTGGAGGCCATAACCCTCTTTCCCCCAAAAATACAAAAAGGACTGTTAAAAGAAATAAAACCCCTTTTACATTTTGGCGCCAAATGACTTTCACCATCTTTGCACCCACTATGCCTTACAACCCACTACATATTGAAGGATGTCACAGCTATCTTTGCCCTTGGAGGTCCTCAGACTGAACAAAGTAGGAGACCTTGCTGCCCACTTAGGCACCCTATGATCATATCTATTGTGTAATAAAAGCTGCTTTTATCCTGGGAGTGCAGTTCTATTCTTTCTCCAAATATAACAAGCCTGTCTTGAAATCTCAGGTCTGAGTGGAGTAACAGATAACCCAAAGCACACACATGCCAGTACCTTTTAGGAGGGGCTGGAAGGTGGGGATCTCCTGCAGCTTGATGACTTCAGGGTCTTTTGTGATATTCCGGTGAGACTGTGTCCCTGGAGCCACCACCACAATGTCATCCATCTTCGCTCTCTGTCTGGCTGGGGAGGGATTCGCTGGGAACAGAAAAATGAAGAAGTATAACCATGAAGCCTTTAGATGCGACTTGTAGTGCCATCTACTGAAATCACTCACACAACAGCTGCTGTTACTGACTGCTACTTTCACTTCCACATTTCAGATCCTCCAACACAAACAGACTTTACAGTGAAGGGGAAACGGACAAGAACATTTTATATTTGTAACCCACATCAATTGTATGCCCACAAGTATTTTTTACTGTGGCTTATATTTAAATAGTTGTGTGATGGAAATAAGACTGTGGTGGGTCCCTTCAATCTTTTACAGGGTCCTCCCTGTACTGAAATGATTTACTCTGCACACTGTGAGCTTCTCACACTGTGCATTAGAAGTTGCAAACATAAGATAAAGCCTGTCTCATTGGCTGGATGGAGGACGTCCAGCTTTGTCTAGCCCACACCCCCCCCCACAAGCCTGACTATCGCTAGACCACCTAAGGTTGCCACATGTCCAGGATTCACCCGGACGGTCTGGGTTTTGAGTCATGCGTTTGGGTTTCAGTCTACCTGAAACCTGGACACAATATTCAGACAGGAATGTGGCATGGAACAGAGCTTGACAGGAGGGCAAGGGGGCACTACTGTATGTGCGCTGCATTACTATTCTATATGGCGTGCCCAAAGGTGTCCCAGGTCTGTTACATTCCTATAGTGTATACTAAAACAGAACATTTACCCTGTGCAGTTAAAGTGTTCGGGTTTGGCTTGATGAAAAAGTGGCAACCGTAAGCCCGCCCCTTTCAATCATGGATGCTCAGAATCAAAACGTCGGCATTACTACACAGGAGTCTGCATGCATATGCAGAATACAAATAACGCCTTTTTAAGAATGCCCTCCGCTTCAGGATGCTCACTCGAGGCATTTTTATATTTGCATAACTACTTTCAGGAGCCATCCCACTGCTTGAATCAGGACTAATGCCCCGTACACACGACCGGTTTTCCCGTCGGAAGAACTGCGATGAGAGCTTTTCGCCGGGGATCCCAACCGT
Source organism: Rana kukunoris (assembly GCA_029574335.1). Lineage (NCBI taxonomy): Eukaryota > Metazoa > Chordata > Amphibia > Anura > Ranidae > Rana > Rana kukunoris. Next base: position 414,575,871 of record CM056051.1, read on the forward strand.
GTCTATGCTCCAGCGGAAAACCAATTGTGTGTACGTGGCATAAAGGCTATTGAGAGAAATACTGAAGCCAGTGTTGTGAGTTTCCGGAAGCTATGTATAAGACCCTGCTGGCCCCTCCCACCAGCCATGATCTGCCTGTATTGCCTTGAGAAGCATTGAGACTCAGTAAATATCCAAATTAAATACAGCTGTTCTACCTACCAAAGGATCTGTATATACAGCCCTGACTGGCAGTAGAAGAGACCTGATTTTATTCTGGTGCAGTTCAGTAACAATTAGAGGCTTTATCCTTCCTCTAGTCTGTGACCGATTATTGAAGAGAGAAGCAGTAGGCTGATTGGCCTCTCTCGCTGTCATTCTCCTCTCTCCTCCAATTAGCATATCTCTTGTTAGAACACAATCATGGCAGTACAAATGATTGGTTCCTTGTGCTGCGTCTCCTTTTCCCAGTCTAAGCTCTGCTCTAAAGGGCTTGCAAGAGGCTGGAAAGTCAAATTTAGATACTTGCTCTGCTTGCATAAAAAAAAAAAAAAAAAAAAGTAATGATTTATTAATGCATTCATAGTACCCATTTCTTTGTGTCTTATATATCTGCCCAATGTATAAAAAGTCCTGTTGCCCATCAGCAACCCAATTCATTTATGAAATCAGAAATCTTGAAAGATTGCTAGGGGTATCCAGACATAATGACTGCTCCCACCCTGAGGTTATTCTGTAGCCAGGGAGAAGAGAAGGAGACAGCGGCACTTCCAGAGAGTCAAAACAGCTCCTTTATTGTACAAACATAGGAATGAAAAACATGACACACACTACCCATGGAGGGTCAGCAGACGCGTTTCACACTCCTGCTGTACACACAGCGAAGAAATGTCATCAGCACACCAAGGATTCCTCAAAAGGGTCCCAAGCTTTCATTTCAAGGTCACATGGTAACCCTGCGTGGCTTTGAAACGTTACCATGTGACTTTGAAATTAAAGTGGTTGTAAAGGTTAGTTTTTTATATTCTAAATAGGTCCATTTGAAGCAGATCTCTACCCTAAAGTGAAGTTCCGCTGATCGGAACCCTCCCCCCTCTAAAGACAGGTATCTGCACCCACTTCCGGCCCGCAGTCTCGGGCAAAAGACGGGTTTTTCCCGTTGTGTGCTCGGAACTCTCGGCTCCCAGCACACAGCGGGAGCCAATCGGCGGGCGCAGCGCGACTCGCGAATGCGCCGTAGGGAACCGGGCTGTGATACCGGAGCGCTTCACTTCCTGGTTCCCTCACAGTGGATGGAGGGGGGAGCAGCAGAGAGACGAGCGAACGCTCGTCCTCTGCTGCGGACGCCGCTGGACTCCTGGACAGGTAAGTGTCCTAATATTAAAAGTCAGCAGCTGCAGTATTTGTAGCTGCTGGCTTTTAATATATTTTTTTAATGGGCCATCCGCTTTAAGCTAGTGCATTGTTGGTTCACTTACCTTTTCCTTTGATTTCCCTTCTAAATGTTTTTTTTCTTTGTCTGAATCTCTCACTTCCTGTTCCTCCTCAGTAAGCTGTTGTGGCTGACTAACCCCCAGCCAGAACGGCTCGGATGATGGGGGAAAGCTTGCTGAGGAGAAACAGGAAGTGAGAAATTCAGACAAAGGAAAAAAACATTTAGAAGGGAATTGAAAGGAAAAGATGAGTGAACGAACAATACACTAGATAAAAGGAACCTATATAAAAAAAAAAAAAAAAAAAAAAAAAACCCTTTACAACCCCTTACAAGCTTTGAACCCGTTTGAGGAATCGTCGGTGTGCTGATGATATTTCTTCACTTTGACTTTCTTTGGTTTCCAGCTGGTGGTCATAACAGCACCCAGCATTACTGAACAGCCATGTGTGCGTGGGGGAATGTTGCATTTGTTTTTTCTGTACACAGGCTCAAATCGCAACTCACCAGAGTTAGAATCTCCATGCCGAACGTCATGTTCATTGCTCTGCTCTGCCCCCATGATAGAGAGAGTGTTGGTGGGGACTCACCTACAACCAGTTCTAGAGCAAGAAAACAGAAGACGGTGAAGATCTAGTATAACTACCGTACCACCCCATACATCACAACCTGGGTCACATTTCTCTATTACCAATGCTCTGAATCATTTCCAGGGCCACTAGAAGTTCAATTCACAAAGTTAGGACACTAGGATAAGGCTTCTTATTTTTTAACACATAATTATGTTCAGCTAAGTGCCATGTGTCTTTTGGATCTAGACAGTGGGGAAACTTTCGCGCTACCAGAATACACTGGTTAGCCTGCAGCACTGATTGAGTGGCTAAAATTTGACAGGGCAGTTGAACAGTTTTTTTACCGTTTAGGTTGACTTCCGTTTAACCACAGTGGCTGTACATTGATCGAAATTTGGTCAGTCCCTGCTGAATTGGCCAGATTTCGATCCATGTATGGCAAGCTTAAAGCAGAGGTCCGCAAATCCCTCAAAAAAAATAAAAGCCAGCAGCTACACATACTGTAGCTGCTGACTTAATAATATTACACTTACCTGTCCCGGAGGCCAGCAATATCAGCACTGCAGCCGTCGGGTGCTGCCGCCACCATTGCCAGTAAGGGATCCCGGCAAAGAAGCTTCATGGCCGGGCCCCTATTGCACATGTGCGAGGTGCGCTGCACTCTCCTACTGCCCCAGCGGTGGGGGGAGGGAGCCGGATATGTGTCATACTTCGCTGCGGCCCGGTCTCAAAATGTGGAAAATTTTTTAAAAAAATTAAAAAAGGGGTATGAATACTTTTTCAAGGCACTGTAGGATAGCAAGACCTGGTCAACGGGAGCATAAAGTATACCATATCTTGATGCAAAGAGTTCCCAAAAACATTAACTAATGAAAGAGTCCTAGATCATTAGGAGCAGACAAGGGATTACCCATTCCATAGACAATTCAACACCTACCTATTCAACGCTATACTAATAAACATTGGATTAAATCTGTGTTGATAAATTGTACAATAAATAAAGTGAAAAATAGTGAATAAAGTGATACAGTGCATGCGACACATCCAATATTATAATTTATTATGCAAATAGATCAAAACTGTATTATTAAATCATGAAGTCCATTTAAACATGATTAAAATATTGCAATCGTGTTCTCTTGACAACAAACTTGTGCCCCCCCCCAGGTGGATCTGCTCAGCTCAGGGGGTGCGACCTCACAATTAAGTTTGATCTAAACACACCAACGAACCACCTCTGGGCTCTGTGAAGATAGAACTATGGGATCCTAAGCTGTCCAGTAGCGTTGTCTCCACACACATATAAAAGATAAAATCTGGATAAAGCGATACCATTTTATTAAAACACAGCTCCTTGCCAGGGTACTCATATGGTATAGGTCAGTGATGGCGAACCTTGGAACCCCAGATGTTTTGGAACTACATTTCCCATGATGCTCATGCACTCTATAGTGTAGTTGAGCATCATGGGAAATGTAGTTCCAAAACTTCTGGAGTGCCAAGGTTCGCCATCACTGGTATAGGTGCTTCAGTGCACCACTCTAATGCAAGCAGGAAATGCTGAGATTGTGTGTCCCCTGTGCTAAAACAGACCAGCTGCTGTCTCCTACGCCATCCTGTCCCCTCCCCAATGCGTGTCGACACAGGGATAGGACGCGTCTTCCTCAGGGGGATTGTGATCACGAGAACACGTTTGGAACACCATGGCAAGATTTGAATCATGTTTAAATGGACTTTAAGATTTAATAATACAGTTTTGATCTATTTGCATAATAATATTGGATTGTGTCCCATGCACTGTTGCACTTTATTTTATCAACACGGATTTAATCAATGTTTATTATTATTTTTAAATAGTACAAGTACTCTGTCCCATCTTTCTAGGCGTGCTGTAGGGCTAGTTCTGATGTTGAGCAGAGCCTCCTTTCCTACTTCATTCCTCTTGCCCATGCCTGACTCGGCCAAGGGCTGGAAGTCAGAGACATGTGTGGCTGTCAAAGCAGCCTGTCTCTACTTACCATCTGCGGTGTCAGTCAGCTGTGCACCAAGCAGGTGGGGGCGCCACGTCTGGCATCTCAGCTAGCCTTGAGGTACACCTAGGAAGATGGAACAAAGTACATGTAGAACTTTGTCCAAAGGGTAAGTGATAGCTGTAAATAAATGTAAAGTGATTTTTTTTAACCTACAGCAATTCATCAGCGCTCATCTTTCATATTACATTTCATGTACGATTTACCCCGTGCGGCAGTGCGTGGAGGGTACCTCTTCTTTTGGTGCAAAGGGTTCCCAAATTCATCAGTTGCACACGAAGGTCCTAAATTGTTAGAGAACAGAGCAGAAGTTGAAGCAATCACTCTTTTCAAATCCAACCCAAACTATCTGGTGTCACTTAAAGGTGTATAATGCAACTAATCGGCATTCTTCATTCAAATTGTTAAAAACTGATGAAAAGTAATTATTGCCCCACATTTGCATATAGAAAGTGTAAATATGTAAATGTGTGCATGTAAGAGTAATGGTCTGTCCATGTATCCCTGTGTTTAATTTTATATATATTAGGGCTGTGGAAATTAACTATTAATTCATCGATTTAATCTTTATTTATTTTTGATCGATCAAAAAAAATTTGATCGATCAAAATTATTTTGATTGGTACTTACCTCTTCGCCGGCTTCCGGGCCTTAATGGAGTTCCATCAGAGATCCGGTAACGTCACTGACACCGGCTGGGCTTGGCCGTGTCCATCTGAATGGCTCTATTGCTGTGCCTTCATATCTGCAGGTCGGCGGGACCTTACTATCTGCCATACTTCTCCCTATCGACTCGGGATTCTACAGCCATCCACTGGGAGTTGTGATAGTTCCCTTCACGGGACATCTAAATGCCGACAGACTGATGTTAACCCCTCCTCATCTGGATTCAGCAGTGGTATCGTTTTACACATTTTTATACCAGTATCATACTTGGCTACATGTTTATATGACTGCTTTTGGTACCGTTTGGTATTACTTGCACCATTTTTACAGTTTATGTAGCTACATCGATTTTATCTCCAGTGCAATATTTATTTTGTTACCTACTTGAAGACTATAAAAGTTTTAATGCTATTCCTATCAAGCGCTGCCTTTGTGTGTTTTTTGTATCCTGCTATCCATTTTTCCAGTGGTTGGTAGCTGCACTGGGAATCGGATCAGCTAAAGTAGTTGGATCTGTGCGTTATAATTAATCGAAATTAGTCGATTAATCGATAAAAAATAAAATAAAAAACGATTAATCAAACACAAAACTTTTGATCAGTAACAGCCCTAATATATAGATAGATAAATAGATAGACGTATTTGACTTTATGTCTACCGTGCATTGTAGAACACTGCTGAAAATACAGCACACGTCATTTTTGGTCTGTTCGGATGAATTAGAAAACCTTTATGAATAGGTTGCTCTAACCCAATGCACTGCTGCCACACTGCCATTGCAGACTTAATCCCCTGAAAGCTTCCTTGTCTGATCTCCAGGAGAAATTTAGGAGGCGCGATTATGGTAGAGTGGCACGGGTCACAGAGAGAGCCATGTACAATGTACATCGCTTTCCTAACAGTTCATCTTTAAAGCGGAGGTTCACCCTAAATATAAGCCCTCCCATGTGATCCAGCATACTGGCGTCAGCGCCAGTATGCTGTTTTTTTTTTTTTTTTAATCCATGTACTTACTGTATTATGCTGAATTTTATTTGTTTCACCCCGCGGTGGACGGCGCCAGTATAGCGCGTCACATCTTACGAAAGTACCCGAAAAGGACTCGGGTAATCTCGGCGAAAATGCGGCGCCTGCGCACAGACCTAGGAGCTGACTGCGCAGGCGCCGTATTTCTCCGAGTCCTATTTCGGCGTTTTTCGGAGGGCGTGACGCGCCATAGCCGTAGGACTCGGAGAAATACGGCGCCTGCGCAGTCAGCTCCTAGGTCTGTGCGCAGGCACCGCATTTTCGCCGAGATTACCCGAGTCCTTTCGTAAGATGTGACGCGCTATACTGGCGCCGTCCACCGCAGGGTAAAAAAAAAATAAAAAATTCAGCATAATACAGTAAGTACATGGATTAAAAAAAAAAAAAACAGCATACTGGCGCTGACGCCAGTATGCTGGATCACATGGGAGGGCTTATATTTAGGGTGAACCTCCGCTTTAATCAATGAAAAGTCTGCTATGTAGAAACGTGCAGTATGTAATGCAAAGTAGATTTCTAAAACTACAGGGGAAAATAAGGCAGAGAATAAGCGATTCCACAGTTGGAAACACTAGAAATTAGTGCACACCCAGAACCTGTTTTGTGTAATTAAACAACAAATCCTAGAGTCAGATATTACAATAAAAGCTTAGCTCACCGACTGCAGGCTTTCTCTGCTCTAGGTATCATCTCTGCTCTCTTTTTCTTCCTGGTTCTGGAGGGAGACAGAATGAGGCTATGCTTCCCAAGACTCGTTTCTCAGATTTCCAAGCCTCGTTCTCAAAATTCCAAGCCTCATTCTCAGATATCCAAGCTTCGTTCTAAGACATCCAAGCCTCTTTCTCAGATATGATTCAAGCCTCTTTCTCAGACATAACCCAAGCCTCTTTCTCAGACATCCAAACCTCGTTCTCAAACATCCAAATCTCATTCTTAGATTTCCAAGCTTCACTCTGGGACTTTTAAAGAGGAAGTAAACCCTCTAAAGCATTTCTTTAAAAACAAACCCCCTGCAAGAGAAAGGCATACTGCATAGCATACTAGCTCATTATGAAATACTTACCTGAGATCGAAGCCCCCAAAGCGCCTCTCGTTATTCATTTCAGCCATTGATACCCGAGATACTTCCGGGTATCGCGGCTAGGGTTGCCACCTCATCCCTTTAAAACCGAACACATATTAATTACACAGGTTCTGTGGCTGATTAAGGTGATAATTAAACTCACATGGCTGCCTTATCTGCATTAAATTAGCCATAGAACCTGTGGAATTCATATGTGTTCGGTTTTAAAGGGATGAGGTGGCAACCCTAATCGCGGCTCTGGCGCTGTGATTGGCTGGAGCCATGATGACGTTACTCCCACGTACGGCACGATCACCCTCACTAACGGCACGCTCAGTGCGCCGTAGACATCGGTGCAGTCTTTTCTGAAAATATCTCCTAAACCGTGTACCTACACGGTTAAGGAGATATTTTCAGAAAAGACTGCACCGATGTCTACGGTGCTGGTGCACTGAGCACTGGTCTTGAATGGGATAGTGCCGAGATTACGATGGTCCCGCGCGAATGCGCGGGAGTGACGTCATCGGTAGTCACAGCGCCGGAGCGGCGATACACGGAAGAAACTCGTAGGCAACATGGCGGCGGAGGGGAACGAGGAGCGCTTCGGGGGCTTCGATCTCAGGTAAGTGCCACATAATGAGCTAGTATGCTATGCATACTAGCTCATAATGCCTTTCTCTTGCAGGGTTTTTTTTTTTGCAGGAAAAACAAAAACGGGTTTACTTCCTCTTTAATCTAGCCTTACCTGTAGGTTAAAGTGGTCTGTATGGGTTTACAACCACTTTAAAGTGTAACTAAAAGGCAAGACTTTTTTTCTCTTCACTTCCTGTCCCATAGCCAAAACAGGAAGTGAGAGTAAATCCTGCCAAAATTAGGGAATTTGAGGGTATCACCAGTAGCTTTGCCACCTCATCCCTTTAAACCCAAACACATATGAATTACACAGTTTTGGGGCTAATTTAATGCAGATAATGCACAGAGTGAGTTTAATTACCACCTTAATCAGCCGCAGAACCTGTGTAATTAATATATGTTCGGGTTTAAAGAGGTGAGGTGGCAACCCTAGTCTCCAGGATCACCAGAACTATGTAGAGTAGTGGTCAATAATATGTAGGGAAGTGTACAGAGGAGTAGAGGACAGGGGTTGAGTAGAGAAGAGGACAGGGGGTCAGTAGGACGGAGGGTCAGTAGGGAAGAGGATGGGGAGGGGGCAGTAATATGTAGGTAAGTGTACAGAGGAGTAGAGGACAGGGGTTGAGTAGAGAAGAGGACAGGGGGTCAGTAGGACGGAGGATCGGTAGGGAAGAAGATTGGGGGGGGGGGCCGTAATATGTAGGGCAGTGTACAGAGGTCAGTAGTGTCTAGGGCAGTGCACAGTGTGGGGTTTAGAAGGGCACAGTACACCCCCCGCACAGCTGATGCAAGGCTTCCTGCATGCCCCTAGATGCACAGTGATCAGTAGTATGTAGGGTAGAGTCAAGAGTTGATTAGGATGTAGGGCAGTGTACAGAGGTCAGTAGAATGTTCAAAAGTGTACTCATTAGGATGTAGGCAAGTGCAGGTACATAGGGCAGTGTGCAGAGGTCAGTAATAAGTAAGGCAGTGTACAGAGCTCAGCAGTGCACAGTGGTCAGTTGTCCCGATACCGCTTTTTTAAGATACTTTTTTTTCAAGTACTCGCCGATACCGAAAACCGATACTTTTTTTTAATCTCATGTGACAGTGGCACACGTGTCAGTATGTTTTTTTTTATTTTTTATCTTTAACAATTTTTATTTTTTATTTTTTTTTATTTATAATGCTTTCTTCTTTTTTTTAAGGGGGGGGGGACCGTGTCACAGTGTTTTTTGTCTTAAATTTTTTTATTTTCTACAATCATTTTTTTTTATTCTTTTGTTTTTTTATTTTTTCATTTTTTTTTCAGCCCTGTTGGGGGGGCTTTGGTGAAATATCAGGGGTCTTAACATGTTCCCCTGTCCCTTTCTCAGCAGACAGCGTCTTCTCTTCATTCATAAACTGAAACATTTGTAATCACAGATTACAATGTTTCAGTTATGTGAATGGACAGTCGGGGATACAGTCAGGGATTTACCCGCTCTCCATCCTGACAATTCCAGGGGGTGGAGGAGAGGCACGTAAGAGGGGAGAAACACGGCGGGATACACGGCGGGATGCACGGGATACGCGGCGGCATACACGGGATACATGGCGGCATACATGGCATACACGGGATAAATGGCGGCATACACAGGATACACCGCAGCATACATGGCGGCATACACGGGATACATGGCGGCATACACGGGATACACGGCAGCATACACGGGATACACAGCGGCATACACGGTGACATACACGGGATACACGGCGGCATACACGGCGGGATGCACGGCGGCATACACGGCATACACAGCGGCATAAATGGGATACGCGGCGGCATACACGGGATACACGGCGGCTCTCAGCTGCTTTAAAATCAGCGGTGATCGGTGCTTGGAACTTCCCCATGCACTGATCCCCGCCGACAGTACAAGTATCGGGTGAAGCATCGGGAGCATTTGCCCGAGTACAAGTACTCGGGCAAATTCTTGGTATCAGTCCCGATACCAATACTAGTATCGGTATCAGGACAACCCTAGTCAGTAGTATGAAGAGCAGTGCACAGAGGTCAGTAGGATGTATGGCAGTTTAGAGGGCACAGTATTGTGTAGGGCAGTGTACAAAAGTCAGTAAAATGTAAGGCAGACTATAGGGGTCAGTATGATGTAAAGCAGTGTAGAGAGGTCAGCAGTTCATAGGGCAGTGTACAGAGGTTGGTAGTATGTAGAGCAGTGTACAGGGGTCAATAATATGTAGCGCAGTGTACAGAGAAGTAAAAGACAGGGGTTGAGTAGAGAAGAGGACAGGGGGTCAGTAGGACGGAGGATCAGTAGGGAAGAGGATGGGGAGGGGGCAGTAAAATAGGTAGTGCAGTGTACAGAGGTCAGTAGTGTCTAGGGCAGTGCACAGTGTGGGGGTCAGAAGGACACAGTACACCCCGGCACAGACAAAAGCTGCACAAATATAAGATTACCCATTCAAATTAAAAAAAGAAGTGGTTAAAGGTACACTAAAGTCAGGTTTTGTTTTAAAAAAAAATAACAAACATGTGATACTTACCTCCACTGTGCAGTTTGTTTTGCACAGAGTGGCCCGGAAACCTGTCTTCTGGGGTCCCTCGGCGGCTGTCTGGGCTCCTCCTCGCAAAAGCTTTCCTTCTTCATGCGAGGGCGCTCGCATGGAGGAAAGCTTTTGCGAGCGCGCTCCCGTGATACAGCGGCGGCCATAGCCGCCGACTGTATCACTCGGCTCCGCCCCCCAGCGCGCCGCGTCATCCGCCCTGATTGACAGCAGCGCTAGCCAATGGCTGCGCTGCTATCAATCCGCCCAGCCTAGCCAATCAACGGCCAGGCTGGGAACCGAAGAGGACGACGTGGACGCGCCCGGGACATTCGAACGGTCAGGTAAGTACAACGGGGGCTCGGGGGGGGCCCGTGCTGCTAAATGTTTTTTTACCTTCATGCATAGGATGCATGAAGGTAAAAAAACGTGTACCTTTACAACCCCTTTAAACGCTTTTGTCTCTAAACAAGTTAGACCGGACTGAAGGTGTGTGGGATGGAGAAGAGAATTAACTTGACTTTCACCTATATCTGGCGCGGCGTGACCAGCTCACGCTTTTTGCATCTCCTACAAATTCCTAGGAGTCTGTGATGAGGGCTGCTTTCATTTCCACAAGTCAAAATTTGGATTTTCACTGTATTACCTGTATCTGTTTTCTATGTGGCATGTACCTACTAAACAAATCGGCTATACTGGAACTCTTTCAGCTGAACTCCAGCATACCTTCATTCTTGCATGGCGGCGGCGCTTCGAGGCGGTGGTTAATGATGGGATGTGGGGTTCCAGCACCTATATTTGTTTTACAAGTGTAGCACTACCCCCAAAGGAGCTGCTGGTTTGATTTGGGTGGCATGTTACCTCTATTTCTCCGCCGTCTAGGGTACTGGATGAGAGCTGAAACAAAGTCAATGTCCACACGTTGCGTTCCTTTTTCTCTGCTTTATTTCTTTCTCGTACATCACGGGACACAGAGCGGCATATTCATTACTATATGGGTTATATGGAGTACCTTCAGGTGTGGACACTGGCAATCTCAAACAGGAAGTCCCCTCCCTATATAACCCCCTCCCCTAGAGGGAGTCCCTCAGTTTTTTCGCCAGTGTCTTAGGTGTTGGTCACGGAATAGCTTTGCTCCACATCCTTGGGATTAAGGGCGGGCTAACCGGATCCGTCCAAGGAGCCTCAGTGCCAATGTGGACAGTACCCGGGCCCCAAACCGTGGGGTTTTGCCTATAATGCTCCTCTTTGGAGGGCTGGACCCTGGGCCCAGGACTTGGAGTTTGTAAAAACCATAAGTTCCTGTTTGCCAGGGTGCTATATAGGTCCAGGACAGTGGGTACCTTCATAGGACCCCAGGGCCTGAAGGTCTACTACGCTACCCACGGAGATGGGAGAAGATTGGATCGTTTTGCTGGACAAACATCCTGCAGCATGGAGCAGGTAAGAGGGGAGCCTGCGGGACTTGGTTCGACAGCAGGCTCTCTGGGGTAACCTAAAAGGGGGGTAGCCTAAGTATGCTCTGCATTGGCAACCTTGCTCACTATGTCTGAGAAAGACAGGATGATCCCTTTTCCCCCATCACTAGGTTCCCCTGTCTAAGAATGGTGTTGCTAGCTACCTGCTGCTTTCTTCCTAGGACTGGTAAGGATCCCTATGGGGCCTTTTGGAGAGTCCTACCTGGCCGGGGGTTTGAATCTGCCGCCTGATACTGCAGTCCTGGGTCTCCAGCAGCGCGGCTCCTCCATGTTCCTCCTGCTCCGGCGCGCGCGCGTGCGCGCGCACGTCTTATAGATGTTTTTCGCGCCGTTCGGAGAGGAGGGCGGGGGGGGGCGTGCCTGCAGCGTCATACAGGGGCGCGCCTTGTGCTGTTATAGATCAGCAGGCATTGTCAGTGCTCAATCTGAGGCTGATCTCAGAGGGAGAGGACGCAGAGCGGCAGAACAGTGACTCCCGGTGGCGGAAGAGGGGTAGTACATGCTGGACTTTGTTCCAATGCCTTTTTTGTTAAGCCAAGAAATTCCCCTTTTTGCAGCAGGTTGGAGGCTGGCAAACTAAGTTTGGGGTCACTGTATGTTTGAAAAAAAAAAAAAAAAAAAAGAGACTTATATATATTAAAAAAAAAAAAAAACATACGGGGCCCCATCGGTTTTTGGGCATTAGTGATCTATTGTCCCCTAAGCTCTAGTTTTGTACTCCTGGCCACTACAGTCTGTTGTTGTTGGCGGAGTCCCTCGATTTTGTATTATGGCTTCCAAAGGTTCGGGGTCAAAGGGTACAAAAAAGACCAAAAAACAAAGGGGTTCCCCCTCTGATTCTGATGATATGCCGATACTTTCCCCGCAACTTATTCCCATAAAGGGCGCCTTGGATGAGCCATTAGGGGGATCTGGTGCGGAGGCTGGCCCAGATCAGCCCAGCCCTGTGTTTATCACAGAGGAGATGCTAGCCGTATCCCTAGGGGGGCTAGAAGAGAGAATAGCAGCATTGATCGCTAGAGCTATTCCTGGCAAGAAACGGGTTAGATCCCCATCACCAAGAGGTGTATCCTCAGATGCTGAGATTCTCTCTCCGGAGGAATTGGAATCGCAGGAGGATCAACTAGACCTGAACCAAGAGGGTTCAGGGATTGAGGGATCTACCTCTGAGGAACCATTTTCAGACTCCCAGACAGAGAGACTGTGGGTACAGTCTTTGACGGACATGGTCCGCTCGGCATTTAGTTTACCATTGCCAGAGCCTCAGGTTCCTCCGGTATCCTCTCTGGGCTCTTTGAAAGCTCCGTTAAGCAACGCAGTTTTTCCGGTCTATCCTCTCTTGGAGGAATTGATCTTTCGGGATTGGGTACGGCCGGACAGGATTTTTCTGCCACCGAAGAGATTTGCGGTCATTTACCCCATGGAGGAAAAATTCTCCAAGAGGTGGAAGCTCCCAGTGGTGGATGCAGCCATCTCATGTGTGAATAAATCACTAACTTGCCCGGTGGAAAACATACATATGTTTAAAGATCCGGTTGATAAACGGTTAGAGACACTTTTAAAAGCATCCTTTGCTACGGCAGGAGCAGTGGTACAGCCAGCTGTGGCTGCAATTGGAGTTTGTCAGGCGTTAAAGGACCAGACAAAAGAAATGTTAACCACTTGCGGACCCTGCACTGTATATATACGTCCTCTTTTTAAAGATGGATATCTCGGTAACGGCAGCAGCTGCTGCCACAACCGAGATATCCATCTCTTCAGTGCAGGGTCCTGTGTACAATAACGGCGGTCTCCGCGGCGGATTCGCCGCGAGATCGCCGTTATCGGTGACCGGAGAGGTGCCCCCCCCCCTCCCGCCGCTTTCCCGTGCTCTCCGCCGCTTACCGTTGCCGTCGGTAGCGGCGGAGGCGATCGGGTCTGTGCGGCTCCTCTGCTGGGATACGAGTGAGGGAAAAATCGCCCCCACCCGTTCCCCATAGCAGCGCTGGGCGGAAGTGACGTCAAAACGTCATTTCCGCCCACTGTCTTAAAGAGATATTTTCTTTTTAAGGCTATTTAAAAAATGACATTTTCCTTTTTTTTTTTTTTTTCTTTTTAAGCCTAAATATGAGATCTGAGGTCTTTTTGACCCCAGATCTCATATTTAAGAGGACCTGTCATGCTTTTTTCTATTACAAGGGATGTTTACATTTCTTGTAATAGGAATAAAAGTGATCAATTATTATATTTTTTTTTTTTTTTCAGTGTAAAAAATGTTAAAATAAATACAAATAAATAGGAAAACAAAAAAAAAATTTTTTAAAGCGCCCCGCCCCGACGAGCTCGCGCGCAGAAGCGAACGCATACGCGAGTAGCGCCGGCATGTGAAAACGGTGTTCAAACCTCACAAGTGAGGTATCGCCGCGATCGTTAGAGTGAGAGCAATAATTCTAGCCCTAGACCTCCTCTGTATCTAAAAAAATGCAACCTATAGAATTTTTTAAATGTCGCCTATGGAGATTTTTAAGGGTAAAAGTTTGACGCCATGCTACGAGCGGGCGCAATTTCTAAACGTGACATGTTGGGTGTCATTTTACTCGGCGTAACATTATCTTTCACAATATATAAAAAAATTGGACCAAATTTATTGTTGTCTTATTTTTTAATTCAAAAAAGTGTATTTTTTCCAAAAAAAGTGCGCTTGTAAGACCGCTGCGCAAATACGGTGTGACAAAAAGTATTGCAATGACCACTATTTTATTCTCTAGGGTGTTAGAAAAAAAAAATATATAATGTTTGGGGGTTTTAAGTAATTTTCTAGCAGAAAAAACTGTTTCAGTCTTGCAAACACCAAAACTGAAAAACACCCAAGGTCTTTAAGTGGTTAAAGGACATGCCTACCCAACAAGCAGAAGAGTTTTCTGACATTCCCAGAGCTCTGTGTTTTGCTGTAGATGCTATAAAGGATTCCATCCAGCAGGCCTCTCGTTTATCACTATTTTTGGTGCACATGAGAAGGCTCTTATGGTTGAAGAACTGGGCGGCGGAGCCCCCATGCAAAAAGCTTCTGGCAGGGTTTCCCTTCCATGGAGGACGACTCTTCGGGGAGGATCTGGATAAATACATTCAGACTATTTCAAGTGGCAAAAGTACCCTTTTACCGGTCAAAAAGACATTCCGGGGTCCTACATTTAAAAGGCAGCTCTTTCCTGTCTCAGGGCCCTCAAATTCCAGGCAGTATCGACGGCCGCCTGCACGATCCAACGTTAACAGTAGATCGCAGGGACAGGCCCCTGGGGGTAAGAGGCCATGGTATCGCAAGCCGACAAAGACAGCCCCTAAGTCTGCCTTATGAAGGGGCGCCCCCACTCTCGCGGGTGGGGGGAAGGCTTTGTTTCTTCTCAGAAGTTTGGGAAGCCAAGATCCCCGACAAATGGGTCCGGGCGTCTGTAACCGCAGGCTACAGACTGGAGTTTCTAAACTTTCCTCTGCCTCATTTTCAAGAGTCAAGGCTACCAAAGGATCCAGCAAGGAAGGCCTCAATGCTGGCAGCTTTGGATCACCTGCTTTGCCAGGACGTAATAATAGAGGTGCCAGCCCAAGAGCAAGGGCTAGGTTTCTATTCCAATCTCTTTGTCATACCAAAGCCCAACGGCGAGGTCAGGCCAATCTTGGACCTAAAGAGGTTAAACGGTTACCTAAGGGTTCGTTCCTTCCGGATGGAATCCATCCGGTCAGCAGCCGCCGCGCTTCAGAGGGACGATTTTCTGGCCTCCATAGACATAAAGGATGCTTACCTTCATGTACCAATCTTTCAGTCGCATCAAAGATTTTTACGCTTCGCGGTGGGGCAGCGACACTTCCAATTCAGGGCGCTCCCCTTCGGGCTGGCCACGGCCCCCCGGGTATTCACGAAGATCCTAGCCCCAGTTCTGGCCAATTTAAGGATCCAAGGGGTCACAGTCCTAGCGTACTTGGACGACCTTTTAATCATAGATCACTCACGGCCGTGTCTGCAACAGGCAGTAAACCTCACGGTTCGGTACCTCGAAGGATTCGGCTGGGTCCTAAACCGGGAAAAGTCAGCGTTCCAGCCTACAAAGCAGTTGGAATACCTCGGCATGAGGTTAGACACAGAACAGCAAAGGGTGTTCCTGCCCCTTGTAAAGATCGAGGCTATCAAGGGGTTGGTTCCATACGCTCAGATCCACACTCGCGTCCTACAGGCAGCCATTCTAGCAGCCTGGGGCAAGAGAGCACATGCCTTAGAGTCCCCTTTGACGCTATCATCAAGGGTCCGACAAAGCCTGGCCTGGTGGTTGAACCCTCAGAATCTTCTAAAGGGAAGATCCTTCAGCCCTGTTGTCTGGAAGGTAGTTACCACAGACGCCAGCCTGGCAGGCTGGGGGGCGGTCTTCGAGGGGTTCTCTCGCCAGGGAACTTGGGTGAAAACAGAGAGGCAGCTCCCCATCAATATCTTGGAGATCAGAGCTGCTCGCCTAGCCCTTCTGGCATGGACCTCCAGATTACAGGGGTTCCCGGTGAGAATCCAGTCAGACAATGCCACAGCGGTGGCATACATAAACCACCAAGGGGGAACCAGGAGTCAGGCCGCTCAGAGGGAGGTGAGCTTGATTTTTCAGTGGGCAGAGGTTCATGTACCCTGCATTTCGGCGATATTCATTCCCGGAGTGGACAACCTGCAGGCAGACTTCTTAAGTCGCCAGAGTCTGTTGCCAGGGGAGTGGTCTCTGCATCCCCAGGTCTTTCAGACAATCTGCCAGAGGTGGGGAATGCCAGACATAGATATAATGGCATCCAGGTTCAACAAGAAACTAGACAGGTTCGTGTCTCGAGCGAGGGACCCTATGGCCTGCGGAACCGATGCGTTGGTTTGCCCTTGGCATCAATTCAAACTTCTATATGCATTCCCTCCGCTACAGTTACTTCCTCGCCTGTTGCGCAGGATCAGAGTGGAGCACAAGCCGGTCATTCTAGTAGCTCCAGCTTGGCCCCGGAGGACATGGTACTCACTAGTCCTGAAGATGGCAGTAGGAGACCCTTGGACTCTTCCTCTACGACCAGACCTACTCTCACAAGGCCCGATCCTCCACCCTACATTACAACGTCTAAATTTGACGGCCTGGAGGCTGAATCCCTGATTCTCAGGGGTAGAGGTCTGTCTAGGCAGGTAATTCCTACCCTGATTAGGGCTAGAAAGCCGGCCTCCAGGGTGATTTATTACAGGGTGTGGAGGAACTACGTAGGCTGGTGTGAATCCAAAAGATGGAATTCCCGCAAATATACCATTGATAGGGTGTTAAGTTTTCTCCAGCTAGGAGTGGATAAAGGCCTGGCATTAAGCACAATCAAGGGACAGATTTCAGCTCTGTCAGTGTGGTTTCAGAGGCCGCTGGCCACCCACTCGCTGGTAAAGACCTTCATACAGGGGGTCTTGCGTATTAATCCTCCTGTCAAGTCACCAATTTGTCCATGGGACTTAAATCTTGTCCTGTCCACTCTACAGAAACAACCCTTTGAGCCGTTGGCTGAGATTCCTTTAGTTTTACTGACAAGAAAGTTGGTTTTCTTGGTCGCCATAGTTTCGGCCAGGAGAGTGTCAGAATTAGCAGCCTTATCGTGTAAGGAACCATATCTCGTTCTACATAAGGACAGGGCAGTTCTCCGGCCCCATCCTTCCTTTCTACCAAAGGTTATATCCAATTTTCACTTGAACCAGGATTTGGTACTTCCATCCTTCTTTCCGAAACCCACATCTAGAAAGGAGGGGTTGCTGCATACCTTGGATATTGTCCGGGCCATGAAGGCCTATCTTAAAGCTACAGAAAAGATCCGGAAAACAGATGTGTTGTTCGTTCTACCAGATGGCCCCAAGAAGGGGCAGGCAAAATCCACCATCTCGAGATGGATTAGACAATTAATCATTCAAGCCTACGGTTTGAAGAGGTTGCCTCCTCCTTTGTCGGTAAAGGCCCATTCTACCAGGGCCATGGGCGCCTCCTGGGCAGCACACCATCAGATCTCTATGGCTCAGATATGCAAGGCGGCGACGTGGTCATCAGTCCACACGTTTACAAAGTTTTATCAACTAGACGGGAGAAGGAATGCGGATTCTGCCTTTGGACAGGCAGTACTACAGGCTGCAGTTTAAGATCCTCGGGATCAGAGGCACCCTTGGTTGTAAAAAAGAAAAAAAAAAAAAAAAAAGTTTTTTCTTGACTAAGTTGGAATTATTATTATTATTTGAGTATACCTCTAAATTGAATCCTTCTTTGGAAGATGTCTCCCTCCCCTCATTAAAGCACTGCTTTCGGACATCCCATATAGTAATGAATATGCCGCTCTGTGTCCCGTGATGTACGAGAAAGAAAAAGGGATTTTTAAATACAGCTTACCTGTAAAATCCTTTTCTTGGAGTACATCACGGGACACAGAGCTCCCACCCCTCTTTTGGGGAACATTTTGGGAGGCATACTGCTGGCTACAAAACTGAGGGACTCCCTCTAGGGGAGGGGGTTATATAGGGAGGGGACTTCCTGTTTGAGATTGCCAGTGTCCACACCTGAAGGTACTCCATATAACCCATATAGTAATGAATATGCCGCTCTGTGTCCCGTGATGTACTCCAAGAAAAGGATTTTACAGGTAAGCTATATTTAAAAATCCCTTTTTATCAAACGTGGTAAAAGAACGAACAATGGATTGAAGAGGTGAAATAGGATATAGGTAGTAGGTTCAGGTGAATAACTTGAGCGGAAGCACTTCTGCCTCCAGACATGAACTCTGAGGCCCTGTACACACGGCAGAGAACCTCGAAGGACAGAACACATCGTTCCGCCCGTCGAGGTTCTCTGCCGGCCGTCAGAATCGGTGACCCGCCCGTCGGGAATGGCAACCAGCCATTCATCCCGACGGGCCGTCGAGCAAATAGAGAACCTGTTCTCTATTTGCTCGATGGGTTTCCCGACGGGCGGGGCTCGCCGAGAGCGTACACACGGCCGAGGTTCTCGGCAGAATGCGGCTCCCAGCGAGGTTCTCGCTGGTTTCTGCCGAGAACCTCGGCCGTGTGTACGGGGCTTCAATTAATGAATGAATAAAAACGTATATAGCGCAGCACATGCAAAGTAAATCGCCTCTGGGCGCTTGTTGTTCCTGTCTGAAATCAAAAGAGATGAGTCTTGTCGCCACTCTAGACAGAGTGGGTAGTGTGCCCCTGGATAGGCCTCTTTCACTAGTCCTAACAGTCCTAACAGCCAGGGCGCTACACAGAACCTTGGTACAGTCTCTGCCACTGACCTTCTCAAAGGTGGAGACACATTCTGTCCAGAATCCTCTCAATTTAGGATTAAGCACCCACATCTCTTCTTAAAGTAGTTACTTGTGAAATCAGGAAACTGACGGGCCATCACTGCTCAGCTTTTCAGTAGTGATGTGTCCTTTAATGAAGTCCAAGCCTCCCCTGAGTGTACCAGCCTCGTGCTGGGTGCTCTCCAGACAGGTACTTCATTTGGTGGCTTCCTCCCTTTAGGATTGATAGCACAGGACCACTTTGTCAATGCAAACCCAGTCTGGACACTGGGCCTACTCAGCAAGACACGACTCTAAACCAACGTGGTCCTGAAGCCAGAAACTCTGAACACACACCCCCGGCCAGGAGGGCCACACACAGGGGTGGTGGGACGACTGCCCAGGGCGGACGACGAGGACCCAGAAACCGTGACATCTGTCCCTTAAATACCCCTCCCCAGCATGCACCGATTAGCCACTGGGAAAGAATACCCAACACACCTGGATCTGACTGCTGCCACCCTTGGCCTGGGGTGAAACTGACACCCCAGACAACAACAGCAGTCACCAGCAGTACAGCCAAGGCTGGAACAGAGGTCCAAATTTGAAACAAATAGGTCAGAGGTAACTAATCCTCTGACCAACCTCTAAATTTAGAGCAGGGCCCGCAGAGAAAGCAGCTGCCCGCTACACAAGAAACAAATGTCATAAGCAGGGCCGATCCTACCCGGGGTGCAGTGGGTGCCCCGCACCCAGCGCTGTCATGCGCGAGGCGCCGAGCGAGCCGCCGAGGAGGTTCTTTTTTTTTTTTTTTTAAATGAGCCGCCGAGCCGCCGAGGAGGTTGTTTTTTTTTTTTTTTTTATTTCCGAGCGGCCGAGCCGCCGAAGCAATCCGAGACCCGAGCGGGATGCGACGACATGACGTCACACGGCCGCTCGGCTCCACCCACCGTGACCTCTGCCACAGCCAACTTCAGACAGCGTGCGGGAGCGAGCGCCGAGCTGCCGCCTGATTCAGCTGAGATTGAGCGCCTCAGCCTGCCATGTCCTGGGTGGGTCTGTACTAATGGGGGGTTATCCTAGGGGAGTCTGTACTAATGGGGGGTTATCCTAGGGGAGTCTGTACTAATGGGGGGTTGTCCTGGGTGGGTCTGTACTAATGGGGGGTTGTCCTGGGGGAGTCTGTACTAATGGGGGGTTGTCCTAGGGGAGTATGTACTAATGGGGGGGTTTGTCCTGGGGGGGGGGGTCTGTACTAATAGGGGGTTGTCCTGGGTGGGTCTGTACTAATGGGGGGTTATCCTAGGGGAGTATGTACTAATGGGGGGTTTGTCCTGGGTGGGTCTGTACTAATGGGGGGTTGTCCTAGGGGAGTATGTACTAATGATTGGTTTGTCCTGGGGGGGTATGTACTAATGGGGGGTTGTCCTGGGTGGGTCTGTACTAATGGGGGGTTGTCCTGGGGGAGTCTGTACTAATGGGGGGTTGTCCTAGGGGAGTATGTACTAATGGGGGGTTTGTCCTGGGGGGTCTGTACTAATGGGGGGTTGTCCTAGGGGAGTATGTACTAATGGGGGGTTATCCTGGGGAAGTCTGTACTTATGGGGGGTTGTCCTGGGTGGGTCTGTACTAATGGGGGGTTGTCCTGGGGGAGTCTGTACTAATGGGGGGTTATCCTAGGGAAGTATGTACTAATGGGGGGTTTGTCCTGGGTGGGTCTGTACTAATGGGGGGTTGTCCTGGGGGAGTCTGTACTAATGGGGGGTTGTCCTAGGGGAGTATGTACTAATGGGGGGTTTGTCCTGGGGGGGGTCTGTACTAATGGGGGGGTTGTCCTGGGTGGGTCTGTACTAATGGGGGGTTGTCCTGGGGGAGTCTGTACTAATGGGGGGTTGTCCTAGGGGAGTATGTACTAATGGGGGGTCTGTACTAATGGGGGGTTGTCCTGGGTGGGTCTGTACTAATGGGGGGTTGTTCTGGGGGAGTATGTACTAATGGGGGGTTTGTCCTGGGGGGGGTCTGTACTAATGGGGGGTTGTCCTGGGTGGGTCTGTACTAATGGGGGGTTGTCCTGGGTGGGTCTGTACTAATGGGGGGTTGTCCTGGGGGAGTCTGTACTAATGGGGGGTTGTCCTAGGGGAGTATGTACTAATGGGGGGTTTGTCCTGGGGGGGTCTGTACTAATGGGGGGTTGTCCTGGGTGGGTCTGTACTAATG
Source organism: Rana kukunoris (assembly GCA_029574335.1). Classification (NCBI taxonomy): domain Eukaryota; kingdom Metazoa; phylum Chordata; class Amphibia; order Anura; family Ranidae; genus Rana; species Rana kukunoris. Next base: position 414,596,780 of record CM056051.1, read on the forward strand.
GGGGGTTGTTCTGGGGGAGTATGTACTAATGGGGGGTTTGTCCTGGGGGGGGTCTGTACTAATGGGGGGTTGTCCTGGGTGGGTCTGTACTAATGGGGGGTTGTCCTGGGGGAGTCTGTACTAATGGGGGGTTGTCCTAGGGGAGTATGTACTAATGGGGGGTTTGTCCTGGGGGGGTCTGTACTAATGGGGGTTTGTCCTGGGGGGGTCTGTACTAATGGGGGGTTGTCCTGGGGGGGTCTGTACTAATGGGGGGTTGTCCTGGGGGAGTATGTACTAATGGGGGGTTATCCTGGGGGAGTCTGTACTTATGGGGGGTTGTCCTGTGGGAGTCTGTACTAATGGGGGGTTTGTCCTGGGGGTGTCTGTACTCATGGGGGGTGGTTTGTCCTGGGGGGTCTGTTCTGAGGGAGGGGGTTTATACTTAGTTAGGAGTCTGCACTGACGGAGGGGGTCTATACTTAGTGGAGGGGGTCTGTAGGGGCGACTATAGGTGGAGGAAGGGGGCCACTGCAGCTGCGGGCTCTTCATTCCTCCTCCCACTCTCTCTCCTCCTTCTCTTCACGTGCAATGCTGTACTAGCGATGCTTGCAGGGAAGAAATAGAATAGAAAAAGGAGCAGAGAAGAGGATTGTGGGACTTGTAGTTCGAGGACTGGCAGCCCCACTGTAAAAAAGAGACTGCAGCCCACACGGCATGTTCAGCTGAATGGGGGAGAGAGAGAGAGCCAGGACCCCAGGAAAGCTTTTAGGGAAGTGCACCCAGGACTCCAGAGGGAGAGGACAGTGCTGAGAGAACACCATCAGAGAAAGAACCCCGCTGCCGTGCGCCACCAGAGGGAAAGCCACACAGCCTAGTGCCATCCCTGGCGGAGAAAGGATTGGAGTCATTGCCAGAATACAGATCTGGGCTCTACCCAGTGGAGTATACATGAGCAATTCAGATTGAGCTGACTCCTGATCAGAGGAACTGTTGTTGGTCAGGTGAGAGCCGATCGGCCATTATCTACTTATGTCAATAGATACTGCAGTCTCTGACCATCTCCTGTATTATAGCTGCAGTCTCTGACTGTCTCCTGTATTATTCTTCCAGTCCCTGACCGTCTCCTGTTGTATGTCTGCAGTCTCTGACCATCTCCTGTTGTATGTCTGCAGTCTCTGACCATCTCCTGTAGTATGTCTGCAGTCCCTGACCGTCTCCTGTAGTATGTCTGCAGTCCCTGACCATCTCCTGTATTATATCTCCAGTCACCGACTGTCTCCTGTAATAGGTCTACACTCTCTGACCAGCTCCTGTACTATGATTGCAGTCTCTGACCATCTCTTGTATCATGTCTGCATTCTCTGACCATCTCCTGTACTATGATTGCAGTCTATGACCATCTCTTGTATTATATCTCCAGTCACTGACTGTCTCCATTAATATGTCTACACTCTCTGACCATCTCCTGTACTATGATTGCAGTCTGACTATCTCTTGTATTATATCTCCAGTCACTGACTGTCTCCTTTAATATGTCTACACTCTCTGACCATCTCCTGTACTATGATTGCAGTCTCTGACCATCTCTTGTATCATGTCTACAGTCTCTGACCATCTCCTGTACTATGTTTTGGGGCACTTTCTAACAGTATCAGAGAGGTTCCCCTCCAGATCTCATTAGTGTACGCTCTTCCAGTATTTTCTTTATTGTTAAAAGATCATGGGAGGATCCCTAGGCAACAAAGACTTCTTAGAGGAGCATCTTTGTGTTTGAGTCATTGCCACAGAAACATTTGTAAAGGGGAGGAGTTGGTAAGATGACCACGCCCCTTTGTGGGGGCGCCAGAAATATTTCTGCACCCAGGCGCCTGTGACCCTAGGATCGGCCCTGGTCATAAGTACCTATTATCATTGAGTTTTGGTGTGGTTGCGTAGCCAAAATGGCAGCTGCCAACTTCAAGTAATGCATGGCTTCGGAGTAGAGCACTTCTGGCACCTACACATTATCGTTCTGCCCAGAACCCTATCCAAGCTACATTTTCTGTAGCCAATCATACAGGAGTGAGTTGTCATATTCCTTCATGTGCTGTGTCCCATTGTCCCACTTTCAAAATGACAATTTGTAGACTTTTGTAGAGACCTTCCTTTATAGTAGAGAAGGGATTTTTTATAAAGTGGTTGTAAACCCTTATGCCCCGTACACACGATCGGAATTTCCGATGGAAAAAGCCTGTCTGACTTTTTCCATCGGAAATTCCAACTGTGTGTATGTCCCATCGGATTATTTCCATCGGAAATTCTGAGGAATTCCGTTGGAGTTTAGATAGAGAACATGTTCTCTTTTACTCCGATGGAATTTCATCGGAATTCCCATGTGATTTTGGTCCGACCGTGTGTATGGGGCTTGTCACACCACTTTTCCCTACAGGTAAGCCTATAATAAGGCTTACCTGTAGGTACTGGAAATATCTCCTGCACGCTTAGGAGAAATTTACCATATACGCTTGTGCCGACATCATCGGCGCATGTGCACTGAAGAAAGGGCAGGATCGTGCTGTTTCTAAAGGGCCCGTACCGTGACCTCCTGCGCGGATGTGTGGGAGTGACGTCATGCGACTCAGTCAGTCACAGAGCCCGAGTCCACGGCCCCAGATCAAAGAGGGGTGAATATGGACGCAGACACCAGTGGGGACCTTGGGACATTGCAGGCTTTGTTTGCAGGTAAGTGCAACATAATGGGCTAGTATGCGATACATACTAGCCCATTATGCTTTTACTTTGTAGGGAAAATAGAGGACGTAAAACCCGTCTGGGCTTACTTTCTCTTTAATGGATGAGTGATAACATTAAGGAAATGTTTAGCTGCCATGCGTGTTGTCACATATGTATGTGTTCCATGGGTGAAGCAACAAGTTTTTTTGGCATATAACACACACTTTTTCACCCTGAAAATCGAGTACAAATAGCGTGTGCGTGTTATACGCCGATACTTCAAGTTTAGCTGCCTCGGAGGGGACAGGGAGGGGGGGCGGGACGAGCGCCTTAAGATACAGTGAGAATCTGTTGTTTACTCTGTGGCCTCTGTAATAGGAAGTCCCGTCTCCTGGGCCGCCATTGGACCACTGTTCTGTCTATCATTTCTCACAGTATGTAATCTGTCGGCGCTCGTCCCGCCCCCCTACCTGTCCCTTCCAAGGCTGCAGATGGGCATCGATCAGGCTGTACTGATGGCAATGGTGAGGCTGCTGCATTGATGCACTTGTGAGGCTGCAGATTGGCATTGATCAGGCTGCATTGATGGCAATGGTGAGGCTGCAGATGGGCACTGACCCTTATTTTGCTTCAAAGCTCTTTAATAAAAATGTATTTTTTTCCCCTGAAACTTCCCTCTTAAAGTGAAGGTGCGTGTTATACACCTGTGAGTGTTATACGCCAATAAATACGGTGACTGAATGTTTGCCATGTTAAGTTTTGTACACACGATCGGTTTGTCCGCTGAAAACAGACCGATGGACTGTTTCCATCAGACAAACCGATTGTGTGTGGGCCCCATTGGTTTTATTTCCATCGGTGTAAAAAAATAGAACATGTTTTAATTTTTTCCTATGGATAAAAAAAACAATAGAAAAATCTAATCGTCTGTATGGAACTCCATTGGTCAAAAGTCCACGCATGCTTAGAATCAAGTCGATGCATGCTCGGAAGCATTGAACTTCATTTTTTTCAGCTTGTCGTAGTGTTGTACGTCACCACGTTTTGGCACTATCAGATTTTTGACTGATTAAAGTCAGCTTCATCGGATATCCGACGAAAAAATCCATCGGATTACATTCCACCAGATATCCGATCGTGTGTACAGGGCTTTATTGTTTCACAAGGCTTATTGTACAACTTCTAAAATCTTTTCTCCACTTAAAGAAGACGTCTGGACACATTTTTTTTCCATGTCCTTGTTGCTGATTTCCTACCTTTACCAACTTTGCCATTCATGTTCTTCTGAGCTCTGTAGTTCCTCTGAAATAGACTGTTGAGGGAAGCTTCAGAATGACAAAGATGTTTTTATTACAAATTATGTAAGTAGACTGCAGTTCCTCTCTAAGCACCTTTTTAGCAAAAAATACTGATTGCTATACGTGAACAAAAAGTGCCAGAAAAAGCCCAGACTGGAAGTAATTAAAGTGGAGTTCCACACATTTTTTTATGTTTGTCTGTGCTGCATGCCCTAATCTCACAGTGTTCAGAATGGACAATTTTTATTTATTTTGTTGTAAATACCTTATTTTGTAGTCCTTCATTACTTCCTCCTCCTTATTAGCCTAGGCTATTAAGTCACAAGGCTATTTGCAAGGGTTTCTGGGAAAGGCATCATGTTTCCCAGTAGTCCTTGCAAACCTGACTGAAACCTATTACATTGCTTGTGCAGCACTGAGCATGTGCGAGATATGCAAAGCTGAAATCCAGGAAGTCATACAGTCTGGCTTCATGTTGCCCACACTTAAGATGGCCACCGTCTATTTCTAGATTATAATCTAAATGCTCTAACAACCTAAAAAAACGGATCTTAGTTTACAGACTAACTTTACTAGAATACATTAAGCTTGTGTATTTAGGAGTATTTATATTTAAAAAGTGAAATTGTGGGTGGAACTCCCCTTTAACCACTTCCCGCCCGGCCAATAGCAGATTTACGGCCGGGAAGTGGTTATGAAATCGTGACAGGCCGTTCTCAAACGGCCTGCACGATTTCATGCCGCACGCGCCCGTGCGGGCGCGCGGCGATCGGTGATGCGGGGTGTCAGTCTGACACCCTGCACCTCCGATCTCGGTAACGAGTCTCCGGCGGAGCCTCGTTACCACGTGATCAGCCGTGTCCAATCACGGCTGATCACGATGTAAACAGGAAGAGCCGCCGACGGCTCTTCCTCACTCGCGTCTGACAGACGCGTGTAGAGGAGAGCCGATCAGCGGCTCTCCTGACAGGGGGAGTTCGCGCTGATTGTTTATCAGCGCAGCCCCCCCTCGGATCGCCACACTAGACCACCAGGGAACTAAAAAAATACAAAAAAAAGGACAAAAAAAAAAAAAAAATGACAAAAAAAAAAATAAGTCAGCAAAAAAAAAAAAAAAGGGGGCAGTAAAAAAAAAAGATGCCAATCAGTGCCCACACATGGGCACTGATTGGCAACATTGATCCATCAGTGCCACCCCTCAGTGATCATCAGTGCCACCCCAGTGTCTGTCAGTGCCACCCCACAGTGCCAATCCATGCCCAGTGCCCACCTATCAGTGCCCACCTGTGCCGCCTATCAGTGCCCACCTGTGCCGCCTATCAGTGCCCACCTGTGCCGCCTATCAGTGCCCACCTGTGCCGCCTATGAGTGCCCACCTGTGCCGCCTATGAGTGCCCATCTGTGCTGCCTATGAGTGCCCATCAGTGCCGCCCATGAGTGCCCATCAGTGCCGCCCATGAGTGCCCCATACCAGCACCGCCTATCAGTGCCCATCAGTGCTACCTAATCGGTGCCCATCAGAACTACCTCATCGGTGCCCATCAGTGCCACCTCATCGGTGCCCATCAGTGCCACCATATCAGTGCCCGTAATTGAAAGAGAAAACATACTCATTTACAAAAAAATTAACAGAAAAAAATAAAAACTTTTTTTTTTTTTTAAATCTTCGCTCTATTTTTAGTTGTTGCGCAAAAATAAAAAACCGCAGAGGTGATCAAATACCACCAAAAGAAAGCTCTATTTGTGGGGAAAAAAGGACGCCAATTTTGTTTGGGTGCAGTGTAGCATGACCGCGCAATTGTCATTCAAATTGCGACAGTGCTGAAAGCTGAAAATTGGCTTGGGCGGAAGGTGCGTAAGTGCCTGGTATGGAAGTGGTTAAGGCATTTGATCAGCATTGGGAGGAATTTATTCTGACTTATAGGGCTTGTTTTCACCAGATGCAGTAAAGGTGGTTTATAAATGCAGCAAAATGCATATACAAGAAAAATTCATGTGTTGTGTTCCAACAAGCATAGTTTACACCATTAAAATGCTTTCTAATGCATTTGAAAAAAAGGGCAGCATGCGCTTTCGATTGTTGCATGAAAGTTCACATGCCGCAGCTGCCACACAAATAATGCGAAGAGCGAATGATTCGATGATGGACAAGAATTTGTATTCAGTTTTTAACACATCTATGGCCAGCTTAACACAGGTAGGTGTCTGATTGCTGCAGGTAGGTATCCTCAGGGCTGGTTTTAGACAAAATGGCGCCCTGGTCATACAGTGAGGAAAATAAGTATTTGAACACCCTGCTATTTTGCAAGTTCTCCCACTTGGAAATCATGGAGGGGTCTGAAATTGTCATCGTAGGTGCATGTCCACTGTGAGAGACATAATCCAAAAAAAAATTCCAGAAATCACAATTTATGATTTTTTAACTATTTATTTGTATGATACAGCTGCAAAGAAGTATTTGAACACCTGTCTATCAGCTAGAATTCTGACCCTCAAAGACCTGTTAGTCTGCCTTTAAAATGTGCACCTCCACTCCATTTATTATCCTAAATTAGATGCACCTGTTTGAGGTCATTAGCTGCATAAAGACACCTGTCCACCCCATACAATCTGTAAGAATCCAACTACTAACATGGCCAAGACCAAAGAGCTGTCCAAAGACACTAGAGACAAAATTGTACACCTCCACAAGGCTGGAAAGGGCTACGGGGAAATTGCCAAGCAGCTTGGTGAAAAAAGGTCCACTGTTGGAGCAATCATTAGAAAATGGAAGAAGCTAAACATGACTGTCAATCTCCCTCGGACTGGGGCTCCATGCAAAATCTCACCTCGTGGGGTCTCAATGATCCTAAGAAAGGTGAGAAATCAGCCCAGGACTACACGGGAGGAGCTGGTCAATGACCTGAAAAGAGCTGGGACCACCGTTTCCAAGGTTACTGTTGGTAATACACTAAGACGTCATGGTTTGAAATCATGCATGGCACGGAAGGTTCCCCTGCTTAAACCAGCACATGTCAAGGCCCGTCTTAAGTTTGCCAATGACCATTTGGATGATCCAGAGGAGTCATGGGAGAAAGTCATGTGGTCAGATGAGACCAAAATAGAACTTTTTGGTCATAATTCCACTAACTGTGTTTGGAGGAAGAAGAATGATGAGTACCATCCCAAGAACACCATCCCTACTGTGAAGCATGGGGGTGGTAGCATAATGCTTTGGGGGTGTTTTTCAGCACATGGGACAGGGCGACTGCACTGTATTAAGGAGAGGATGACCGGGGCCATGTATTGCGTGATTTTGGGCAACAACCTCCTTCCCTCAGTTAGAGCTTTGAAGATGGGTTGAGGCTGGGTCTTCCAACATGACAATGACCCGAAGCACACAGCCAGGATAACCAAGGAGTGGCTCTGTAAGAAGCATATCAAGGTTCTGGCGTGGCCTAGCCAGTCTCCAGACCTAAACCCAATAGAGAATCTTTGGAGGGAGCTCAAACTCCGTGTTTCTCAGCGACAGCCCAGAAACCTGACTGATCTAGAGAAGATCTGTGTGGAGGAGTGGGCCAAAATCCCTCCTCCAGTGTGTGCAAACCTGGTGAAAAACTACAAGAAACGTTTGACCTCTGTAATTGCAAACAAAGGCTACTGTACCAAATATTAACATTGATTTTCTCAGGTGTTCAAATACTTATTTGCAGCTGTATCATACAAATAAATAGTTAAAAAAATCATACATTGTGATTTCTGGATTTTTTTTTTTTTGATTATGTCTCTCACAGTGGACATGCACCTACGATGACAATTTCAGACCCCTCCATGATTTCCAAGTGGGAGAACTTGCAAAATAGCAGGGTGTTCAAATACTTATTTTCTGCACTGTATATACTGAAATCCTGTATTGTGTGACAGTCTTAACAGAACAAAGGCACTACAGCAGGGTGTGTTTTTATGAGGTGCAGTAAATAGTGAAAAACCTTTAGATTACATTCCCAGGTTTGAGTTTCGGCAAGGCGTGTAGAAACGATCATTTATGCACACGTTCCTGAAAAAAATGCATCTCATTTGCGGTGCCGTTAATCCTTGATGGCACCCCAAACACAGCCATCAGTCACGCGACAAACCACGTGAAAAACGCACATTACAAAAACGTGTGAGACTCACTACAATAAAAAGTATGGGAGCTATTTTGATGCATTTATCATGAGTAGGGCAGTGAATGGGCTGTCCTACGCCAAACGTGCAAACAAAACAAAAATCAGCATTGGTGATCAGTGGGAGGATTGGTAACCAGAGGCAGTGATCACAGTTGGTGATCAGTGGGAGAATCAGAGGCAGTATACACAGTTGGGGATCCACGGGAGGATCAAAGGCAGTGATTACAGTTGGTGATCAGAGGGAGGATCAGTGACCAGAAGCAGTGACCAAAGTTGGTGATCAGTGGGAGAATCAGAGGCAGTGATCACAGTTGGGGATCCACGGGAAGATCAGAGGCAGTGATCACAGCTCGTGATCCGGGGGAGAATCAGAGGCAGTGATCACAGTTGGGGATTCACAGAAGGATCAGTGCTCAGTGACCACAGTTGGTGATCACAGTTGGGGATCAGTGAGAGGATCAGAGGCAGTGACCACAGTTGGTGATCAGTGAGAGGTTTAGAGGCAGTGACCACAGTTGGTGATCAGTGGGAGGATCAAAGGCAGTGATCGCAGTTGGTGACTAGTGGGAGGATCAGTGACCAGAGGCAGTAACCAAAGTTGGTGATCTGTGGGAGAATCAGAGGCAGTGATCACAGTTGGGGATCCACGGGAGGATCAGAAGCAGTGATCACAGCTCCTGATCTGTGGGAGAATCAGAGGCAGTGATCATAGTTGGAGATCAGTGGGAGGATCAGAGGCAGTGACCACAGTTGGTGATCAGTGAGAGGTTTAGAGGCAGTGACTGACCACAGTTGGTGATCAGTGGGAGGATCAGAACCAGTGACCTGACCACAGTTGTTGATCAGTGGGAGGATGAGAGGCAGTGATCACAGTGACTATGGCAGAGACTTTATCGTCACCTTAAGGCCATGCGAGACAATGACCCTGATCTACTACTCGGGAGGCATGTCTTACAAACCCATAATGGCTCCTGCCCAAGGATTGAGGTGCTTGTGTTGGACCGAGTGCACCCTAGCCCCCGTTGAGGTGACTTTGATAAGTTTCCCCTCCAGCGCGAGCTGAGGTAGATTTTGGCCTTAAACACCACCTCACCTCCAGGCCTTTATCAAGCTTTCAATTTGAAATCTTTCTTATCTGGTTATGTTTCTGGTACTTTTTTTGTATTTTGTTGCTTTTGTGATGAATAGTATACTTTACTAAGCATGTCTATAAAACAGATGTATTCTATGATACATTATGTTTATTTCTAATGTGTTTTCTCTGTTTTTGTTATAGATATCAAAGGATTATGAGATTGACATGCCACCCGATGAATGACAAATTTACATTCTCCATATTACGGGGATTCTTTGTAAATCCAGCCCTGGTGTTTGGTTTTGATGTTCTAGATTATTCATTACACACTATGAGCATGCTACTTTCTAAACCACTGGGTGGCTCTGCCTGGCTAACCGAGGCCCCCTGGCACATGCGAGCCCCATGTGAACTTTTGTTCGGGGCTACACTCGGGGCTACACTCTTTCTTTTGGGTGCTCGGTGCGGTTGTATGCCCCTAAGGCCGCGTACACACGATCGAACATGTCCGCTGAAACTGGTCCGCAGACCAGTTTCAGCGGACATGTTCGATCGTGTGTATCGGACCGTTTTCCAGCAGACAAAAATTTCCAAACATGCTTGAAAACATGTCCGCTGGAAACCTGTCCGTCGGATGGTTAGTATACAAACCATCGGACCAAAATCCCCCACATGCGCAGAATCAAGTCGACGCATGCTTGGAAGCATTGAACTTTGTTTTTTCATCACATCGTTGTGTTCTACATCACCGCGTTCTGGTCCGAGGGGATTGTGGTCCGATGGTGTGTACGCACATCAGACCGACAGACAATTCAGCCTTGTCCGATGAAAACGGTCCATCGCACATTTTTCCTCGAACATGTCTGATCGTGTGTACAGGGCCTGAGAGTTCTCACTCATGGGTATGCTTGTTGGTGACATATGTTGCAGCACAGTTTTCTCTTCGCTCTCGCTGATTGGCAACTATCCGTATGGATGGTCTGGCCCATCTGTCTTGAGCGGTTGCCGTGGTTATGCATCATTGTCCTTGCCTGCATGCGTGTTCTGGAGTTTTTCCACCCTCCAGATTTTTTCGCCCCACCATGTGCCGGCGGTCACGTCAACATCTGACGTCACCGTGCACGACGCAGTGCCGCCGGACGCCGCAAAGATTGAGGGCGGCCCTTGACAAAGGCGGTGACAGATCGATGAGACGCACGGGCTGAGTGTCTTGGACCATCGATTGGCCCATGGTATTCATCTGCACCTCTGCACGAAAATTGAGGCAAACTGATTGGCTCTGGTAGTAATCATTGTCCTATTTAAAGGGGTGTTCCAGTCAAAATGTATGTTTATTAAAAGTCAGCAGCTACAAAAAGTGTAGCTGCTGGCTTTTAATAAACAATCACTTACCTGCTCCAGCGTTCCAGCGACGCGCCGACCGGGGCTCCGCTCCTCTCCCCCCTCCCTGGCCGGCATCCTCATTAAGACTGTGGGCACCCGGCCGTGACAGCCTTCAGCTTCACGGCCGGGCACCCACTGCACATGCGCGAGCAGAACTGCGCATGCGCGAGCGGCGCGGCCCACTGCTGATTGGACAGGCGATCGCATGGGACCTGTCATGTGTCCCATGCGATCGCCTACAGGGAGGGGCTGCTGTAGGCGATTAAGCTTAATTGCCTAACCAGCCCCTTGGCGGAAGCAGGAAGTGGGACAGGAAGTCCCACTCCTACTGAAGCCCCCACTCCCCCCCCAAAAAAAAATTACATGCCAAATGTGGCATGTGCAGCGTCCCACTCAGGACATGTGGGAACTGCAAAAGTATTATTTCTTTGTTATTACTATATTGCATGTCATTTTGCATTTCTACATCTGTGAGATCCCTGTTCATATGCTGGCCAGGTGTGCTTCATACTTCCCACCACAAGATGGGGATAGCACCACTCTGGGATATCTATCCCAGCTCAGGTTATCTGTGGTTGGTAGTTAAGTTCAGGAAGTGTGTGTGTGAAGAAGGAAAAGGTGAAGGAGAGAGAAGGTCAGTCCAGAGAAGGGACAGATTGGAACTGCTTAAATCAAAAGGTGAAGCCATTAATCGGCAGCAAAGACCTTTTTGAGCATAAAGGTGAAGGATTTCTTAGCCTCCGGCAACCTTACCAAGGTCACTGGATTCAAAAGGGACCAGTAACAAACAAGCATAATACTGAACCACAGCCTGAGTCCAGGATTACTAAAGCCTATTAACAGTGGATCAGCAGAATTCTCTCTCTACCCAGATACTGTATTTTAACTGGATGTCTGTATTGCAATCAAAACCAGTCACAGTAAAAATTGTGAGTTGTATCCTACTTCTGTCTACCTCGTTCTTCAACACTGCAAATGGTCGTACCACCATTAACGGTACTGGCGTCACGACAAATACCATCAAGGGACCCAGCCGCCACAAGCACTTTAACCACTTAAGACCCGGACCAATACGCTGGCAAATGACCCAAGGGGTTTTTGCGATTCGGCACTGCGTCGCTTTAACAGACAATTGCGCGGTCGTGCGACGTGGCTCCCAAACAAAATTCGCGTCCTTTTTTTCTCACAAATAGAGCTTTCTTTTGGTGGTATTTGATCGCCTCTGCGATTTTTATTTTTTGCGCTATATACAAAAATAGAGCGACATTTTTGAAAAAAAATCAATATTTTTTACTTTTTGTTATAATAAAAAACCAATAAACTAAATTTTAGTCAAACATTTAGGCCAAAATTTATTTAGCCACATGTCTTTAGTAAAAAAAAAATCGCATTAAAAAAAAATTAGCTACCTAGCGGGAACAGCGACACTAATACAGCGATCAGAAAAATGATCGCTTAGTGATGCTGGCAATAGGGAGTGAAAGGGTTAACTAGGGCAGTGATCAAGGGGTTAAAACTTTATTGGGGGGGTGGGGGGGGCTACCCTGACACTAACACTGACTGACTGTCGCACTGTCTGTCACACTGACACTGTGACAGGGGGGAGGGGGGGGGGGGGGGGGCGATCGCGGGGGTTAAATGTGTTTGTGTCTGTGTGTAAGTGTGCTGTTGGTGCAGACTTACTTGTTGTGTTGTGATCTCTCCTCAGCGGCGCTTGAAACAAACGCCGAGGGAGAGATCACGTCGCTTCCTCCTTCCTGTGTTTACACAGGAGGAGGAAGTGACAGAGCGGGCGGGCGCGCGCATTGGCTGGGAGCGATCCGGAGGGGGCGGGTGAAAACGGATAGCCGCCCCCACTTGTCGGATCGCTCCTGCAGCCGCGCGGACCGCCGCATGTACGGGGGGGGGTCCGATCGGACCCCCGATCCCCCCCAAGGCACCAACGTATATATACGTTGATGTGCCTGTCGGTGCCATTCTGCCAACGTAAATGTACATGCGGCGGTCCTTAAGTGGTTAAACACCCCTGTCATCACGGGCACCTCAACCACCATCTTGGCTGGCGTTTCCCTATCACAGAGCGTGCCCCGGAGGATTTTGTGCTGTCTTCCCCATCTCTGTGCGACCGGCCCAGGGAGGCTTTCTGCTAACCGTGAGTAAACCGATGAACTGTATTATTGCTGTCTCTCATCGGCCCACTGTGCACCTCACGTGTCGCCCCTGCGGTTCTGGCTCGTCGCATAGAATTTTGGCGTCACAAACAGGATATAAACCCCTGCGCCTTATCTAAAAGACTGTCGCATCAAAATAAGCCCCTTTGCTTTATTGAGAGACTATTTACTTATTGCATGCTGTGTGGGGCCACAGAACTGTTTAAACTGTTTCAAAGCTGCATGGAAGCGTTATCCCAGTTATCAGCATAAAAACCGCAGCATCCAAAGTGAGGAAATTGAACGTTTGCGTGTCAACAAAACTGCTTGTTGTATTTTAATTGACTGTTTCCATACACCTAAAATGGCTGTCGGAGACCTTCTTGTTCAAAAATTTCTGCGCCATCACTGTGGATAAATTAGTGACACCCCCTGAAGAGTGGAAAGTTTGGTGCCACCCATTTATGCAAAATTGTCCGGCCTTACCTTTGCTGTGTCAATCCTGAGAGGAGAGTGTGACAAACGCACACCCCAGAAGTCGCGAGACTTCGCATGCGAGCAAAAGAAGAGAAAATAATCACATTGCTTGCCGTCCGAGCAGTATTTGCAACCCATCAGTTGTCTCTACTAACTATAAGGAGCACTGATAGCTGGAACTCTGCCAGAGACCCAAAATCAACATTGCTGCAGCATTGTATTCAGCTGACATTAAATTCTTAAAGGGCCATACACCCGCAAGACAGCGGTTGCCCATAGCAACACCGCACAAAAAGTGTCTAAAAACGCATTTGACTTACCTAACTAGAATTCGCCTGCTGTTACCATGTCTGTGCAGGAAGATGACGTGCAGCCTGACCTCGGCGGACTCCCTGCATCAGCGGCAGTCGGTCGCAGTGCAATACCAACCGCTGCAACACCAAGCTTAATGCCTTTAACCATGCCTTATTATTTTGGGGCCCCCTGGTTCCCACGATATTCTGGAGAAATTCATACTTTAAGGGACTTTAAAGAAAAAATTCTTGCTGTGTTCAGATTGTACCCTGTATCCTCGGAGCAACAGATGGAGATTCTTCTTGCGCAATTGGAAGGAGCTGCACTCAGAGAAGTGAAATCTTGGCCAAGCTCAGAGAGGAAGACCATGGAGCAGATCTTTGAACGTCTCTACACTACCTTCGAACCCAGAACCGTGTCAGAGGTCAAGATGAGGTTCTTCAGCAAGAGACAGCAATCTGGTGAGTCACTCAGAGACTTTGCATTATCTTTACAGGAAGCCCTTAGAGCTGTTGTCCAAGTAGACCCCCGTGAGGCAGAGAATCAGGACAAAACCCTGAAAGAACAATTTATTGAAGGCGTCAATACAGACAATTTAAAGAGCCAACTAAGAATGTTAGCTGCCCAACATCCAAGAGCTACCTTCTTAGATTTCAAAGAACTAGCTATCAGCATACTGGGAAAGAACCCACCAACTGAACCTGTTAGATCTGTTGAAGTGCCTGTATCACAGCTGGTTACCCCTGTAAAGTCTTTACCTATAGTCAGTCAGGCAACCCAAGCTCCAGTCCCTGACGCAGTTGCTGCCTTGACTGAGCAAGTCCATTTCCTGACTAAAAGTCTGGAGAAAGTCCACCAAAAATTGGAACAATGGGAGAAACCATTAATGCTAGAGGATGAGAAACCTGTGTCCAGAAGACTCTTCCCTTCTAAGTATAGAGAGACTTGTTTCAGAGATTCTGGCGGACGTCCCCCTGACCGCACTAGTACCCCTAAGCGGCCTTTCTGCATGTACTGTCACAAACCAGGCCACACAGAAGCAACCTGCTGGCAGTTAAACGGAAAACCCCCGAGGCCAAGGACCACCCCTCGGGAGATAAACCAATAGGTCCAGAAGATCCCGACTGGATGCCAAGATACGTTGGATCCCGTCCTGAAGTGACACTTCAAATAAATGGAGTTCCTTTTGTTGCCCTAGTTGACACCGGATCCCAAGTCACCACCATCCAACAAACAGCTTTTGAAAAATACTGGGATCAAAATCGGCTTACCCAACCTCCAGAATCCTGGCTGAGCCTCATAGCCAGTAACGGCAAACCCATACCAGTCCATGGTTATTGGGAACCTACCATTCAAGTAGGAGGAACTACACTACCTCGACAAGGCCTTATTGTGGTACAAGTCAGAGACAATAACCCTAACCCTCCAGTAGTCCTAGGAATGAATGTCCTCAGGAACTGTTATGTTGAGATGCTAGAAGCCTTGCACCAGTTGGTGCCTACTGCCTCTCCTGATTCTAGGAAAGTGATCCAACAAACCATCCGTGTACTAAATGCGCAACAAAGATTCACTAACGAAAAAGGAGAAATTTGCTGTGCCCGCATCCGGGATAAGCAACCTGTGATCCTCAAACCCAACACCGAAACTCTCTTGTGGTGCCAAGCTGTAGTCGGAATTCAAGGTCAAGACTACCAAGCCCTGGTAGAGCCTGTTGTTTTGGAAGACTATCCTCTAGTTAGAGCTGCAAGGAGCCTAGTAACCGTCTCTGAAGGTAAAGTGCCTATACGACTCCTAAACTTGAGTGATAGCAGTGTAACCCTAGCAAAACATCGTCCTATTGCACAGCTAATCCAAGTCACTTTTCAAGATGTCATCAGTGTGGCTACAGCTACCACAGAGCAAATTACCAAGAGACAGAACCCACAGGACCAAAATGTAAACACACCCTGGTGGAAAGAAGTTCATGTGGGAGATGCTTCCACACCAGCAAACCAAACCAAGAGTACTAGAAATTGTGAAGGAGCTACACCGTGCCTTCAGTAAGCATTCCACAGACTATGGAGAAGTGGATATTATCAAGCACTCCATTCCTACAGGTTCACACGCACCGATCAAGGAAAGATATCGGCCTATACCACCAACTATGTACCAATCCGTAAAGCAAATGATCCAAGAGATGAAGGACTCCAATGTCATTAGAAACAGCCATAGTCCATGGGCTGCACCTCTAGTCCTTGTCCGCAAAAAGGATGGTAACATCAGATTCTGTGTGGATTACAGAAAAATTAACCAAATCACCCACAAGGATGCTTACCCTTTACCACGCATAGAGGAATCTTTGACAGCCTTAGGATCTTCAGCCTACTTCTCTACCCTTGATTTAACCAGTGGATACTGGCAAGTACCAATGGCACCTGAAGATCGTGAGAAGACTGCATTTACCACCCCTATGGGCCTATTTGAGTTCAACCGCATGCCTTTTGGACTTTGCAATGCGCCCGGAACTTTTCAAAGATTAATGGAGCATTGTTTGGGACACATCAATTTTGAAACCGTCCTGTTGTACTTAGACGATGTCATCATCTACTCCAAATCTTATGAAGAAGTTTTTCAAGTCCTCATTAAACATGGACTCAAAGTCAAACCATCTAAGTGCTATCTGCTGAAGACAGAAGTCAAATACTTAGGGCATATTGTAAGCTCTGAAGGTGTTAAACCGGATCCGGAGAAGATAGCCGCAGTCCGAAATTGGCCTACTCCTACTACAGTGAAAGAAGTGAGGAGTTTTCTCAGTTTCGCAGGATACTACAGACGCTTTATTCCTCATTTTGCCCAAATTGCGGGGCCAATATTAGAACTTCTGAGAGGACACCCTAAGAGGTACCAAAAGTCTCCAATACCAGTTGAATGGAACACAGAAAGAGAAATTGCCTTCCAGCTCCTAAAGAAAAAGTTAACAGAACCACCAATCCTAGGCTATCCAGATTACCAGCAGCCATTTCGTCTTTACACAGATGCTAGTAAGAAAGGTCTGGGAGCTGTCCTGTCGCAAGTACAAGAAGGAAAAGAAAGAGTTATTTCCTACGCTAGTAGATCTCTTAGGCCGCGTACACACGAGGGGATATGTCCGCTGAAAACGGTCCGATGGACCGTTTCAGCAGACATCTCCGCTCGTGTGTATGGGCTAGCGGACAGATTTGTCCACCCGACAGATTTCAAAGCAAGCTTTGAAATCTATCCGGTGGGAATCTGTCCGCCCGACATGT
This sequence comes from Rana kukunoris, assembly GCA_029574335.1. Lineage (NCBI taxonomy): Eukaryota > Metazoa > Chordata > Amphibia > Anura > Ranidae > Rana > Rana kukunoris. The sequence continues at coordinate 414,613,565 of CM056051.1, forward strand.
CTGCTGGTTAGTACACTTACCAGCAGACATGTCGGCTCCCACCGCCGCCGCGCCGCTGCCGAATGGATTCGGCGCATGCGCGGAAGTGTTTTACTTCCTGGTGCGGTGACGTAGCGGTGACGCGGCGGCGTCAACGTCACCGCCGCGTCATCGTCACGTCACCGCGCCGTCCGGCGGCGGGGAATTTGATCCGATGGTGTGTACACGCCATCGGATCAAACTCCCGATCGGACATATCCGATGGAAATGGTCCGCGGACCGTTTTCATCGGATATATCCGATCGTGTGTATGGGGCCTTAGAGGTACTGAAAGAAATGACCAAAACTATAGTTCCTTCAAATTGGAATTCCTCGCACTCGTGTGGGCTGTTACAGAAAAATTTAAAGATTACCTTGCCGCTACACCATTTGTGGCCTTCACAGATAACAACCCGCTAGCACATCTTAATACCGCCAAGTTGGGAGCATTGGAACAAAGATGGGCCTCACGCCTGGCTAACTACGATTTCACCATAAAATACAGAACAGGAAAAGCAAATGAAAATGCGGATGCATTATCCCGTCTGCCTACCCAAGAAGACCCTACTACACAGGAAGATGTTTGGGAAGAGGTAGAAATGCCAGCTTTTTACAAAAAATTTGCCCAACAAGACCTTATCACCATCAAAGGAAGAAAAGTATTTAACCTTCAACAACAAGTGGATCCAAGATCCCAAGTGGACAAAGAAAGGTGGATCAAGCTGCAAAATGAAAGCAGAGTGTTGGGAGAACTGCAAGATTTCTTCACAAGCGGAAGAACACCTGAAAGAATTCGCAGAAGAAATGCTGATCCAGAATTGACAAAACTTTGGAGACACAGAAAACACCTCTTCCTACAGAAGGGCCTACTATTAAGAAGAACTTTAGACCCAATTACCTGGGATCGTCTATACCAAATCTTAATACCACGCCGAGATGCAAGAATTATTCTTGAGATGTATCATGATCAATCAGGACACTTTGGCGTGCAGAAGACAGAAGCCACCATCCGTAGAAGATTCTACTGGATTGGGATGAGAGGAGACATTGAAAAGTGGTGTCGAGAATGTTCCACCTGTGCTGTTGGAAGAAATGAAAAACATGACCAAAAAGCACCCTTACATCCCATTGTAAGCCGAACACCGCTAGAAATAGTTGCAATTGACCATGTGAAGCTGGAACCAAGTCGCTCAGGTTACACATACGCCATGACCATCATTGATCATTATACCAAATTTGTTGTAGCCGTACCTGTCAAGGACTTGACCGCTAAAACGACTGCAGATGCCTTCTGGAAATATTTCCTATTGCCGTATGGATGCCCAGAAAGAATCCTTACAGATCAGGGATCTGCCTTTGAGTCGCAACTCTTCAAAGAACTGTGTACACTTCACAATTGCCAGAAAATCAGGACCACAGCCTACCACCCCCAAGGAAACGGACTCTGCTAGAAAATGAACCAGACTTTAATTGAGATGTTAAGAGCAGTACCACCTGCTACAATAAGTGATTGGCCTACTCTATTGCCTCAATTGATGTACACCTACAATAACACCATTCACTGTTCTACTGGGTATACACCTTACTATCTCATGTTTGGCCGACAAGGTAAACTACCTGCTGACCATACTTTGGGCGTACAAGTGCCTGATGCAATCAACCCTCTACCAAAGACTGATTGGGTGAGTGAGCACCAAAGACGTCTAATTGATGCACAAGAAATTGTTCGACATCGCATGGAACATGCTCAGGAAAAACAACAAAAAGATTATAACCAATTTACCAAAGCAGAACCTCTCAAAATTGGTGACCATGTATGGTTAAAAAACGATCATTGCACCAGTAAGTTAGATAGCAAATGGGAGAGAGAACCTTACACCATTACAGCTATTCTCAATCCAGAGACTGATACTTATGAGATCACTAAAGTAAACAAATCACGTGTAGTACATCGCAATCGCCTTAAGTTATGTCTCAAGGAAAGTACTCAAGAAGAAGCTCTTCAAGAAGAAGCTGTCCAAGAGGAAACACAATCCATAGAACCAGAGCCTACAAAATCATCTGATTCAGAGAATCCACTACAGTCTTTTGGAAAAGCATTATTAGACTCTGATCCTTTACAGTGGTTCCTTACACCATGGCTCAATATCTTAGTGCCGGCCAAGACCAATACAACCGCACTTCAACCAGAGGAGCTATCTCAAGAAGTGTCTACTACAGCTCAAGAGACGCCAAATTCTCTTGAAACAAGGCCTGTAGAAACTCAGCCGCTACGAAGATCTGACAGGACTACAAGAGGACAACCACCTGTCCGTTTTAGGGATTTCATGCACCAGCAGCCGTGAAGACAACTACCAACCCCGCCATTTCCTCGTTGAGTGCATCCGTACATCGTATGAAGTTCCAGAGTGAGAAGACTTACTTGGGATATCACGTTTATTTCATGTAAAGGACTTTCTAAAAGGATTACTTACCTACTGTTTTGCAACGTTCAAGCCTGCACCCGGAGATAGACTTTCACGTACCTGAGCCTCCGTGATATTCGTCTGTTGACATTTTCCTGTGCCCAGGGACTGACTCATTCCATGTGAGCCTCCTGAGTTGTTATTTTTGTTTTGTTTTGTTTTCCTTTTTCCATCTCATAGTGGACTATTTTGGTTTTGCCATACATCACCAGTTTTCAGAGAGAAAACTACACCCCTTTTTGTCACCTTTTGTCACATTTCGTTGTTGCCTGAGATATGTTTGCCTAACCCATTTTACTTGCAGATACAAGAAGTACAAGAATGGGGTTATATTGTTATTTTCTATGCATGCATGCTTTTCCCTTTGTCTTATATCTTACAGGAAGACACAACATTGAGTCAAAAGTGTGTCGAGGTCGACACACGTTTTACCATGGGGGTATGCAGCGTCCCACTCAGGACATGTGGGAACTGCAAAAGTATTATTTCTTTGTTATTACTATATTGCATGTCATTTTGCATTTCTACATCTGTGAGATCCCTGTTTATATGCTGGCCAGGTGTGCTTCATACTTCCCACCACAAGATGGGGATAGCACCACTCTGGGATATCTATCCCAGCTCAGGTTATCTGTGGTTGGTAGTTAAGTTCAGGAAGTGTGTGTGTGAAGAAGGAAAAAGGTGAAGGAGAGAGAAGGTCAGTCCAGAGAAGGGACAGATTGGAACTGCTTAAATCAAAAGGTGAAGCCATTAATCGGCAGCAAAGACCTTTTTGAGCATAAAGGTGAAGGATTTCTTAGCCTCCGGCAACCTCACCAAGGTCACTGGATTCAAAAGGGACCAGTAACAAACAAGCATAATACTGAACCACAGCCTGAGTCCAGGATTACTAAAGCCTATTAACAGTGGATCAGCAGAATTCTCTCTCTACCCAGATACTGTATTTTAACTGGATGTCTGTATTGCAATCAAAACCAGTCACAGTAAAAATTGTGAGTTGTATCCTACTTCTGTCTACCTCGTTCTTCAACACTGCAAATGGTCGTACCACCATTAACGGTACTGGCGTCACGACAAATACCATCAAGGGACCCAGCCGCCACAAGCACTTTAAACACCCCTGTCATCACGGGCACCTCAACCACCATCTTGGCTGGTGTTTCCCTACCACAGAGCGTGCCCCGGAGGATTTTGTGCTGTCTTCCCCATCTCTGTGCGACCGGCCCAGGGAGGCTTTCTGCTAACCGTGAGTAAACCGATGAACTGTATTATTGCTGTCTCTCATCGGCCCACTGTGCACCTCACGTGTCGCCCCTGCGGTTCTGGCTCGTCGCACATGTAAGGGGGAGGGGAGTGGAACAAGCGGAAGTTCCAATTTTGGGTGGAACTCCGCTTTAAGCACGGTTGTTTTGATTACATTCTGTTGTACAGCCATGATTGAGGCACACACTGATCTTTCAATCTAAGGTATGCAATATATCCTGCTGGTAAGGTGATAGACATGAGTTGAGCTATGTATACCCATTGGAGCCACTCTATGGGAACTTATGGTTTATTATCTTTATATATATTTTTTTACTTTAGATCACATGCCGTCTTGTCTCTTGGCCAGCCCTGTGAGCATTGGTTTGCCGTGTTGGGCGTTGTCTGGTGATAGCTGCTGCTGCTCTATTACTCCAATATTTGTTAATTGGGCTGTAGTGTTCTATATGCCCACGGTTTATCCTACTGGGTGCAATTCATCCAGGCTGGATCTCCCCTGTTTCTGAGGGATTTTTGTCATCTCATCAGGTCTATCTCTCCTGGTCTTTTCACACTCATACAACTTCTGCTGTGGAATGTGAGTATTTATGTATACATATTTTTTCATCACATATATATACTACATCAGTTCTTTAGATGTTTAGTGTTTAATTAATTGTGAGCATTAATCTGAATCATGCTATATGTGTGAGAGAAAAATAAATATATTTATTATTATTGTAATGTTATATACAAAAGTTATTATTATAATTTTTTTTTCCTAATAGAAAAATCTTAATGTTTATTGCCTATACATAATCCTGAGGAAGGAGCTATATATTATAGAACGAATTCAGCCATCTACCTCCGAAACATGTCGATATTTGACTAAACTCCCATATACACTGACTCGGTGTCAACATTGGAGTTTGTCTTTTTGTATTATGGCAATTTCAATTGTATGTTAGTTTTTATGAATATTATTGTCTATGATATGTTTATCTTTGTACTATAATAAAATATGTTTCTATTTTTTTATTTACTTGTTTGGCATTCCATATTTACTATAGTCCAATCCGTACAATCCCAGGGGCATTTCTTTTTCATTTTCTCAATTTATTCAGGATGTGATTGGTCAAAATTGGAATTGCTATTCTACTGGTTAAGCTTCATTCTCATCAATCTTTATGTGATCAGAGTAGGGGATCAGTGGGAGGATCAGGGGCAGTGATCACAGTTGGTGATCAGTGGGAGAATAAGAGGCAGTGATCACAGTTGGTGATCAGTGGGAGGATCAGGGGCACTGACCACAGTTGGTGATCAGTGGAAGGATCAGATGCAGTGATCACAGTTGGAGATCAGATGGAGGATCAGAGGCAGTGATCACAGTTGGGGATCAGTGGGAGGATAAGAGGCAGTGATCACAGTTGGAGATCAGATGGAGGATCAGAGGCAGTGATCATAGTTGGAGATCAGTGGGAGGATCAGAGGCAGTGACCAAAGTTGGGGATCAGAGGCAGTGATCACAGTTGGTGATCAGTGGGAGGATAAGAGGCAGTGATCACAGTTGGTGATTAGTGGGAGGATCAGAGGCAGTGATCACAGTTGGTGATCAGTGGGAGGATCAGAGGCAGTGATCACAGTTGGGGATCAGTGGGAGGATCAGAGGCAGTGATCACAGTTGGTGATCAGTGGGAGGATCAGAGGCAGTGACCACAGTTGGTGATCAGTGGGAGGATCAGAGGCAGTGATCACAGTTGGTGATCAGTGAGAGGATCAGGGGCAGTGATCACAGTTAGTGATCAGCAGAATGATCAGAGACAAGAGGCAGTGACCACAGTTGGAGATCAGTGGCAATGATCACAGCTGGTTATCAGTGAGAGGATCAGAGGCAGTTATCATAATTGGGGACAGTGGCGTTGCTAGGTAGGTGTGGGCCACACCTGAGTGACACCCACCAGAGGGTTGCCACCCGTGGGTATTGGCACCACTAACACCGCCCGCTTCCCTGTGCCTCGTGGCTCATGGCGCGGCTGTGTCCCTCAGCAGAGTGTAACGAAGCCGCTGCCCCCTCCTCTCTGTTTACATCCACAGAGGAGGAGGAGCCCACGCTCGGGGGACACACACCGCTGTGTGCATCTGCTGGTCTGTGAGGTAAGGGGGGCTTCTATACTGATGGCAGGGGTGTATTTAGGTTTTGTGCTGCCCTAGGCCTGGTGAACCTTGCGCACCCCTTACTTTATATATGACATTCCCCTTCCTTTTTAGGAACCGTCCTGTTATTTTCATGGGATGAGGACAGAGGGACGCAGTGGGATGAGCACAGGGGGACAGGGTAGGATGAGGACAGAGGGACACAGTGGGATGAGCACAGCGGGACAGGGTGGGATGAGCACAGCGGGACAGGGTGGGATGAGCACAGCGGGACAGGGTGGGATGAGCACAGCGGGACAGGGTGGGATGAGCACAGCGGGACATTGTGGAATGAGCACAGTGGGACAGGGTGGAATGAGCACAGTGGGACAGGGTGGAATGAGCACAGTGGGACAGGGTGGAATGAGCACAGTGGGACAGGGTGGAATGAGCACAGTGGGACAGGGTGGAATGAGCACAGCGGGACAGGGTGGGATGAGCACAGGGTGGGATGGGGTGGGATGAGGACAGGGGGACAGGGTGGGATGAGGACAGAGGGACACAGTGGGATGAGCACAGGGGGACAGGGTAGGATGAGGACAGAGGGACACAGTGGGATGAGCACAGGGGGACAGGGTGGGATGAGCACAGCGGGACAGGGTGGGATGAGCACAGTGGGACAGGGTGGAATGAGCACAGTGGGACAGGGTGGAATGAGCACAGTGGGACAGGGTGGAATGAGCACAGTGGGACAGGGTGGAATGAGCACAGTGGGACAGGGTGGAATGAGCACAGTGGGACAGGGTGGAATGAGCACAGTGGGACAGGGTGGAATGAGCACAGTGGGACAGGGTGGAATGAGCACAGCGGGACAGGGTGGGATGAGCACAGGGTGGGATGAGCACAGGGGGACGGGGTGGGATGAGGACAGGGTGGGATGAGCACAGGGGGACAGGGTGGGATGAGCACAGGGGGACAGGGTGGAATGAGCACAGGGGGACAGGGTGGGATGAGCACAGCGGGACAGGGTGGGATGAGGACAGGGTGGGATGAGCACAGGGGGACAGGGTGGGATGAGGACAGGGTGGGATGAGCACAGGGGGACAGGGTGGGATGAGCACAGGGGGACAGGGTGGGATGAGCACAGGGGGACAGGGTGGGATGAGCACAGGGGGACAGGGTGGGGTGAGGACAGGGGGACAGGGTGGGATGAGCACAGGGGGACAGCCGCAGAGCATCTTTTAATTTGGGGGGAGAGGGTGGTTTGGGGATATGTGCTGGGGAGTGATTTGAGAGGGAAGAAGATATGTGCTAGTGAGGGGGGAGTAATCAGACCCCCTGCTAGCACATATCTTCTTCCCTCTCAAATCACTCCCCAGCACATATCCCCCATACCACCCTCTCCTCTCCCATCACTTCATTCGTTCACCACTTCACCTCGTATCTGCCTTCCCCCACCTCTTTTCCTCTTGGTTACTGTGTCCTCTCTCTCTCTTACTGAAGCTGTCCCACATACCGTAACCAGCAGCACAGCTCTCTCAGTTGTGTCTCTCCTTGGCTCCTCCTCCTGGCTGTGTACACAGGAACATTGAGCCAATAGGGGGGAGGAGCCGAAGAGTGTGTATTGCAGTCAGTGGAGAGAGAGGGATGGCTCACAGCTGCACTGTAAAGCCGAATGGCACTGCGGGACCCCAGGCGGCAGATGACCCGGGTGACCGCGCCCCCCCCCCGCACGGAGAGCCGCACAGCCATAGGCGTGCGCACAGGGTGTGCCAGGTGTGCCCAGGCACACCCTAATCACTCTGTACAGAACAGATTCCCCTTACTGACCTGGCTCCCCCTACAGCACTGCAGGCTTCCCTCCTCTCCCACCAGTTGTTGCTGTGAATGTTTTAGGATGAGTGGGGGAAGGGGCCAGTAAATATTCCATTTACCGTCCTCTTCCCTTTCTGAAAGAACATCATGAGTGATTGGTAGAGTGTGTTTGAGCTTTGGGGTGCACACCCTAATGCCAAAGGCTGCGCACACCTATGCGCACAGCTGAATCCTGGAGTTCAGTGCAACTGCACGTTTCGGCACTGAACTCCAGGATTCAGCTGTGCGGATCTCCGTGCAGGTGGATGGGGGTTCGTGGGGGGGGGGGTTCTTTTTCGCCACCCCCCGCAAAGTGCCGCTGTCTGACTGATGGGGGGGTGTCTAATGCTGGGGGTCTACACTGAGGGGGTTGAGACACTAGGTTCTTTCATTCTATTAACAGGTTAGGACCCACTAATTCTAGGTACTTTGTCGCAGTAAGTGGGCTTAGCACTATATGACCATATAGTGTGACCAAACCCCCGTATTTTTGAATATGTTCGGTGTTTTTAATTAGCCTTGCAGGATAAATGTCATTTTTGCATGTGTGCGCTATAATCTGTTTTGTAACTGAGGGGGGTCTGCACTGGGAGGGGGTCTGGCTGCACTGAGGGGGGTGTCTGTAACTGAGGGGGGTGTCTGGACTGCTGGGGGTCTGCACTGAGGGGGGTCTGTACCAGGGGCGGACTGACAACTCATGGGGTCCCCGGGCAATAGAAGATTTTGGGGCCCCTTACAGATGGTCACCATGCCACGCCAGGGCAGCTAAAATCTTGGGATTTTCACATTAAAATCATGTCGGTTTTAGACATATCAGGGACAGATGTAAAAAAAACACAGCTTTTTACATACTTGGTTTTACTGAGCCTGGCAACCCTGATGGGGCCCCCTAGTGTCATGGGGCCCTCGGGCAGTGCCCGAGTCTGAACTTAGTGGGGCAGGTATGTACTGAGGAAGGGGGATCTCTACTATGGGAGGGGGTCTGTAGTTACTGGAGGGGGGTCTGTACTGAGGGGGGACTATAGTCGCATCGGGTGACACCAACCCTAGTTACGCCACTGGTCGGGGATTAGTGAGAGGATCAGAGGCAGTCACCACAGTTGGTGATCAGTGGGAGGATCAGAGGAAGTGATCACGGTTGGCGATGCGATGAGTGACCACAGGCAGTGATCACAGCTGGTGATCAGCGGGAGTATCAGCGATCAGCGTCCTCTACGAGATTGCGACCATACAAACCAGCGCACACGGAGAGGGGCGTGGCCTTGTGCAGCGAGCCCGGCCAAGAGGCGTGGTTGGGAGGGACCAACGAATGTTTGGGTGTGGTTAAGTGGAAATTTAGTGGGCGGTGCTGGGAGCTGCGACGGTGAGTCAGGGGACGCTGAGCGATCGGGGCTGCAGACGGAGGAAGGTGAGAAGGACAATTCCTGTAATTATCTCCATAGTGTGCAATGTACTGTGTCCCGGGGTGTGCGGAAATGGGCACCCACTATGGACAGAGCAATGACACTATATGGATGAAATATGGTAGGTTAGGGGAGGGAGCCTGCACCAAAGGGCTGATCATCATATGGGGGGGATGCCTATGGTAATGCATCTTGTCTTGTGATCTATAGAGAGGAATTGTACTGGTCCACTACAGAGGCTGGGGAGATTTATGTACACAAATCCTTTGCTATATAACATAGATCTATACATACATACACACATATATATATATATATATATATCTCTATCTCTTCATTCGCCTTCCATCTAGTTTGCATCAGTGAGTGCTGCCAGCCTGGTATTTCTCATTATTTCTGATCATAAACTGTATAAGACCATATAAAGGTATGTCTGGTGCAGGTGAATAGTCCTGCTGTAATGGAATATACTGTATATGATTTGCTGTAATGGAGTATATACTGTATATGATATGGAGTATATACTGTATATGGTATATAATGCCCCTAGGAAAATGCTGTGTAGGATAAAATGGAACCAGATTCTGCAGGTGTCTTGGTAGATCCACATTAGCAGGTGTCATGGTAATTCTAATCTAGGGCAATAAGGGTTAAATAAACATGGGGGGGCCCTGCAGGGTGTGTGGCACTGTAGCGGGTGTTGTAAACCCCCCTCCCTCCAACATGCACACATAAGGCCATGTGTAGGACAAGGCAGTGCAGGTCTTCCATATGTTACACAGCAGAGTGTGCAGGTGGTGCCCGCCCTGGGCTGTGCCACTATTGTCTGACCTCTGTGTGATATTGGGTTTCTGCATCAGCCTTTCTATTCCAGCAGTGTTCTCTGACCAGTGCCACACATACCAGACTGGTCTTGTGGGCGATCGCAGGCCCCCAGCTGAAAAGAAAGTCTAAGATCAATAGGCATTCTTGCTACACTCAGACTGCTAGTTACTCACCACTGCAGGATTTTATCTTGCCTTAGTGTACCCCAACTGGCATTCCGGGCAGAACCTTACACTATGCATGACAGTTCCTCTTGTCCCAAAGAAGGTGCTTTGAATTGGAGACAAATTGAACCCCTTGGTGCTGCTGACTTTAAGAGGATCTCAATTCTGGAAGGAAGAATTTCAGATCTTGTGACTGCTTTGATTGGCGTTCACTTGATCAGAAGCTCCCAATTCTAAGTATTCATCAGGAGCTGCCCAAAACAGTGAGCGCATGCTTGGCACATAAAATCCATTCCCCATGGTTGCATGCATGTGGACGCTTGGCGTTAAAGAGGAATTAAAGGAATTCAGCTCCTTTGTAAAGGCACACTATGAGATAAATAGGAGCTCCAGCTTCAAATACTGTAGCTGCTGGTGTTTACTATACGGGCACTTACCTGTCCATACATCCAGTGGTGTTCTCACCCAAACCGATTTCTCAATGAGCTGGTGTTGGCGCTGCAGTCTTTTCTTACTGCACTGGTCTTTGTGAATAAGCCGCAGTCTTATGGGACCTGTGCAGTGTCCCAGAAGGCTGTGAATAAAGAGGGGGGGGGGGTGAGGTGGCCAACTTCCAGCTCAGTTCTCTGCGGTGAAGTGAGCTGGAACCAGGTAACACCCCCCCCCCCCCCCCCACAAAAGGTGCTAAATGTTGCAGCCGAGGAGGGAGCAGACAAACCGAGCTTCCCCTTTTGAGTCAGTGCAGCTGCTATGCCTGCCTAATCATAGAAGCCTTTGTATTATGTGAACTCATTTACAAAATACAAAGGCTTCTCTGAATGCGCAGCATAGAGGTGGGGCGGGCAGAGGTGCTCTACTTTTTACAGCCTGTCAGATAATAAATAATAGAGCCAAGTCCAGGAGATGTCATGCACCTCCTTGGACTTAAAGCGGAGCTAAAGTCCACCCCCTCCAAAAATTAGGAATTAAAAGTCAGCAGCTACAAATACTGTAGCTGCTGACTTTTTTTTAATATTGTGACACTTACCTTTACAGGGATTCCACAATGTCAGCACTCCAGTCGATTTTTCAATCAGTTCTCGGGTGCTGTCGCCATCATTTCCTGTAGGGGTAATCGTCAGGGAACCCTTGCGGTTCACTACTGCGCATGCGGAAAGCATGCGTTGGAAAGAGGAGGGGTCCACTTCCGGGAGACTTCGGCAAGGTCTCCCAGAAATGGGGACGGGTGCCTGTCAAAAACGGGTACCCGCTCCTCCCTCCTTCTGAAAGGTGCCGATAGTGGCAGCGAAAGGGGGGGGTGAGCAAACAAGCAGAGCTTCTGCTTTTGAGTGGAGCTCTGCTTTAAGTCCGAGTGACCTGGCACTTTTTCTTACATAGTGTTTGGATTATATGCGTATGGCTGCCATGAACGGGTATAAAGGCAGCTCTGTATTTGTTAATGCACTAATATGTTTATTTTTAGCTTATAGTTTCAGTGTAAGTGCCTGGATATTACGGGATGTCAGCCTCTTGTAGTCCCTGTACAGAAGCGTTTAAACTGGGAGAGGGAGAGATGGTACAAAGAGACAATCAGTTGTGCTAAGAATGTGCATGCTGATAGGAGGAGATGGCAGAGAGACATGGAGATGAGCTCACCAGTCTGCACCTGTTCCTTTCACTGTCTAATTGCTGGGGGTTGGGAGGGTCGGGGTGGCGGGATTGATAGGGACAAGACCTGTAAGGCCGCGTACACACGATCGAATTTGTCCGCTGAAAACGGTCCGATGGACCGTTTCAGCAGACATCTCCGATCGTGTGTACGGGCTAGCGGACAGATTTGTCCATCGGACAAATTTCAAAGCATGCTTTGAAATTTGTCCGCTACAAACCTGTCCGTCGGATATGTCCGCTGGTTAGTACGGGAAACCAGCGGACATATCCTCCCGCACATGCGTCGTATCCTGTGAATGGATCCGACGCATGCGCACGGAAGTGTTTACTTCCTGGTGCGTGACGTAGCGGTGACGTGGCGGCGTCAACGTCACCGCCGCGTCACCACGCTGTCTGCCGGCGGGGATTTTGATCCGATGGTGTGTACACGCCATCGGACCGAAATCCGATGAGACATGTCCGCTCTAAACTGTCCGTCGGACAAGTTTGAGCGGACATATCTCATCGTGTGTACGAGGCCTAAGTGTTACTGAACTACAAAATCCTGCCAGTTAGAGCTGTGCTGTGTGGCAGAGCTATGCAAATCTCAGGACTGGATAAACAGAAATGCACAATCATTTGGCAGTTAAGACGTCTTTCGTATATGTATTTAGCCATTTCCCTTTAGTTCAGCTTTAAAGAGGAACTCTCTCCTGAAGTTGATAATGATATTTAAATCCCCCAGTGGATCATCCACACATAGCACTTGTCTCAGTGGTTTGGAATTAAATTGCTATTTTATTACTGTCAATGCTGGCTGTTGCTCCATCCCAGGCTGAAGCCCAATTTATGGGCATTCCTATTGGGAAGAGATACAGGCAGAACTGCAGCCACAGACTTTTGAAATTAATCTCTGTGTCTTTTCTTGGTTTGTACAGATAAAAGGCTGAGCCTACAATCTTCTGCAAGCTAGTTATAAAGAGATTCCTATGCTAGCGATGGCTTGTGTTGTGAATGACTGCGACTGGAGAACAGTGTCGGTCATTCATATACACAAGCTGACAGCTGCTGCCTGCCGATGTGTGCTGTTACATTTGTCAGAGTTGTAGCAGCTGGTGTGGGCTGTAGTTTTGTGAATGGCGCTTTTCTGCAGCTGCTGTCATTCACACAACTCCTAGCTCGCAAGCTAAAAAAGCTTGACAGAAGAGCTATAGTCAGGCTTTGATGTATATTGAAAGCCCAAAATGTTTGTTTTATTTTTTTAATTTTCAATTAAGTAGGAAAGGTTAAAGGGTCACTAAAGGAAAAAAAAATATTTTGCTGAAATGACTGTTTACAGGGTATAGAGACATAAAAGTTAACTGATTCCTATTCGAAATTATTAAAAATAGATAAAAATCAATCATATAATGTGCCTGCAGGTTAGTTTCACTTTTGAACTGGCTTCATGTTTCTGTGAAGTAGAAATAGACACACAAAACAAAAAAACAAACAAATCCAGGGCAGTGTTTTGTTTTTAAAATTAATCTGATTGGTTCTGGGAAGTTTTAGACACACAGTAATGACAGCTTAGACCACCGTGAGAAAGCTCCCAGCACTGTGGTTATAAGGAAACAGACAAGCAGGAAGTGTGGAGATCAGAGCAGGATTACAGCAACTTCAAAGCAAAAACGAACAATAAGGACATGAAACCAGTACTGCAGTAAGGTAAGGTAAAGGAAGCCTTACTGCAATCGTTGTCGGAAAATCCGATCGTGTGTACGGGCCTTGAGAGGGGAATTCCAATGGGACAAAAATCCTGATAGGGGTCCTTAAAGATCACTGAAGGAAATTTTCTTTTTTTTAATAGCTAAAAAAAAATGATCCTTTAAGGACCCCTATCAGGATTTTTGTCCCATTGGAATTCCCCTCTCAAGGCCCGTACACACAATCGGATATTCTGACAACGATTGTCCCATGGACGTGTTTTGTCACATAATCCGGCCGTCTGTATAGCTCCATTGAACAATTATTGTCGGAATTTCCGACAACAAATGTTGGATGGTCACGCTCTCAAATTGTCCAACAACTGTGTTCCGTTGGATTATCCGATCGTGTGTACATAATTCCGTCTGACTAAAATCCAAAGTACAAACACGCATTCTCCGAACCAATGCTAACCATCAGACAACATTAGCAGAAGTTGCCCAAAGGGTGGCGCTAAAGAGCAGAAAAAACACTTTTCGTGAATGTTGGCTGAAAAAGTTCTGCCGTCTGTATGCAGAACAAGATCACAGACAACGCCCTTTAGACAAAAATCCATGGATTTGTCAGATGGAAGTCCAATCGTTCGTATGAGGCTTTTAGATGTCACTAGAACTAGCCTCATGGGAAAATTCTTTTTCTAATCCAGTGACAACTGTAAAGTTTTTGATTTCCTGTTGTGTCTCCTGGACAGAAAGTAGAGAATTGTTTTCCCAATGTGACATCAAAAGCAAAAAATAAGACGGGTGTTTAAACCCTTCCCTACTGGGTTTGTTTGTGCCAGGTAAGAAGCTAAAATGCGATTTTTTTTTTTTTTTTTTTTTTTTTTTTTTTTTTTCAGATGACTTTTTTTCTTTAATGCATAGTTTGTTCAATTTTGTTTCTTTGAGCCCTGGTTCACATTGATGCGATTTGACATGTCAAATCGCATGCCATATCTGTGGCAATGGCACCGCCAAAATCGGTGCGATGACACAGCGATTGCCAAAAGTAGCGTCTATTACTTTTGGTGACTTCGTGGTGTGATTTCCATTGACATCTGTGCAGAAACCCGCACAGATGTCTCTGAAGTCGGGACTGACCTGCGGGAATAAAATGGTGTGGGTTCAGCTGAACTCGCATGATTTCATTACCGCTGTCAGTGTGAACCTGGGCTGATGGTCACTTGGTTGCATCACAGCTGAAGTTTAGGGATCCGGTATATAGGAAGTTTATTTGATCTTGCCTCTAGTAAAAAAACGATTCCTGCCAGATGTGGCATGTTGTTTCCTTTTTAAGCTATAAAAGCGATCACCCGTAGTCTGCAGTGATCACCTATGGCATCCATTATGTAGGCGTGGCCAATGTTCAGTGTAATTCATAGTCGGAATTCTAGGCGAGGATAAATAATAAGGTCACTTTGCAATCCGTGTGCGTTCGGTCATATGGCCCTGCTGACAAGGTGTCCTCCTCCCAGCTTTGTGCCCATACAGAATGGAGAGCAGCTTCTGCCAAATCTTTTGTCTCTGGCGACATGAAAAATAATAACCTCCCTCTCCAAATATTTGCAAATCCTGACATTAAATCTTTTCGGTGACGCAATTGTCATTTGTTACTAAGCCAGACTTTTTTCTTTTTTTTTTTTTCTACTTTGTTCACAAAAGGGATTCTGGCCTTTCCACAAGAGGTAAAATGTTCCTAAACACAAAATCAAAAATGTAATAAGCTACAGCTTATGGTCCTTGGATGTGGTGGCTGCATTCGTATTTTACTTTTCAGGCTTGTACTTTCCTTTTTATTTTCACTTGGTGAAACATTTAAAGGTGAAGTAAAACCAAAACTTGTTTGGCTGTACTTCTTTGGATCACAGGAGTGTAGTTCGTTTTGCACTCCTGCGACCCATTTTCAAGGTTCGAGAAGGATCGTGACCATATGGTTTGGATCTGCCCACATGCCTAGAATGGTGCCTGGCTTAGGCTCTCACTGAGCCGCTGAGAGCCTGAGCCCGGTAGCTCCCGCACCTTTCACAGCCCAGCGCTCCAGTGAGCCGGTGACTAACAGTCACCGGCTCTCTGCTCAGGGAGCTTTGAGAACTGAGCGATTGGTGGTGTTTAATCGCTCGGCTCTCAGTGTTTGAGCCAGCAGGGGACAGATGCAGCATCGGACCATTGCTGCATCCTCCTAGGTAAGTATGTTAAAAAAATAAAGTAAAACCCATACTTCTCTTTTTAACTTCGCCCTCTCCTCTTTGCCCCAACATAGAGAGAGGTGTTCTGTAGTCCACGGGTAGGACAAAGAACAATGTAACTGAGCAGTCTGCAAAGGTAAAGAGTACACAAAGTTATTAGGTATCAGGATCAACTGGCATTTTTTTTACGCTGATTGAACAGATAAGAGTACACATTTAATGGTAGATATAATAGACTGAAAGGGAGCAAACAAAAGATCATTCTTAGGGTTTCTATACAGATTAAAACTGCAACATTCACCTTCTATCCAGAAGTTTCCCTCATTTTGATGGCCAGCATAGTTCAACCCACTTCCTCTGAGACCAGGTTGTTCGGGGCCACTTCTCAGCCTGTGACTAAATAGTTAAAGCAGAAACAGCACAGTGATGAGTTCATCTGCTCTCTCCTCCTATTGGTGCGTTTCTTGTCAGTACGTGAACCGATTGGGCCCTTGTACTGCTTCTTTCTCTCATACTCCAGCCCTGCTTTATTCAGGTACTTGCACATCTATGCTTGTAGTTGGAAAATGCTTGTAGTTGGAAAATGCATGTAATGTGTATTAATAATTGCAGACCTGTACTCGTCTGTCTTTTATATCTGCCTATGAAATATTCAGGTCAGAGTTTTTTCATAATATCATTTCTGGTGGAAGATTTTTGCATCATCTTTCCAGGTGTTTGCTGTTGTAGGTAATCTGTGATTCAATGAATAAATCAGTTTTCCAGTGGCTGTGGAAAATGGTATCATTGGTTCAAAGGATCTTCCATGTTGGTAAGTATCTTTAACCACTTGCTGACCTGCCACCGTCACTACGGCATGATCCTGTCGCCGGTTTTGTGTAAGCGAGATAGTGGGGGGGCCAAAGCTCATGACCGGCGGTCGCAATGGTCGCCGGCCACGAGCGATAGTGGGCACAAGAGGCAGAACAGGGACACGTGTGTGTGTGTGTGTGTGTGTGTGTGTAAACACGCACGTCCCTGTTCTGTTCTGAGAGTTCCTACAAACTGGGAATCACGATCTGTCATCTCTTATAGTCAAAGCGCTGTATAAATTCCAATGGTCCCAAAATGTGTCCGCCATAATGTTGCAGTACCGATAAAAATCGCAGATCGCTGCCATAATTAGTAAAAAAAAAAAAAAGTGTAAGAATACATATCGGCCAAAACTGACGAAAAAAATTGCTTTTTTGAAAAACATTTGGGGATATTTATTATAGCAAAAAGTAAAAAATATTTTATTTTATTTTTTTCAAAATAGGTTTTCCTTTTCTTTCTTTTTTTTCTTTTTCTTTCGCAAAAAAACCGCAGAGATGATTAAATACCACCAAAATAAACCTCCTATTTGTGGGGAGAAAAAGGGCATCAATTTTGTTTGGGGTCATCCTATGCATTAAGGTGAAAGTGAGCCAGTTCATCTGATCTGCGCTTCCCCGGTGTCCTCTTCTCCACGGAGTCCTGGCGTTTATTGGATAGATTGATAGCAGTGCAGCCATTGGCTTCCGCTGCTGTTAATCAAATCCAATGACGCGGATGCTGGGGGGCAGGGCGGAGTCATGGACGCTGAGTGTATGACACAGGAGTGCGCCTGCAAGGTAACCCCCTTTGGGAGAGAGCTTCCCAGTGGGGGTTTAATACAACTTGAGTTCCTGTTGATGGGCTTTGGGCTTGAGATGTTTCGTAGATCATTCAAAATTCATTGCCCGGTGTATTTAACCTGCACAGGATCTACTTTAACCACTTACCTACTACGCTATAGCCGAATTTTTGATGTCCTCCCATGATCACGCTCGCTGCGGCACGCGGATGGAGCGCCCTGTGATCACAGATTCAGGTAAAGAGCCAATCAGCGGCTCTTTACCTTGTGATCAGCTGTTTCCAATCACAGCCGATCATGATTTAAACAGAAGCCAGTTATCGGCACTCCTCTCCTCCATGCTAACAGCATGAAGAGAGCCGATAACAGGCTTGTGTGTAAAAGACATGTATACTGATAATCGTGGCACTGATTATCTGTGCAGTCTCAACTGTGCCCATCAGTACAGCCTCATCAGTGAAGGAGAAAAATTAACTGTTTGCAAAATGTTATAACAAATTATGAATAAGTGTTTTTGTTTTTTTAATTTTGAGGCTTTTTTCTTTTTTATGTATTTAGCAAAAACAAAACAAAAAAACCCAGTGGTGATTAAAGTTGGATGTAAACCCTTTACAACCACTGTGCTGGAAATATCTCCTAAACCACCACGGTTTAGAAGATATTTAATAAAATCACGGGCGAGGCTGTCTACGGCGCATGTGCACTGTAGTGTGCCTTCCCTCATTGAGGCCGTGCCGTCCCTGCCGGCTCCCGGGCATTGGAAGAGGACGGCTGTAGGGGCTTTGAACGGAGGTTATTTACTACATAATGAGCTACTATGCCATGCATACTAGCTCATTATGCCTTTGTCTTGCAAGTGGTGTGTGTGGTTTTTTTTTGGGTGCATGACCATGCAATTGTCATTCAAAGTGTGACAGCGCTGGTAGCTGAAATTTGGCCTGGGCATTAATGGGTAAAAGTACCCATATAAATGTCTGCAGCTACAAAAAGTGTAGCTGCTGACTTTTAATAATCAGACACCTAACTGTCCCAGGGTCCCAAACATTCCCCCATCCACTCAGAGGGGGCTAATAACATTCCATCCTCCCAGCACCAGGTATCCGCTCTTTATTAAATCCCTTCTAGGTATTACCTTTACTCTTGTGTTACCTTTGACTCCCAACCTATTGTGTGTGTGTGTGTGTGTGTGTGTGTGTGGCATCAATAGGGGAAACTCCTAATTCTAAACTTGACTATCAAGTCTTTCCTGATTGAGTCTTCTGGTGTAGTGCAGGCCCTGTAACCTTGCAGAACCACCCGCCCCAGGAGGAATGAGCACCCTGTTCCACCCTCACTTAATCTTATTCCAACAAGGATTTGCTCCAAGGCTCTCTGAGGCCAGGCAATGCCACAGTTGTTGCCCATAAAGTTTTGCTTTGATTTTTATTTATTTTTTGCAATTGTTGCAATGTTTGTATATAACTATATCTGCTCTATTATTTTGTGAGGTCAGGTACTGATTTTTTTTTTTTATTTTGAAAAGCCTGTGGCGTGCAAAACACAACCCAAAAACTTCACCCGGTGCAGGAAAAAATGTGCACACACATAAAGAGTGAAACACAAAAAACTGTGACGGGTGCCATCGTCATTGGTCCTCCGAAGAGGACCCAGCTCTGATCCCCCGGGGCGTTGGGCTCCTGGCAGGGAAAAGAGTATAGGAGTCCAAGCAGCCGAAACCACTAGGACCCCACTAAGGCCCATGCAGCCGAAACCACATGGCCTAACATCCTCGGAGGGACTGCTGAAACAGAACCCTCCTCGGTGAGGCTCCCCCGAAGGGAGACCCCATGAGAGCAGGTGAACTAAGCTAGAAGGCCATGTCCACCTACTCCCAAGACTTTCAGAGTCAGGCCCGAGGACCAGCACCCTACTCGCCACACTAAAAGTGCTCAGCACCAAACAAAAAAAGTGACAAAACCAGACAAACAGGGGGTAAAATAAAAAAGAAAGTGGGGGGGAAAAGGAAGGTGGGAATGGTGAGTGGAAAGTGGCCACCGTGCAATACGATGGCCGGCCCTCCGGCCAGGAACAAAAATTCCTCTGGTCCTAGCCAAAAGGCTCGGCCCTAGAGGCAGGTGTCAAAAAGGTGTATGTGGAGATATGTGACCTAAGGTGCCACACGTTTAGTGCCCCTCAACACTCGGTGCAATGTATGGCACCCCTGGACTGCCACTCCAGGGGCACTATCTCCACAGGCTTTTCAACGGACCCTGACCCCCGGTCCGGACCGGCAGCACCCTTCCCAGCCAGGAAGGTAGGAGAAGAGGTTGGGGAGAGCCAGCCGCAGCCGACTACTACCCACAACCCCCATCTCTCCCACCTAATTACATTCGGGAAGTACTACCCGCCTCTCCCCGAAAGGATTAGCAAAGGTTCCCTCGCCGAACAACTGACTGGGGCAGACACCACCGAATCCAGGCCAAAGGCCAGGGTCCTGGCCCTTCAGCTTCGACCTCATGCCTCTCTGCCCCGATCAGAATGCTTTCGCCTCTACGCCAACAGGCTTAGCGTCCACCGACTGCCATCCCTTTCCCCCTCGCCGAGTACTGGGGACAGTCAGTTTAGCACCACCTATTGGCAACTGATAAGAACAGATACTACACTTGATCTTAGCCAAAAGACCGAGAGGTCAGGTACCTATGTTTAAAGAGAATTTCTGTCTCACAATCAGACTTACAATTCACCCCAAAGGTGTTTAGTAGGGTTGAGGTCAGGGCTCCATGCAGGCCACTTAAAGTGGATGTAAACACAAATTTTTTAATTTATTTTTTTGATGCCACAATGTACAGTATAAGATTTCCTATCATCTGTGCCCAGTCTTGCCACACAGAGTTAATCCAGCTCTGAGCAATCCTCTTTTATTGTCCAGTGAAATAAAATGGACTTGCAGAGAAAAACTTTAGTCCGTTCTGCCCCCTTGCTGTGAATGACAGGTTATTTACATATCTCATGCACTAGCCTAGAGACAGGCATTATTTTTTAATTCCCACCCCCACTCCTTTTCTGGAGTCATGTGGTTACTTTTCTAGATTTTGACTGGATGTTCGTGATCATAGCAGAATTTAGTGTAAGAATACATAGGACAAAATGCATGTTGACAAGGAGTGTAGAGGTGGGCGGGGAGTCTACTGACATCACGACTCCACCCACAGAGCTCAGACAACAGATCCACCCACAGAATCTGCAGTTTTTCACATCTTAAGACAAAGGGGAGACATTTGACAGGTAAGGATACATGCAGGAGGCAGGTATATCCTTATAGATCCGCACTATGGCAGTAGTATAGAAAGGATTAGTTCCTCCACATAAACTGGTCACACCGTGGTGTCTTTATGGTGCTGGCTTTGTACACGGGCACAGTTTCAGCTTTATGCAAGTCAACAATTCTTAATCGTAGGTCTTCTCAGGCCGCGTACACACGACCCAGAACCTCGACGGGCAGAACACATCGTTCCGCCCGTCGAGGTTCTCTCCCGGCCGTCGAATTCGGCGACCCGCCCGTCGGGAATGGCAACCAGCCATTCTTCCAGGCGGGCCGTCGAGAAAAAAGAGAGCGTGCTCTCTTTTTCGGCTCGACGAGCTTCCCGACGGGAAGCTCGCCGAGACCGTACACACGGCCGAGGTCCTCGCTGGAATGTGCATTCCAGCGAGGTTCTCGCTGATTTTCAGCGAGAACCTCGGCCGTGTGTACGGCACCTGAGAGCTCTTTTGTGCAAGGCATTATTCACATCAGGCAATGCTTCTTGTGAAAAGCAAACCCAGAACTGGTGTGTGTTTTTTATAGGGCAGGGCAGCTGTAACCAACACCTTCAATCTCATTGATTGGACTCCAGTTGACTGACGCCTCACTCCAATTAGCTCTTGGAGATGTCATTAGTCTAGGGGTTCACCTACTTTTTCCACCGGCACTGTGAATGTTTACATGGTGTGTTCAATAAAAAACATGGTAAAATGTAATTCTTTGTGTGTTATTAGTTTAAGCAGACTGTGATTGTTTATTGTTGTGACTTAGATGAAGAGCAGATCACATTTTATGACCAATTTGTGCAGAAATCCATATCATTCCAAAAGGGTTTACATACCTTTTCTTGCAACTGTATGTTTGTTTTGTATTTGTAATGAGAGATTTTGAACTTGGATAGGGTAAAGGAAATTATGGGATGCCCAAAGTCAATAGTAGAATCAAAAAATCATCAGATGAAACCTCTATTTACACTTCTAGAGTTCCGGTCTTCTTCAGCACAACACTTATTTGTAGACTGTTCCTCTCTCTCTGTCCTGTATAATACTTGGTTCCTGGTACAGCTAGCACTTGGTTAGGCCTGACTCTGGTTCCAGACAGGCCTTAGCAGCTGCCATTTGCAGGCAAGGACCGCGGGCCCCTTTTTAGTGTAGTGACAAGAGTAGGAAAGTCTTTAGTGCTAGCTGACCTTGGTGGAATACTGCTCCCAGTCAGTTCTCTTTAGGCCCTGCCAATCCTCCTGGCTGCAGCTGCCCGACTCCACTGTCCATGACCTCAGTCTCTCCTGCTGGTTCTACATCCATCTAAGACTGCACCCTCCCAGTCTGCTCTGGGATGTTTCCCTAACTCTCCCAACTACCGTTCACTCACCAGCCCTGCTGGCTGCACTCTGGTGAATCCCCCCTGGAGATTTGTCTGGCAACACTAGCTTCCGTTGTCTTTCTCAGTTCCTCTCTGTGCCTCCTGTCCAGATCCTTATTTGTTTCTCAGCAAGGCTCCAACTTGAACCTGAATTCCTCAGGCCTAAAATCACCGAGACTGGGGAGTGCCTCAAAGACCCAGACAACTTATGGTTCCTTCTAATTCCAACAGACAACTCCTCCTCCTCCTCCCCAGATGGGCTGACTCAAGGTATTTAAGGTGGCCTGCCCCATGCCTTTCCAGATTGGGGATTGGTCAGGGCTCTTTAAAACACCCCAGACAGCTCCACCTCTCTTCCCCTTCTTCCTTAAAGAATCCTCCAGAAGCAGAAGGTGAGGGTTATTTATTTATTTAGATATATATATACACACACAGATGATACACTCAAAATTAGAATATTGTGCAAAAGTTTGTTTTATTTCACTGATGCAACTTAAAAGGTGAAACTAATATATGAGATAGACGCATTACATGCACAGCAAGATAGTTCAAGCCGCAATTTGTCATAAATCAAAAACCCCAAATCCACCATCTCAGAAAATCAGAATATTGTGAAAAGGTGCAATATTTTAAGCTTAAAGTTTCCCTTTCTAATCAGCTAATTAAGCCATAACACCAAAGGGTTCCTGAGCCTTTAAATGGTCTCTCAGTCTGGTTCAGTAGGAATCACAATCATGGGAAAGACTGCTGACAATCTATGTACAATGCTTGTTTTATTGATTGCATGTAATCTAATTTTCTGAGATTGTGGATTTGGATCCCAATTATGACAAATCACGGCTTGAACTATCATATATTAGTTTAGTTTTACCTTTTAAGTTGCACTAGTGAAATAAATGAACCTTTGCATGAAATAAAAAAAAATTGAGTATCACCTGTAATATTATTCTTCAAACTTTTTTTTTTTTTTTATATTAATAGAGAAGTGTGTATGAATAATAATGATAAAAAAAAAATCTATATCTCTATCTCTTTTTTATTTTTAAATCCCTCCCCCCCCCCCCACCTTTTTTTTTCCCTGTAATATAAGAGCACATCCTTCATTCTCTTACAAAGGGAAACCGACTTACTTTAGATCAAGTCTGCGATTTGTTTCCAAGGAATGTCTGTTTGTTATAATTTTTTTTATTTTCTTCTAATGAAATCTCACTCTTGTTATCTTCATTGGCCCGGCTTTCCTTCCTTCCACTCTGTTTGGGGGTCTCAGGCGCTAAGCCATTGTTATGTACTGACAGGTCTGCAGCTTCCTGCCTGAGAAGAGCTGATGTATAGGATTTCAGTGCTGAAAGAACATGCTGACCTCTCCTTCTGAAAATGCTTGTTGCCTGGCTTCCATGTGATCCTATGGCTTTGATACTTTTTGCCTCATTCCGCTGGAAACTTTCTCTGACTTTAAATGCTGCATGCATGTTTCAAATTGAGGACTCAAAGCAGTGAAACATCTAAGGCCGCGTACACACGAGGAGACATGTCCGCTGAAACTGGTCCGCAGACCAGTTTCCGTGGACATGTCCGATCGTGTGTACGGCCTAGCGGACAGGTTTCCAGCGTACAAAAGTTTCTAAGCATGCTTATAAACTTGTCCGCTGGAAACCTGTCCGTCGGACATGTCCGATGGATAGTACGCCCAACCATCGGACAGAAATCCTGTGCATTGAACTTCCGTGTTTGAGCGCGTTACCGCCACGTCACGGCGTTCTCTGTCCGCGGGGATTTTGGTCTGATGGTGTGTACACACATCAGACCAAAATATCCCAGGAGACATGTCCGATGAAAACGGCCTGCGGACCGTTTTCATCGGACATGTCTCCTCGTGTGTACAGGGCCTAAGGGTACAAGTTGCCTAGAGGTCGCCGTGAAGTGGTACGGGAACCTTTCTGAAGTCGGAGCAATTTCAGTAGTGTGCATTAAGAGGACTCTCACTCACTTCAATGGAATTTCTCATGTCCAGCAACTTGGGGCAACTTGAGGTCTGACAAGTCGGATCCCAATTTGGGGTAGTGTGAATCGGCAGTGAAAACCAGCAAACTAACATATATTAAGGCTGGGTTCACACTATGCTACAGACTTTCATCCTGCTTTGCTCTGCGACATTGGTCCTACATTGGTCAACATCCATCCTACTTTCATGAACAGGATTTGATCTGACTTTGTGATAGTCTGACCAATGAAAACAATCCCAGAGTGAAATAAATTCCTTTTACTGCTACTGTAATCACATGTTGGATGTGACAAGTTAGACGGTAAGGACAAGGATCCTACTTTGATCCAAAGTTTGTTGTCTGGGGGACCTACGGCGGGGAAGCGCCTATTTATTTATTTTTAAACCCGGGCACCCCTTCCATAGACTCATATGTTAAACGTCGGTCTAGTCAATGGCAAAATGAGGCATGGACACCCTAGGCTTATACTCGAGTCAATACATTTTCACTTTTTTTGTGGTAAAATTAGGTGCTTTGGGTCGGCTTATACTCGAGTATATACGGTACTTTAAAAAAAAAATCTGTTTTTATAAATGCTTTAACACAATTTTCATCCCCGATTCGTATTTTTTTTTCCAATAGGAATCGATTGTAAAAATATGAATCCTGAAAATTGTGTGATAATAAATAAACCCCCAAGTGTCAGTTAGGGTTTACATCTACTTTACATTTTATTTTTATTTTTTTCAGTTTACTGAATGCTCCAAATCACACAACATGAAGTTCCATGTTTTTTGTTGGTAGTGACCGTCCGCAGCAACGCAATCCCCACCCCCATCCCTCCTGCCTATGTGACGATTCTTTCATTTTGCAAAAGCGTGTTTTCATCTCAAAGGGCTCAGGGAACTCTGTGAGTGACGGCGTTTATAGACAAATAATCCCTTTTCATTCTGAGGAGTGACCTGGGCGGATGTTTGATATCGGCACAGAGAAAATCAGCAAAACACTGAAAAAAATTTGAATGTCAATACTTCCTTTCCAGTTCAATCTGGTTTTCTTTTGGTGCCAAAAACCATTTAACTGAAGGAAAAGGGGTAGTTTGGGGTTGACTTCTATTGATGTGTGTTTTTTTTTGTGTTTTGCCCCTTTTCTTGTATGACCGCATTCCTTTACTTTTAATTGTGTTGCATTCATGTGAGATTTAGGCCTCATGTACACTGCTGGTAAACAAATGTTTAGGAGCAGTTGGGCATTTTTCAGCTGCCCCTGAACTCTCCTCTGTTATCTTATCAGTACATGTATTGTTCGCATACCTTTTTGTAATAAAAATATCATTATGACATTTATTCACCGCCATTAATGAGCGACTTTTTGGGATGCGGTGGACCCCTTCATCGGGCAGCAGTTGCCCCTTGTTTTAATGTAATACGTAAAGCGGTTGTAAACACTTTTATACCACTTATCCTACAGGTAAGCCGCCGCTTACCTGTAGGTACTGGAAATACCTGCACAGTTTAGAAGATATTTACCATATATGCTTGGGCGACATCAACGGCGCATGTGCACTGAAGAAAGAGAGCATGATCGCTTTGTTTATAAAGGGCCTGTGCCGGCAACTCCAGTCAGTCACAGAGCCAGAGCTACTGCACATGTGTGAGTGGTGCTGCACTTTCTGAATCGTCCCGCCGTCTTCTGGGACCTGTGTCTTCCACAAGGCAGCAGGGGGGGGAGCGGAAAAGTCGTAGATCGCAATCTTACCCGGGAGTGGGAGCGGGTACCATTCAAAACCAGGCACCCACTCACCAAAAAGTGCCAAATGTGGAGGTGCGACCAAGCGGAGCTTTCCCTTTTGGGTGGAGGTTGGCTTTAAGCTTTCATGGGGGGGGGGGAACCTGAAAGCTGATTGGTTTCGATGCAGAGCTGCACCATAGTTTACACTTTCTAGTTTTAGTAAATCGATTGAGAGAAGTACACACTATAGAGGGATATGCTTTGTTCATATTTCATGTCTGAAGTTTATAACCACTTTAAGTGGACCGTGTATGTGTGTGTGTATTTATATATATATATATTATATATATATATATATAATTATTAAAAAACATTTTTTTTTTCATCTTCCCATCTATTAAAACTTCTGCCCTTGTTGTTTTAGGGTCCTTTCACACGGAGCAGACCGTTTTTGTGTCCGCTCCGTGTGTGTCCGTCGGCTCAGCGGGGATCATCTGTAATCCCCGCTGAGCTGTCGGCGGACAGGGCGGTCCCCGCACACTGTGCAGAGACCGCCCTGTCTTTCCTCCGCTCTCCCCTATGGGGAATCGGATGAATACAGACCATGTGTCCGTATTCATCTGATCCGCTGGACGGAAGAAAAATAGGGTTTTCTTCCGTCCGAAAAAGCGGAGCTTTACGGACCCGGGTCTTTGCAGACGTTAGCGGATGCATCATCCGCTAACGGACGCAATCCCATAGAGAACCATTACAAGTCCGTAAACTGACTTGTAAAAAACGGACGAACGGTCCGTCCGTGTGAAAGGGCCCTTAAACATTTTTTTTTTTTTTACAGCCCACTTCCAGTTTCTTGTCTGGTAAAGAGCCTAGGCTTATGACATCATGCCTCGCTCTCGCTCTCCTTTACTTATATTTGTTCCCCCCGGTTTCTTCTAATCCCTCCCATCAACATACTAATGACAGTTTAAATGAAACCTAATGAAATATTACATCTTAAAGAGAGAGAGAGCTGTTATATCATGCACACCTCTCTATATAACTCTCCTGAGAGTTTGCCAGCAAGGGAGGGGGTGAGCCATAAGAGGGACAATCAGAGCTGCAGAGCTGGAGGTGTGTGTCTGTAAATCCAGGAAGTGAACAGGCAGCAGCTTACCTACATTTAAAATGGATGCAGTCAGACTTGGTAGGGGAGGTTTCTGCAGCATATTTGGCAAATACAGAATCGCAGTATATATAAAATAATATGCAAAGTGGTTGGAGGGAAGCTATAGAATGGCAAAGATGTTTTTATTACAAATTATGTGATCAGACTGCAGTTCCTCTAAGGATTGCTGACATAGTCTATCAGGAAACACAAAGCATCTATAATAATTTGTGTATAGTCAGGAAGATGTTTTTAGTTGGCAGCAGGCCTTCTCTGGGTTTACAGGAACAGGCCATATCACTAAGGCTGGGTTCACATCGGTGCGATGTCGGACATTGCATGCAATTCACACTGCTGTGCAAATCAAATGCGATGTCTGTGCGATGCGAAGTATGGCTGAATTTGTATCGCATTCAGACCAAACTTGTGCAGAACCCTTTTTATTTAGTTTTTTCGTCTGCACCAGAATCCGGACGCATTTGTGTTCTTACCCATGCGATCGGATTCCTGTCCGAATTGACAGTTTGCACTGATATGTGAACCAATCTGGGGGTGTCATGTGAATTGAGCCTAATGGCCCATACACACAATCCGAATATCGGACGAAAACGATCGTACGATTTTCGGATCGTGTGTACACTACTTTCGAGAGTCGCTCACGACCGTTCATCCGATATTTTTCGATCGGACATGCGCGAAAATTTTCCTCGTACGATTTTCGTTTAGTCAGTACAGCCGTCGTCCGACAATACAATACAAATACATTACAACACGTGACATCACTTTCGATCTTTTTTTTCTGTTGTACGAGAATTTTCGTGAGTTTAATAACCTATTTTATTTTACTTGCGATTATTAAGCGAAAAAAGTCGTACGATCCGTCGGCCGATATTTGGATCGTGTGTATGGGCCATAAGGCCTGACACAGTGATTGCCACTGCTGTGTACAACAACCAGCACACTAAACTCAGAAATTTCTTTCTGTGCAGCAATCAGTATTTTGTGCTTTTAGCTCTTGTAACAGGAAATGTTGTAACTGTCTGTTTTTCCTGTTTTTTTGGTTCCTAGGTTTTGCTGAGTCAAAGTGATTCGTCTTGTATTATGAACTCGGGTGGCAAAGGAGTTGAATGGTCACTAAGGTAAGTACTACACGGCTGTGCTTAAAAAATTTGATGGACGCAGGTGCCAGCTGCTTCATCACTTTGTCGCCCTCTGCCTGGCATTGGAGGGTAATGAGAGCAGTTTTCCTTATCATA
The DNA here is from genome assembly GCA_029574335.1 of Rana kukunoris. Lineage (NCBI taxonomy): Eukaryota > Metazoa > Chordata > Amphibia > Anura > Ranidae > Rana > Rana kukunoris. The sequence continues at coordinate 414,641,596 of CM056051.1, forward strand.
CTTCTACCAGGGAAGCTGATTGCAGGGCCTGATGACTATCCGCCGATACACAATAGCAGCAAATATTTGCCTTCCTTCTTAATCACTGATTCTGAAAATAAAGTCAAAGTAGTTGGTGATTCATTGTATAGTCCAGACACACACAGCTCTATAGCAGACCATACACGGGTTAATGAACAGGGATCAGCAAGCGGGAAAATCACCCAGCAAATGTTTATGTAACAGCCTGTGGTTCTGTGCTATCGGCCTTTTTCAGGGACCCATACAAGGCAAAGGGGGGCCCCCCCCACCCACTAATACTAATCATCTTATTGATCCCCCTGTCGCTCACTTGCCCTTTCAGAAAGGAGATTTGATGCAACAAAGCATCATTAAATGTTGGAAATGGGATTTTCCTAAATAAATCAATGCCATCCAGTTAATGTTACACCAGGGATAGCCAACCTAGGGCATGTGTGTCAGGGCAAGCACACATTGTCATTTTCAGTAGCACCTGGAAGACCATGACGTGGCCTATGCATGGACCCATACTGGCCCTCTAGAGGATCTTCCTATGGGCCCCTGTACCCTACAAATACAGCTTCACTGCCATAGACTGTAATTGACAGCTCACTAGGTTATCAGTTGCAAAGCCTGGCCTGTGCATCTGTTCTTGAAGCCCATCCGCCTTCATGATGTTTCAGAGAGGCCTGCCTGAGATCACTGATATTTAGGTAAAAGCCCTCCTCCTAGTACCACCATAGACTCCTGCGGCTGCAGAAACCCACCTGCATATTTTCTTTACCTTTTTTTTTATAGTGGAATCGCCAGCTACAGCAGGTTTGAATGTGGAACTTCTGTGTTTCTGGTGGTGCAGGAATAAGAATTGATATGAGGTTTAAAGGTGCAGGAACTGGGTTTAAGCCTGAGACTGAAGGTGCAGAAATTGGGACTGATCTGAGGTCTGTGGGTGCAGGATTTGGGTCTGGTCTGTGGGTGCAGGAACTGGGCTGATCTAGAGCTTGAAGGTGCAGGAACTTGGGCTGATCTGAAGCTTGAAGGTGCAGGAACTTGGGCTGATCTGAAGCTTGAAGGTGCAGGAACTTGGGCTGATCTGAAGCTAGAAGGTGCAGGAACTTGGGCTGACCTGAAGCTAGAAGGTGCAGGAACTTGGGCTGACCTGAAGCTAGAAGGTGCAGGAACTTGGGCTGACCTGAAGCTAGAAGGTGCAGGAACTTGGGCTGACCTGAAGCTAGAAGGTGCAGGAACTTGGGCTGACCTGAAGCTAGAAGGTGCAGGAACTTGGGCTGACCTGAAGCTAGAAGGTGCAGGAACTTGGGCTGACCTGAAGCTAGAAGGTGCAGGAACTTGGGCTGACCTGAAGCTAGAAGGTGCAGGAACTTGGGCTGACCTGAAGCTAGAAGGTGCAGGAACTTGGGCTGACCTGAAGCTAGAAGGTGCAGGAACTTGGGCTGACCTGAAGCTAGAAGGTGCAGGAACTTGGGCTGACCTGAAGCTAGAAGGTGCAGGAACTTGGGCTGACCTGAAGCTAGAAGGTGCAGGAACTTGGGCTGACCTGAAGCTAGAAGGTGCAGGAACTTGGGCTGACCTGAAGCTAGAAGGTGCAGGAACTTGGGCTGACCTGAAGCTAGAAGGTGCAGGAACTTGGGCTGACCTGAAGCTAGAAGGTGCAGGAACTTGGGCTGACCTGAAGCTAGAAGGTGCAGGAACTTGGGCTGACCTGAAGCTAGAAGGTGCAGGAACTTGGGCTGACCTGAAGCTAGAGGGTGCAGGAACTTGGGCTGACCTGAAGCTTGAAAGTGCAGGAACTGAGGCTTATATGAGGTCTTGTAAATTGGAAACAAACGTGTAAAAGTTTGCTTGCTGCTGGTTGAGATCTATTTTAAGGCGTAGCTCTCAAGTGTGTTCCTAATGTTCAGCATGAGCCTGAATGTAAGGATGTGTTAAGCTGCAACATTTAGTGCACATAAGCTAATGTGCTCTATTGCGCTACCTCAAAGATTGCCTGCAACATCTGTCAGTTGACAGCAACCATCAACTTGGAGATTTGTGTAAATGATATTGTGGCTGCTAGTAACACACCATTGTGGGTACACGTCTGCGTTTCCACAAGGTGTGAAGCAGGTGTAGATAATAAATTGGAAACGGAGATTAAAGATAAAGTTTGATCTGCTCTACTTATGTTTGTTTCCCCCTGTTTCTTCTAAACCCCCCATCAACATACTAATGACAGTTTAAATAAAAAACCTAATGAAATATTAAATATTAAAGTGGCGTTCCACCACCCAAAAGTTGAACTTCTGCTCATCTTATTCCCCCCTCCGGTGCCACAATTTGACAGGCATCCTTTTCCACTTCTGGGAGTCTCTGCCGTGGAGCTGCGACGTCACTGCAGGGCTCCCTCCTCCTCTCCCGGCCGCCGGGCCAATAAGAGCAGGGCCTCGCGAATGCGCAGTAGGGTTCCCAGCGTGAAGCAGAAGTTTCAATTTAGGGTGGAGCTCCGCTTTTATGACTTTAATAGCCAGTTTTAGCGCTTAATAACTTTATTGCTTTTTGTATTTGCATGCAGGCTGCTCTAGGGCATGCCCACATATAATGCTGAGTATGTAAAATAAAAAAAACGAAAGCCATTGAATAAAAAGGGGTGGGCCAGTCCTGCTGGGGAGGAGAGAGCTGGATGATGCTGGGGTTTAGATTTAAAACCCACCTTTTCTGCATGTGACAAGATGTATATCCACTTCTACAATATTTGGGATTTCTATGTAGGATATTAAATGTGTGTTTAAGAAAATCTTTCCACGAACCTTCAATTAGACTTGTATGCATTTTATTCTGTATTGTATGTAACTTATTCTATAACTGACACTGCCTGATATAAAGTTGGCCAGAAGAGGGCACACCTGCTTCTCTTGACTAATAAATATCATGCAATTATGACCGACCAGCGAGTAAACTATGTTGACAGCTAAAATTAGTACTCAGTGTTGTCACAAGCTTATTGATTTGCTGATTTGAATCTTGTAAATTCCTACTTCTGTAACTTTAAATTTGTGATTTGCAGATACCTGGATCATTGTGATATGCTGCTTGGTCCGATTCTCCCTTAAATCTTCCCCCATGATCCGGCCGTCATGCTGGCCTTCACACCCCATCTCGTCTTCAATTTACTGTTCTCTACTCTGCTCTTGGTTGATGCCTCTGCCTCCGGCTCCTCAGCATGTGTCCCCCAGGATATACCCAACATGACAATAGATGTCGAAAATTCTGTCACTAAAGGTGCCCGCTTTACTGATCCTATAAAAGCTGCAAATGCAGAGGAGTGTGTGTCTGCGTGCTGCTCCAAGCTAAACGGCGTAGGTGAGTATGCCTACAACATGGTGTAATATTGCGGGCACAGGTTTGGGCTGACCAAAACTCAACTTTGGAAAATGTTATGGCTACACAAGTTATTTAAGACCCCTTTCTCATTGATGAGCTTTTGCCATGCTGGAATGCAACTTTCCAGTGGGACAAAAGCACATCAAAATGATTTCCTCTTAAATTCTGAGACTTTTTACATCGCACTGCGTTTGTGCCTCTGTTTAAAAATCCTGCATCTTTACATGTATTGTAAGGTGCCAAATGGCCCAACTTCTCCTTCCCCGCCATGGATGACCATCATGGCAGGTGTCAGAATAGACAATGGCAGGAGTAGAGCGAACATTCATTCACTGATCTTCCATTTGAAGAACAACACCAGGACTGATCACTTTCAGGTTCAGCGCTGTCATTCCACAGCCTCTGTGGCTGGGAAATAAAGTAAGCATGTTATTTGCTTGATTATCTTCAAAATGTCTCCTTAAAGAGAACCTGTCACTTCCACTATGCTATCACAATCCTATGGCCCATCGGACCCCTGGTGATGGCAATAAAGTTAAAGGGGTCTTAAAGGTAAAAAAAAAAAAATTCTCCTATATAGCTTCCTTTACCTTAGTGCAGTCCTCCTTCACTTACCTCATCCTTCCATTTTGCTTTTAAATGTCCTTATTTCTTCTGAGAAATCCTCACTTCCTGTTCTTCTGTCTGTAACTCCACACAGTAATGCAAGGCTTTCTCCCTGATGTGGAGTGTCATGCTCGCCTCCTCCCTTGGACTACAGGAGAGTCAGGATGCTCACTACATTGCAGATAAAGTAGCTGTATGTTAGTGGACACCCTGACTCTCCGGTAGTCCAAGGGAGGGGGCGAGCATGACACTCCACACCAGGGAGAAAGCCTTGCATTACTGTGTGGAGTTACAGATAGAAGAGTGAGAATTTCTCAGAAGAAATAAGGACATTTTAAAAGCAAAATGGAAGGATGAGGTAAGTGAAGGAGGACTGCACTAAGGTAAAGGAATCTATTTAGGGAAAAAAATTGTACCTTTTAGAACCCTTTTAAGTATAAAAAAAAAACCTCCAAAACATTTCTGAAGCCCTTGCCCACACGTACACACAGGGCCGGTGACAGGATTTTCATGTGCATAAGCAAAGGTGCATTTTGGTGCGCCCCGTCCTTCCACCACCCCGACCCCAGACAACGGCTCTGCCGTGATGGGACTCAAACAAACATCCGTCATATAAGCGTGAACCACAATAAAGTGCAATGTGATGGATATCAAGAATCATTAATACATGTACATTTCAAAATGCTAGTGTAATAAATAATATGCATAAAACATACATTTCATATAAAAAGTCCAATAAGATGGTGCCATAATAAACTTGTGCAGATCCACTGTAAGCTGTTTGCACCGACTTCAGTGTAACATCACCAAAACAGAGCAGATACCATTTGCTTACCAAAAATTTTGACATTTTTTTTTGTATGAAATTTATTTACTGCACTAGTACTTTGGATGTACATATATATATTATTCTCACCCTCTATTACATTGCACTTTACATTACATCGGATCAAATCATAATTGGGTCTAAACAGACAGTAAAGTAAAGCTCACAGATATAACGCCCCCCCCCCCTGAGCAAGGTAATTTTGCAGCGTTATTCGGCCGCTAGGGTTAAAACTGCCCACAGAGGCGCATTGCCGGCGGTATAGCCACACTGTCCCCTTGATTTCAATGGGCAGGAGCGGTATACACACTGCTCCTTCACGGCTCCAAATATGCGGCTAGCAGGACTTTTTTTTTTTCCAGCGCACACCACTTCAGTGCGAAAGCCCTGGGGGCTTTCACACTGGAGATACAGCAGCCCCTGTTCCAGGTCGGTTTGCAGGCGCTAATTTTAGTGCAATGGGGCCTAAAAAAACACCCAGTGTGAAAGGGGTCTTAGTTTAGCAGCCCCTCAGTGCCCCTGTTTTTTACCTGCCTTCACCATGTCTTTCCCGCTCCAGGAACGAGCACACCAGTTCCAGCCTGCGTCTCATGTCCTCATTGGATAGATTGATAGCAGGGCGGCCATTGGGCTCCCGCTGCTGTCAATCAAACCCAATGACGGCGGGGCTGAGTCCTGCTGTCTGTGTCAATTGACGCAGCAGCAGGACACTAAAGCCCTGGGGAAGAGCGCTTCTCCGACGGGGCATTTGAGAAGAGGAGGCAGGAGTGACACGAGGGACCCCAAAAGACGAGGATTGTGGCCACTCTGTGCAAAACCAACTGTACAGACGAGGGAAGTATGACACCTTTTAGATATCCTTTTAACATGTGTGCGAAAAAGTCTCTGGCAGTAATAGGGTTAAATGAATATATAGGCTTCCAATGGCTCATCTCCTTTTTAAACTGTTAGCTGCCTGACAGTCATGCTGATCCAATGGCTTCAATAATTTTTAGTCATTTACAGCTCTGCCTTTAGAGGGGTTGTAAAGGTTAGTTTTATTATCTAAATGGGTTCCTTTTAAGCTAGTGCATTGTTGTTTCACTTACCCTTTCCTTCGATTTCCCTTCTAAAAATTGTTTCTTTGTCTGAATTTCTCACTTCCTGTTTCTCCTCCGTAAGCTTGCTCCAATCATCCGAGCCGTTCTAGCTGGGGGTTAGCCAGAACAGCTTACTAAGGATGAACAGGAAGTGAGTAATTCAGACAACGTAATTCAGACAACGAAAACAAACATTTAGAAGGGAAATTGAAGGAAAAGGTAAGTGAACCAACAATGCATTAGCTTAAAGCAACCTATTTAGAAAATTAAAAAAACAACCTTTACAACCCCTTTAATGGCTGCATACTTGTTGCAGGTCAGTCACTCAGAAGTAGCCACGTGTCTATTATTTTCAGGAGAAAGTCCTCATTGGAGATCTTCATACAGGTACAGATGCTACAGTAAAGAAATCTGAACATGTGATTATTCTTTCTAGGTGATGCAACCTGCAACCTTGCTGTGTATGACACCCGAACCAGCAACTTGCTGCAAAATTGTTACCTGTTCATGTGCCCGGAGACTGAATCTTGTCCCATGTCTCCCTCCCCAGGGGTCTTCAGTTACTCCTTCTGGACAGGTTGGTAGAGAAGACACTTTACTGTACAATCCCAATTCCTTGTTCTGTTATGTTTATTAAGCTCTGAGATACAGTCAATTCTGTTTTTCTTCACGAGGTAGCATGTAGAAGCTCTTCTTTCTATGATCTCTTCAGCTCTTTTGAGCTTTAGCATTTCTGGAGTTTCGCTGTAAGCAGTCATTTAGTAGCTGTCTATAACATTTCAGGTTTTTCTTTGAACATTTAAATCAGATGCTACTGAAATTCTTTGTTTTCTGATGATTTGTATGGACTCAGTTGTGAATTTATTTCCTTTCAGAGAAAGGAAAGGGTAACCCTGACACAACAGAGGAGGATTTGCTGGACACCTCTAAGGATAATGACAAGGTGCAGAACTCTCCTGGTAAGAAGGTGAGCCCTGCTTTCCAAGCAAATGACTTTGCAGAGCCGAAATCTGAGGAAGAGTTGAGTGAACATGACTCGGTCAAGAGCCCTCCTTCTAATGTTCATTCTCAGAGCAAGACAGATGAGGTTAAACACGTGACTAAGGAGGACAAAGCTGACACCCCTGACCGTATCACCTCCAAGTTGCTTCATCTGGCCAACAACATAGACAAACGGTTGGAGAAAATTGAAGCCAGCTATAAGGAAGCAAAAGACTCCAAGTCTGTTGAACTTTCTGTCTCACCTACAGATGAGAAGTCTGTGGTAAAACCAACGCCAAGATCCAGAAACAAAGATTCAAATACATTTACTTCTCATACTAAGGACCCAAAATTTAGCAAAGTTATTAAGAAAAAACCTGAGAGCCTTGAGGTCCATTACCTGACACCAGAGCTCAGAACCTTGGCTCCATCTGTTAGGACTTTACACCAAATTAGCACTGCTGCCCACCATCCTGTTCCAAACACAAAACCCATCTTCAACCCTTACACCATCCCATCAAAGGAAAGTAAAGTTGCCAAAAAAGCACCAAGTTCAGGTACAAAGGACACCAAGGTTCTTAGTCACAATAGTGTCAGTTCTTCCAGCACAGACGCAACTGTGAAAAACATGCAGGCCGGTCACTTCATGATCACGACTCAGGTTCCAGCCACCAGTACTGCCCATCAAGCCAAATCTGCCCTTGCGGTAACTCGACACAATCCTTCACGGACTTCGCTCTTAAATACTGCCAAATCCACCCTCAAAGATGGTGACCATCCTTTTACTAGCAAGGAAGTGCAGGAAGCTGATCGATCAGTTTCAGAGCTGACTTCACCAGAACAGGATCTTCCTGCTGATGATACCCCTCAAAATCTCGACTCTCTTGATACCCTTTCGCATGTTGGTGACAAAAGTGGTTTGGTGGCTGCTCTAGTATTTGGGGTAATGTTCCTTGTGCTGGTCATTGGACTGGTCAGTCACAAGGTATCTGAGGCACGGCGCCGCCACCAGTACACCAAACTTGACTATCTAATCAATGGAATGTATGTCGACACCTGAGGCATGGGTAGTAGAAGATGCTGTTCCAATTTAAGTTGACCAGAAATCAGAATAGAAAACATGGAATTCTTCAGGACTTCACAGTAGCTGCATGGTGCAGTTTTCATCTTGACTTCTACAATTGAGAGTTTAGGGCAGCCATGATGAACACCAAAAGGGGACCTGTCTTGATAACCGTTGCTTTTTGCAGAGGCTCTTATTGCCTGCCTGAAGTGGTGCTAAAGGCCAGAGCTAACCTATGTAGTGCCATGACTAGCACTGCTACAGCAGTCAGGACATAGGATCCTTAGTTGGGGCAGCTCAAAAAGAATTCCAAGTATGGATATTTTTACATAGCTACATTGTATATCCTACAGGCACATACCATATGCTGTACATGTGGGATCCCTCTAGAAGCTGGAAATCACTGTAGTTGACACTGCTTCTACAGTGATCTGCACTAGCTTCTGGGTCTTGTGCCAAGGACCTGGACACAGGAGGTTGCCTGCTCAGCACCAGTACCATTCAGAGATGACTTTGTATTTTCTTAAGGATTGCAAAGCTTTCTCTGATTGGACAAGGTGGAGAGGTTCAGCAGTAAGGGCATGCCCTCCACCTTCAAAGAATGCATTTTATTCATTGAAAAACATTCTCTGAATAAGGCCTGTGCTGCTTGGGTGATCTCTTTTATTCACATTACAGCCGTGTGATGTGGGCTCTGGAAGCTAGTGGAGATCACTGTAGTATTGTTGCCTACTATAGCATTTTCCAGCTTCAAGGGGGATTTTACTGATATGGTAAATGCATAGTCACATTGGTTTACGCTGGATCAAAGCAACTATGTAAAAATATCTATACCTGGAATGCTTCTTTAACTATGAAATGTTTATCTTTAAAAAAAAATAAAAAATCTAAACCCACGAACAAAATATTTAATATTTCCCCCCACTCCCCTTGTAATGGAGATGAAGTGTAATGGCGACAACCATGGCTTCCTATGTGGAGTGGGCATAGATGCCCAGGGACTGGAAGTGTCATTTGCAAGATTGCTAAGTGAAAATAAAAGAACAAAACCCTGAAAAAAGAAAAACTAATACAGAAGCCTCTAAGGACTAATAAAGTGCAATATATAAACTTTTTTTTATGGGTTTTTAAACTGTCACTGAAGACTTACATGTGAATTAAATCGACTTTAGCTAAACAGTTCAAAAATAAGTAGCAAAGTTGATGTTTATTTCTCGTGAATGGCTGACTTCACGGTGCTTGTACAACAGGCATGGAAGGAGCACACACATCACTTCAATCATAAATAAGCCATAACAGTAGCTGCTTCTGTGTCTGAATATACTGAGGTTTATTAACTGGAAAGTACAAAATCTGGTGCAGCTGTACACGGTAGCCAGTCAGCTTCTAACCTCCAGCTTGTTCAATTAAAGTGGTTGTAAAGCCACTAAATTAAGTTTTTAATACCATCTCCTCTGTAAGACAAGAATATGTCTCCTAGTGCCTGTGCGTTATATTAAAAGATTGCTTGTTTTCACATCGCCTCCCAGCACTCGGCTCTATCCTCTCCCTGTCTAACAGGTCCAGTGGGCGGGGCCAAGCAATTCCACTGACGTCAGCCAGGGAGGAGGGGGAAGGAGATTAGAGAGCCGAGGAGTCATGTGAGTGCAGGGAGGTGCTGTAAAAACAGGTAGAAAGCAGCTTTTTAAAAATAAATAATGCACAGGCACCATGAGACAGGTTCCTATCTAACAGAAGGGGTGGTATAAACTTAATATAGTTTTAGAGCAGCGAGGAGGGAAGCAGAGCAGCGCTGGTACCAGCTGACAGGCAGGCAGGGAGGGGAGTGGGGAGGAGGACAGAGTGAGATCTGCAGATGGCAGCGGATGACAGAGGCACGTAAACTATCCACGTTGTCATCTCAGCAGCCATGATAAACTGTGGTCAGTTTACAGGGGGGAGGGCATAGGCAGGCAGGATCAGCCAGGTGTTCCAGGGAGACAAATTACACAGCGCAAGCACAGTGCTGCGATTCATGCTTTAAAGGAACATGATCCATTTTTATCTTTTTTAGAGCAACAAACGCTTTAAGCTTTGACAAAATAATTTTAGAAAATCGATCCTGCTGATGGTAGAAAAAGCAAAAAAATCACATCCAATTTCAGTCTGGTTTGGGGCAAAGACTCTAACTTAACAGAATGCACACATTAAGCATGTAGGGGGGTGCAGGGTCTATAAATTATTGCAGAGGGTCTATAAATTATTGCAGAGGCAGGAGATTTAATTGGTATAATAAAAAAAGAACCTCCACCACCAAAACATGTAAAAAAATAAAAAACCTACACAAATAGGTTACTAATATTACCCTCTAAAAGAAAAGATTATGCACTGATAAGAATACATTCAAATAATAGGTCAGAGAAATAGTTACGCTTGTCTCAAAGAGCACATCGTTGTATACACTTCACACATAATCATGATAAAAACATTTGCTCTAACTACCCATCCATCGATAAACTGAATTAACTAGCTAAAAAAAAAAAAAAACACCAATTCTCCCAGGGACCCAAGTCACACTTGTATACAATAAGTACAGATCACATAAGTATATATCTATCGGGAAAGGCCTCATTCATGGATGTTTTTACAGCTGCTGCTAGAGATGTCTGCCATTTTTGTTCCTGCCTCTAAACTCCCTTGCATGCTAGTCTATGTGTCCATGCACACATAGCCTTTTAGCAGCGTTTAGAGGCAGGAAAATTACCCCCACTGCCAGTGTGTCCATGAATAAGGATGAGCTCCAGCGTGTTTGCATCGTACATGTGCAGAGCCTGCCAGAGTCTGCACGGCGCTGCACTAATCACAGCCAGGGAGACATTTCCCAATCTCTGCAGCCGAGCAGGGGGCAATGTCTCCCTGGCTGTGATTAGCGTAGCGCCGTGCAGACTTCCTTGCGGGCTCTGCATGTGTACTATGCGAATGCACTGGAGCTCATCCTTATCCATGAACAGAAGAGTTTAGGCAGAAAAAAAAAAAAAAAATGGCTGATGCGACTAAAAGCTGCTAAATATGCCTATAGGCTAGGCGTGTTTTAGTGCTTGAGCATTATTTAATTTTAATGACTAGAATAAATTCTTTATTCTGGACAATGAAATTTAATTAACAACCAAGAACTTGACGCTTGTAAAAGCTTTGAACACTTTTACAAACGTCGGGCATTTTTTTTCTGCAAAATGCTGCTGGCTTCTAGGAGAGTTAAATAAATGTCCTGTGTACGTGATTCCTCTCAAGCCTGCCTTGCATACACACGTTTGAAAAAGAAAATGCTTGAGCAAAGCATGGTGATGTACAACATGTACGACGGCACTATAAAGGGGAAGTTTCATTTAACCACTTAAGTCCCGGACCAATATGCTGCTAAATGCCCAGAGGCGTTTTTACAATTCGGCACTGCGTTGCTTTACCAGACAATTGCGTGGTCCTGTGACGTGGCTCCCAAACAAAATTTGTGTCCTTTTCTTTCCACAAATAGAGCTTTCTTTTGATGGTATTTGATCGCCTCTGCGATTTTATTTTTTGCGCTATAAACAAAAATAGAGCGACATTTTTAAAAAAAAAAAAAATATTTTTTACTTTTTGTTATAAGAAAAATTGAATAAACTAAATTTTAGTCAAACATTTAGGCCAACATTTATTCAGCCACATGTCTTTAGTAAAAAAAAATCGCAATAAAAAAAAATTAGTTACCTAGCGGCAACAGCGACACTAAGGCGGCGTACACACGATCGGATATATCCGATGAAAACGGTCCGCGGACCATTTCCATCGGATATGTCCGATCGGGAGTTTGATCCGATGGCGTGTACACACCATCGGATCAAATTCCCCGCCGCCGGAAGGCGCGGTGACGCGGCGGTGACGTTGACGCCGCCGCGTCACCGCAACGTCACCGCACCAGGAAGTAAAACACTTCCGCGCATGCGCCGAATCCATTCGGCAGCGGCGCGGCGGCGGTGGGGGCCGACATGTCTGCTGGTAAGTGTACTAACCAGCAGACATGTCGGGCGGACAGATCCCCACCGGATAGATTTCAAAGCATGCTTTGAAATCTGTCGGGTGGACAAATCTGTCCGCTAGCCCATACACACGAGCGGAGATGTCTGCTGAAACGGTCCATCGGACCGTTTTCAGCGGACATATCCCCTCGTGTGTACGAGGCCTAATACAGCAATCAGAAAAATTATTGCTTAGTGATGCTGGCAATAGGGAGTGAAAGGGTTAACTAGGGCGGTGATCAAGGGGTTGAAACTTTATTGGGGGGGGGGGGGGGTATGGGGCTACCCTGAACCGAACACTAACTGCCTGCCACACTAACTGTCACACTGACACTAAATGCAGTGATCAGTACATATATGCCTATGTGTGTGGTGTCCGTGTAGTGTTAGGTGCAAATTACTTTGACTTCTCTCCTCTCAGCGGTTTGAAAATACCGCCGAGAGGAGCGCTGCATTACTTCCTCTGCTAGTGTTTACATTTTACGGGCAGAGGAAGTGACACGACGGGATTGGCTGGGAGCGATCACGAGGGGGTGGGCAGAATCGAGCAGCTGCCCCCTCAAGACGGATCGCTCCTAGAGGTAAGCCGCACGCAGCGGAGGGGGTCCCGATCGGACCCCCGACCCGCTGAAAGGCAGGGACGTAAATATACGCCCATTTGCCTGTACGTGCCATTCTGTGGATGTGCGGCGGGCGTTAAGTGGTTAAATGGCGCCACCCTTTGCATTGCTTTTGCTGATGTAGTTTTACTGCGTGTTAGTAAAAGTTTTCTGAGAGACGATTTGTGCTTTTCAATCTGTTACAGCGTGATGAATGTGCTATCTCCATTACAAATGCTAGTTTTACCAGAACGAGCGTTCTTGCCTCATAACTTGCTTCTGAGCATGCGCGTCCCCCTCCCCTCGTTAAAGCCTACACAGGACCGTTTTTCACGACGAGAAAAAAAATAGAGCAGGTTCTAAATTTTTAACAGGCATTTTTCTCATCATGAAAAATGCTCTGGAGCATACACACGACCAATTAAATTTTTTTATTTTTCTCGTCGTGAAAAACAGTTGTGTGTACATGGCATAAGGCTGTGGGCCACAGTGCTAAAATGTAGTGTGTATTAAATGTCTCGTCTAGTTCTAGTACCCTGTATGACCAATAGATGGTGCTGTTCACTGGTAATCCACATATGAACTTCAATACAACAAGACTGATAGAAATGATGGCTCCACACCCTTCATCAGGGTCATTTTGGTAGTGTGTTCAGAACGTCAATCTATGACTCCAGTTCACTAACCTCTCTAGACCTCATGTTTAAAGCTGAAGTACAAAGTCTGATATAAGTTAAAAATGTAAGTCCACTTTTGTTGAGAATTCTTCTTTGCAGTAGACCTTTCAGGACATCTACAAGCCTGGGATAATAAATACATGACTCCACAATGCACAGCAACTGTGTAACCTATCAAATACTATAATGTGTTTTATCATTTAAATATCTGTCCTAGAGCTCCAGTGCTGCTGCAGGCAGAAAGAAGCATTTTCTCTCGCTACTTCTATTCAGCAGTTCCCAATCCAGTGAGATCTTGGTTTTTAATGGCCCGTTCACACTATATGTAGATTTTGTGTTTTTCGGCATGGGAAAACGCAGGTAACTGCAATGACACACAACAATCGTTTTCTGTGCGTCATGTTCAGACCAGAATGCAGTGTTACATTTTGAGGGTTAATTACGAAAGGCAAATGTGCAGTGATATGAATGAGGTTTTACATTGTAAAACTTCAAAAAAAAAAAGCAAAAGGGAACCATGTGATGTGATAAAACACACATCATACCACCTCTGCCGCACTGCCCAAAATGCTGTGTGGGTAGAAGCAGCTTGGGCTGCAGATCAATGTGAACAGGCCCTAAATTTAAAGTCCAGTCCCATTATGCAATCTGTCTTCACTTACGGACCAGCTCACGCCTATATACGTCGGCACTTTGAAGAGGGATATCTTTGTTATGGCAGCAGCTAGTTGCCATAACCCAGATATCCTCTTTTTCAGTGAGCGGTCCTCTTTCAGATAAAAGTGGTCTCTGCAGCGAATTTGCTGTGAGATCACTTTTCTTAGTGGCAGGAGAGGAGCCTCCCACGGCTCTCCGATGCCCTCTGCCGCTTACCGGAGCCGTTGGCAGTGGCAGACAGTGTTGCTCATCTTACTTAAAAAAAGTAATTAGTTACAGTTACAAATTACTTCGCCGAAAAATTAACTGCGTTAGTGACTCAGTTACTACATTAAAAAAGTAATTATTTACTCAGCAAAGTAACTGACTTTTTTTTTGCCGGCATTTAAGACAACACTGCCATCTGTAACCTGCCTCACTGTGCCATCTGTAACCTGCCTCACTGTGCCATCTGTAACCTGCCTCACTGTGCCATCTGTAACCTGCCTCACTGTGCCATCTGTAACCTGCCTCACTGTGCCATCATACATGCCTCACTGTGCCTGTAAGTAACATGCCTCACTGTGCCTGTAAGTAACATGCCTCACTGTGCCTGTAAGTAACATGCCTCACTGTGCCTGTAAGTAACATGCCTCATTGTGCTGTAACATGCCTCGACGACGATCTCCCTACCTTCTCCTGTTCTCCGTATGTCAGACGTCGGCGGCCATCCATTTTTCAAAAGCCGCGCCTCCTTCTCAGGCTTTTCCGTGATAGGCGGAACAGTATTTTTCCCAGCAGAGCCTCTGTTCAGTGTTCCGCCTATCACAGATGTCCTCTCGTCTGAGGATGAGAAGGCATCCGTGATAGGCCGAACACTAAACAGAGGCTCTGCTGGGAAAATTAGTGTTTCGCCTATCACAGAACAACAGTCAGAGAAGGAGGTGCCCTTTTTAATAATGGATAGCCGACGGCTGAGCTGACAGAGACACAGAGGTACATGGATGTAATTGCGGTAATGCCTCCCAAGTAATGGGGACGGCGTTACCGCGAGTGGAAGAGTAATCTGGTAGATAACTCGTTACCCTCAAAAGTGGCATCATTAGGTAACGGCGTTTATTTATTTTTTATTTTTAACAGAGATGTTTTATTGAGAGAAAAAAACAGGGTTACAGCGTCACAGGTATACAAAAGCACAGCACAATACAAATATCAGGGTGAACTGTTAGGATCTAAAGCAGAGCAGCTTCCCTAGCCGCTACACAATGTCAGGGTGAAAAAACAGGATATCCAAACCCCCATAGGAAGCATACCAGAGTTTATTTCAGAGCCCCCACCCCCTCCGAGGATCATGTGGGGGGGGGGGGGTGATAGACCAAAGTGCCCAGAGAGGGGGGGGGGGTTGGGGAGAGAAAAAGGGGGGGGAGAAGGCAATAAGGATCAGCTGTTATTATACAGGTATAGTTCATCAACCAAACCAGAAACCACATCTAACCCCTGGCATCAATCCACCCAGACCACACCTTGTAAAATTTTGCTGGGCACTGTCTGCTCTCATACGTGATCCTGTACAGCGGGAGTACTTTATTAATAGACAGGGTCCATGATTCCACTGTAGGCGGATCTGCCGCCTTCCACTTAAGGAGGATTTCCCTCCTGGCATAGAAGAGGGAGAAGGTAAGAAACAGCTTGGAGTAAAAAACCAGGGGCTCCAACAGGATCTGCAGCTGAGACACCGCGCCCAAGACCTCGGCCACCCGGCCCCAGTAGGGTTGGATTTCGGGACAGGACCAGACCATGTGCCAGAACGAGCCCTCCTAAACCCTACAACGCGGGCAGAAGGGGTCTCGCTGGGGGAAGATACAGGCCAGCCTTTGAGGGGTATAGTATGCTCTATGTAGGAATTTGATTTGAATAAACCTATCCCTAGCTGCTATAAGTGACGGGATGAACACGGAGACGCATTCCTCCCATTTTTCGTCATCCAGGTCAGGTATATCAGCCTTCCATTTTTCAAATGTGCGGGTCAACCCAGAGTCATACGCTACCGTCAGATAAAGATAAAGGGTAGACAGTGGTCGCCCCATAGTACGTGAAGTCAAGAGTCACTCGACCGAGTCCGATTGGAGTGTGAGTCTGTCCGGGAATTGGGCCCCGTATGCGTGTCTGAGCTGCCAGTACCGAAACGTCCACTGCGGCGGAACCGAGTACCGGTCCCTTAGTTCCTAGAGAGTCATGAGAGCGCGGTCAGAAACAATATGTTTAAGGGTAGTTATCCCCTTACCTGCCCACACCGAGGGGTCAGGAAGAGAGTGGAAATGGGGCAGTAGGGGATTACCTCAGAGAGGCGTATGAGGAGAGACATGGGAGAGTTTCGCATATATTTCCCTAGCATCCTTCCAAGCCCTGATGGTAGTTGTCATGGGGACCCTGACCGAAGGGGCCGCCCGGCAACCCCGGAACGGCGTTTATTTTAACGCCGTTACTTACAACACTGGTGGTGGAGGTGATCGGATCCTCTTCTGTGCTTAGTGTGGAGACGAGTGAGGGAAAGATGGCCCCCACCCGTCACCATACCATAGCAGGGCGGAAGCAGCATCAAAACGTCGGAGAGATAGAGCAAGGGGAAAGAGAGACATGGGGGGGGGGGGGGGGCAGAAGCTACACAGAGTTGCTAAAATTCACCTTCGCCTATGCACAGATGAATCCTGGCACCGGCCCTGTGTGTACGTGTGAGCAAGGGCTACAGAAATGTTGTTGTTTTTTTGCCATTACCAGGGGGGTCTGATGGGCCATACGATTGTGACGACATAGTGGAGGAGACTTTAAATTCTGAATCTAAAATCTTTTAGGTTGCTGGGACTTTATATGAGGCCGTGGCCAACCAGCACACAGGTCTCCATCCCCGACAATATGGAAGAAGAGGGACCAATTGGGGACAAGGGGAGAAGGTGGGACTTTGTATGAAACATAACACTAAGGGCAGAACATATTAATCAATATAGTATAATGAAATAATATATTAATAACACATTGGGGTATAGTGCATTGTAGGCATACATAGTATATCCAAAAAAGTGTAAAATCATAATATATAATAGATTACAATTCATGATTCGTACATCACACCCATATTAGTAATCATATTTACTGTGTCATAACATCAATAGAGTAAGCTTGATGCGTTTCGTGGAAAATCTCCACTCATCAGGAGCATCTAGGAACTGGGAATACCTATGATGAGAGGTAAATAATGATCAATTACTAATTAATGATAATTAGTTAGAAAGGAAAGAGGGGGAGCACAATTAAGTGGTCCTAACACTCTTGCCTAAGGGTAATTGGGACCGTTTTCAGCGCTAGATCCTTCATAACCAATTGGTCACACTCATCGGCTGACAAACGTCACATCACACAACAACAGCCAAACAGGGAGTGGCTGACCGGCCCTGCGATCTGGCATCGTCATCCAATGGTGGATAGAAAGGACATGGAGGAGTGTCTTGCGGCTGTAACAATAAATCAGTGCTCGCCGCTGGACCACCAATCACACGTGCAGTAGCGTGTGTGCCAATCGAATGGCAGAAAGGCACATCACGCAGCCACACTACCTGTCAGCGCTAGATCCTTCATAACCAATTGGTCACACTTGTCGGCTGACAAACGTCACATCACACAACAACAGCCAAACAGAGAGTGGCTGACCGGCCCTGCGATCTGGCATCGTCATCCAATGATGGATAGAAAGGAGGGACATATCACCCTTAGTGGGACCATAGCCCTTTCAATCTAAGCTATGGGGCCATTCAAAAAACCAGGATCCCGTATATTACATGGGGATATACAGGCCAATTCTCACTGAGATTCAGGGCCGGATTAACAGAGGGGCTGTTGGAGCTGCAGCTCCAGGCCCCTTTCTTAAGATAGGCCCATTTGCCCCCAAAAAAAAAAGTTTTTTTTTTAGATCGACTTCGGGGGTTGTAGCTCGATGACCAGAGGTCACAGAAAAAAAAAATGGGCTAACTTTACTGTTTTGTTTTTATGGTTTTTATTATTCAATGAAGTGGGCAAATGCAGTGTGACATAAAATATTGCAGCAATTGCCATTTTTGTCTCTGCTAAAATATATATAATGTTTGGCGGTTCCAAGTAATTTTCTAGCAAAAAATATTGCTTTTTAACTTAAAGCGGGGGTTCCACGGGATATCATTTTTTATTTTTTTTTGCATTATTCCTCTAGTCATACCTTTACTACATCACAGCCCGGGTGTCCCACTCCTTTAGCCGGCGTCATCGCGGTAACGGAGCAAACGATATTTTATAAAACAATCCGACAGACGTTTCCATATTAACTCCGGGCACTGTGAAGCCCACATGGTATTCTTCCGGGATACGGTGAATGCTGGCCTCCCAGCATTCACCGCTCGATCCCGCGCATGTGCAGTGTTGATGGCGAGCGTCGCCGTCAACACTACACTGTTGCCATAACAACAGCCGGCGTAATAAGCTCACGCCCCATTGTGAAGGCTTCTACCTTTGCTATCAGCTGCAGCTCAAAACGTTCCAAGGCCCGCTTGCCGAGTCATGTGACCGGCGAGATCTCGCGCGATTTGAGCAGAGCGCGTCTCCTGGGATTGTCAGGACTGAGTCCCAGGAGACATAGCGACGTCGGGGGAGAATAGAGATACACGCCCACTCCCCCGCGGTGGATTTTGACTGACAGGGCAGAAACGCAACCAGAAACGGGGTAAGGATAAAAAAAAAAAAAAACGTATTTGTTATTTTTAATGCCTTGCTGTTTTGTTGCGATAAAGTCGAAAATTAGGGTGAACCTCCGCTTTAAACAAGTGTTGGACTTTAAGTGGTTACATTTCTTGCATTTACACACAGAAGTTAGATCTAAAAAGGAAGTTGGTTACAATGTTTCATGTTGTTTACAAACTTGGCAGACTTGGATTTTTTCTTTACACACAGAAGTTTATCCCTTTGATCTAAGAAGAAAGCGTTAGTTACCATGTTTCCTGCTAAGACCTTGTCAGACTGCCCGGATATTTACTTTTGACAGCTGAAAGTCTCTCCACTTGTTATATGAAAGACTCAGCAAACTCTGTATTGGAGATGTCAGGGGGGTTGAATAGAGATCACAATTTTAACGATTAATTGTGCAGCTCTAGCACGGTACTGTATTTGCGCAGCAATTTTTTAAACATTTTTTTTTTTTGGAAATAAACTGTTTCATACATTAAAAAAAACACTAAAGTTACCAGGATTTTTTTTTTTTTTTGTATCCTAAGCGATGCTTTAAACATTTTTTAGGTTACATGTTTAGAGTTACAGAGGAGGTCTAGTGCTAGAATTATTGCTCTCGCTCTAACGATCGCAACGTATGTAACCTGTGTGTATCTGGCTCTAATACTAGCCAGTGCCTACCCAGCCACTGACTGGTATCTCTCCCCAGCCTGTCCCCACACACCCTCTCACCTGCTGACCTGTGGATGGGGGAATCACTCCTGTAGTGTTATTGTGTTCTGCCTGTGAATACAATGATCAGTGTTGCTATCTATAGCTGGCAGCACTGATTGTTTTTGGAAAAACAGGCTGGTTGTACTCAAGTCGATTAATAGATTGACTTGTGTAAAACCAGCTAGCCCATACATAGATCGACTATGGCTGGTCTCTGCATAATTGGTGTAATTTCAATCCATGTATGTACCGCTTAACCACTACGCAGTCCCTAAACATCCTTCCACTCCTATACATTGTGCCCACTGTCATACCCTCCACACTCCTCTCCTGTACATAGTGCCCACTGTCATACCCTCCACACTCCTCTCCTATATATAGTGCCCACTGTCATACTCTCCACACTCCTTTCCTGTACATAGTGACCACTGTCATACTCTCCACACTCCTCTCCTGTACATAGTGCCTGCTGTCATAGACTCCTCTTCTGTACATACTGCCCACTGTCGCACCCTCCACACTCCTCTCCTATACATAGTGCCCACTATCATACCATCACCATTCCTCTCTTGTACATACTGCCCACTGTCATACCCTCCAAACCTCTCTCCTGTACATACTGCCCCATCATACCCTCCACACTTCTCTATGGTACATACTACCCTCTGTCATACCCCCACACTCCTCCTGTACATACTGCCCACTGTCATACTATTCACACTCCTCTCCTGTACAAACTGCCCACTGTCATACCCTTCACACTCCTCTCCTGTACATAGTACCTGCTGTCATACACTTCTCTCCTGTACATACTGCCCACTGTCATACCCTCCACATTCCTCTCCTGTACATACTGCCCACTGTCATACCCTCCACACTCCTCTCCTATACATAGTGCCCACTATCATACCATCCACACTCCTCTCCTGTACATACTGCCCACTGCCATACCCTCCACACTCCTCTCCTGTACATGGTGCCTGCTGTCATACACTTCTCTCCTGTACATAATGCCCACTGTCGTACCCTCCATGCTTCCCTCCTGTACATGATGCCCACTGTCATACCCTCCACACTTCTCTCCTGTACATTGTGCCGTTTACCGTACCCTTTGCACTCTTCTCCTGTACATAGTGCCCAATTTTAGACCCTCCACATTCCTCTCACTCACCTGTACATACTTCCCACTTATATACCGTCCATACTCCTCCCCTATGTTGCTTACCCACAAAAACAGTTCTTTAAAATGATACTGAATACCCTCAATGTTACCAGCTCTAGAATGGACACACTTTTGTTAGTTCAACTAAAGGAAATCTCAGTTCTCATATTTGTTCTGTTACTAGAATGCCCTATAATTACCATCAAGCGGGCCCCTGTACTGTCTCAGGAATGGGGTTTTCATGCACCCACACCTCATACACCCAGAAATGTAAGACAAAACGAGGGTGCAGAGGGGGGCGGCGCATACAGCGCAAAAAGGGTAGAATAGACGCAGGTATTTTTCATTTAAGTTCTGTTACACTTTCTGAACAAGAGCAACAAATACTAGGTAGAGGGTTAAAATTTGTCCCGCCCAGGAAATTAAATAAATTTAATACCTTTATCGACAAACAGATTCATGATACAGATACATGATTCCGATCCCAAGGGTTCAATGTTCCAGGTAATAGATAGATTTGTCCCCCATTGAAGAGGTGACTCTAGACTCAGGGGTGTCTCGAGACTCGAGATATTTTGGATACATGAGCTCAGGAGATAGTGAGATAAGTGGTCTATTTCACTATCTCCAGTTGCTTTAAAATCTGTCCGACGGACACCTGTCTGTCGGACAGATTCGATGGTTAGTAAACAAAAGCATCGGACCAAAAACCTGCGCATGCTTAGAATCAAGTCGACGCATGCTGGGACGGTCTAGCAGACCGTTTCCAGCAGACAGTTTTGATCGTGTGTACAAGGCCTCACACTGCACAGCACACATTGAGACCAGTCTGTTTACAGTGCTCAGGCTGAACTGTTGGACACTTACATAGAGCACAAGGAGAAGAAAACTGCACAAACTGGAAGGCTGCCGCTCATGTCAGGGCAACTTTCAGTGAGCGCTGCACCACTGTGGTAATTTTCGCAATCCTCCACCTCACTCATTACTTCCTGCTCCTCACTCATTACTTCCTGCTCTCTGCTCTCCAGCTACATTGGTCGGGGCCCGGGGGAGGGGGGCAGGCTCAGAGAGGTCATACTGTTAGGTCCCATGGCTTAATGAGGATTGTAAGGAGAGTACCTGTGTACCTCTCTGCCTGTGCGCGGATCATCATACTACTTTTCCCGAGCATGCACCTTTCCTCTTCGCCCGCCAATGTCATCGGGACTTTAAGTGTAGGCACAGATTGGAGGGACATTGGTCATGCAGCCCTGTCATCATTTGCCCCCAGCTTAAATCCACTCGCCAAATGCTAGTAGGCGAGTGGAAATTTTGAGGGCTGACCTATGATACACATTACGAACCAAATTCTTATTCCAATAGAAATGAATGGGAATGCACATTTTTGCAGCATTAATGAGATGTGGTAAGATGGATCGATTATAAGCAGATATCGATAGTGAACTATGGTGTAATAAGTATTGCGCTGCTGTAAACTCAGGGATAAGAGTCAAAATTTGTATAATTACGTTGTGTCTTTCCAGAAAGGTCGAATGAGATTACATTCCCACCAAATGTGTAAAAGTGTGCCACGTTCAGCATCACAGCGCCAACATAAGGGTGTAGAATTGGGGATGTATTTGTGAGTAATATTTAGTAGGTTTTTAAAGCAGTAGACAAGGTGGTATATTCAGGGTTTCCACTAAACGGTGCAAGTTTGTCCTTGATCTCTCGTATCTTATTGTCTAATAAAGACAATCTAGCTTGCTTTCTCTCTACTAGGAAAGAGATCAATTTTAAACCTGCATCATTAAAATATTAGTACCAGAGGTCTATATCAAGTTCACCTTGCTGTGGGTACAAGTCCCACCTTAGACCTCTGGGGACCATCTGTTCCTTAGTATACTGATCAAGGAAAGCAATGTCCCATTGGAGATGTACCTCGGAAACCATCACATTTTTAAGACGTGCAAATAGACCACTTATCTCACTATCTCCAGTTGCTTTAAAATCTGTCCGACGGACACCGACAGGTGTCCGTCGGACAGATTTTAAAGCAACTGGAGATAGTGAGATAAGTGGTCTATTTGCACGTCTTAAAAATGTGATGGTTTCCGAGGTACATCTCCAATGGGACATTGCTTTCCGTCGGACAGATTCGATGGTTAGTAAACAAAAGCATCGGACCAAAAACCTGCGCATGCTTAGAATCAAGTCGACGCATGCTTGAAAGCATTGAACTTCGTTTTTTCAGCACGTCGTGTTCTACGTCACCGTGTTCTGGTCTGATCGGATTTGTGGTCCGATGGTGTGTACGCACATCAGACCATCAGACCACTTCAGCCTGGTCCGATGACAACGGTCCGTCGGACTATTCGAATATCTTATGATTTACCAATCATATTTCTATCTTGAATTTTAACATATTTATTGATTTACTATGTATACCTACAATGCACTATACCCTAATGTGTTATTAATAAATTATTTCATTATACTATATTGATTGATTTGTTCTGCCCTTAGTGTTATGTTTCATACAAAGACCCACCTTCTCCCCTTGTCCCCATTAGTCCCTCTTTTTCCATAGTGGAGGAGACAGCTTCTCTTTAAGGAGGCATGCCACCTTTGCATTCTTTTGAAGAAAATCAAGCAAATAATGTGCTACTTCTGGACCGGCTCACAATGATATATGTCAGCACTTTGTAGCAGTCCGGTTTCAGATAAAAGTGGTCACTGCAGCGGATTCGCCACAAGATCACTTTTATCTGTAGTGGAGAGGGGCCGCTCTCCGGTGCCCTCCACTGCTTACCGGAGCCAATGGTATGGGTGGAGGCAATCGGGTCCTCTCCCTGGCTTGGTATGGAGGCAAGTGAGGGGAACATGGCCTCCACCCATCCTCATACCATTGCAGGGTGGAAGCAACGTCAAAAACATATTTTTTTTAATGACATTAATTATTATTTTTTTATTATTATGTAGCGCTAGCCCTGAAGGAGCCGCTAGATTGTTTTGGGATCGGCAAATTAAGTTACTCCAGCTTGGTCTAGGGATGCACCAGAAGAACTAAGTAGTAAACGGAGGTCTACACACCAATAAAGATTTTCTCAATGCTTTAATTCCAACATCAACTTTGGTGAAGGAAGAATAGGTTGATGAGGGAAGCGAAACTTTCGATGTCAGGCCTGGATATACACAAGGCAGATCAGCCCTTAGTAGCACAAATTTTCACACGTCGCCACTCCTATGAGACTGAGTGGGTAAGGTGCCCCCGGACAGGTGTCTCTCACATAGACCTGGCAGCCGAGGCACCACCTCAAATTTTAGCTGGGAGGAACGGGTCTCTCTCACAGGCTCGGCTCTAGGCCTCTTTCACAGTCCAGTTAATTTGGATAGACTAAATGTACGAACAGAGCGAATCCTCAAAGTAATTACTCAGCATAAGTCACCGGGTGACAGTGAAGTGTACCTGCCAGCATCCCGGTCACCGAATCCCCGTCTGGGATACTCTTAAGCTTCGGGAACCCAGTAAGTCACTGAGGTCCCTTGATTCTCGTCTCCGGCTGAGACT
Source organism: Rana kukunoris (assembly GCA_029574335.1). Lineage (NCBI taxonomy): Eukaryota > Metazoa > Chordata > Amphibia > Anura > Ranidae > Rana > Rana kukunoris. Next base: position 414,665,650 of record CM056051.1, read on the forward strand.
CAGAAAGGCCCAGGAACCTGGCCAGGCGGGCCGCGCCGGCGGGGTCCATGGGCGCACACACCCTGAAGGTGAATGCCGCACCCCGAGTCCGGGACCCCGTGCATGTGAAACAGAAGAACGCCGAAGACCCGACCTAGGTCCCAGATATACCCCTCCCCAGCATGCCCAGTGAGGAAAAACCCTCTCCAATTGGCTGCTGAGGAAGACTCCATCCACCAGAAATCCTGCTGGCTCCCACTTCCGGCCAAGGATAAAATGACATCCCCAGAATGCAGTCCGAGCCAGTGGACCTTTCCAGAATGACATAGGTCAACAACCTAAACAAATCACAACTAGGAGCAAATTCACTCTTCTAGTCCAACTATTTTTAACGCAGCGCCCATGCAAAAAGCAAGGGGGCGCTACAATTATTATTGCATTTTAGTGTAAATATGAGATCTGAGGTCTTTTTGACCCCAGATGTCATATTAAAGAGGTCCTGTCATGCTTTTTTCTATTACAAGGGATGTTTACATTCCTTGTAATAGGAATAAAAGTGACACAATAAAAAAATAAAGGTAAAAATAAATAAGAAACAAAACATTTTTTTAAACACACCCCATCCCGCCAAGCTCGCATGCAGCGAATGCACACATGAGCAGCTCCCACATATGAAAACGGTGTTCAAACCACACATGTAAGGTGTCTCTGCGATTGGTAGAGCGATAGCAATAATTCTAGCCCTAGACCTCCTCTGTAACTCAAAACATGCAACCTGTAGATTTTTTTTTAAACATCGCCTAAGGAGATTTTTAAGGTTAAAAGTTTGTCGCCATTCCACGATCGGGCGCAATTTAGAAGTGTGACATGTTGGGTATCAGTTTACTCGGCGTAACACTTTCACACTATAAAAATCAATTGTGCTAACCTTACTGTTGTCTTATTTTTTAATTCAAAAGAGTGTATTTTTTCCAAAAAAAGTGCGCTTGTAAGACCGCTGCGCAAATACAGTGTGACAGAAAGTATATAAAAAAAACACAATTTTATTCTCTAGGGTGTTAGAAAAAAATTAGGGCTGTTACTGATCAAAATTTTTGTGGTCGATTAATCGTTTTTCTTTTTAATCGCTTAATCGACTAAATTCGATTAATTATAACGCACATACAGATCCAACTACTTTTAGCTCATATCCTTGCAGGCCGATTCCCAGTGCATCTACCAACAACTGGAAAAATGGATAGCAGGATACAAAAAACACACAAAGGCAGCGCTAGATGGGAATAGCATTAAAACTTTTATAGTCTGCGAGTAATACCAAACGGTACCAAAAGCAGTCATAAAAACATGTAGCTAAGTATGATACTGGTATAAAAATGTGTACAACGATACCACTGCTGAATCCAGATGAGGAGAGTTTAACATCAGTCCGCCGGCATGTAGATGTCCCATGAAGGGAACTATCACAACTCCCAGTGGATGGCTGTAGAATCCCAGGGTGATAGAGGGAAGTGTAACAACCCTTGCATGTGGCAGATAGTAAGGTTCCGCCGGCATACAGATATGAAGGCACAGCAAAGGAGCCCTTCAGATGGACATGGCAAGCCCCGCCGGTGTCCGTGACGTTACCGGATCTCCGACAGAACTCCCTGAAGGCCCAGAAGCCGGCAGGTGAGTACCAATCAAAAGAATTTTAATCGATCAAAAAGATTTTGATCGATCAAAAAAATTTAAGATTAATCGATTAATTAAAAGTTAATTTGCACAGCCCTTAAAAAAATATATAATGTTTATGGGTTCTAAGTAGATTTCTAGCAAAAAAAATATGTTTTTAACTTGTAAACAACAAATCTCAGAAAGAGGCTCGGTCCCTAAGTGGTTAAGCCCTACAGAAAGCTTAAAGTGTATGTAAATCCGAAAAAAGACAAAAAAATTCACAATGTACAGTATAAGATTTCCTATCATCTGTGCCCAGTCTTGTCACACAAAGTTAATCCAGCTCTGAGCAATCCTCTTTTATTGTTCGGTGAAATAAAATGGACTTACAGAGAAAAACCTCAGTCCGTTCCGCCCCCTTGCAGTGAGTGACAGTTTATTTACATGCACTTTCCTGGAGACGGGTATTGTTTTTTAATTCCCACCCCCAATTCTTTTTCTAAAGTTATGTGGTTATTTTTCTGTATTTTGACTGGATGTTAGTGATCATAGCAGAATTTAGTGTAAGGAATACACAGGAAAAAATGCATGTTGACAAGGGGGGTGTAGAGGAGGGCGGGGAGTCTACTGACATCACGACTCCACCCACAGAGCTCCAGACAACAGATCCACCCACACAGTGGCGTAACCAGAGTTATGGGCGCCCGGAACAGAATTATTTTTTTCGCCCCCCCCACCGTATAATCATCCACTCTGGTTATAAGGATAATTAAACACATGTAAAGGGCATTACATTTTAATGGTGGTAAAGAGCAATACATATGACCGACCCTGAAACTTGCTTGTTGTGCACTGAGATTTGGGCCTTTTTTATTTTATTTTTATAATTTTTGCAGCAGCAACTTTAAGGGCAATTTATAAAAAAATGTTCGGAGCTACCTGGAAAACTGCATGTACATTTGTTCACATGCGAATGGAGGCAGGCAACAATGGTAATGTCATTGGTGCCTGGTGGCAGCATGGAGGTCTGAGTCTCCTCCTCTCTCCCCCAACTAGGTGCTGCTGGTGTGGTGGCGGCGCGGTGCCAAATGTGTCAGTGAAGGTCACTGACACTCAGCACCGCACCGCCACCACACAGCCAGGGAGCCGATGGGAAGAGAGCAAGGGGTGGGCTGAGCCACCGCTCTATGTCTTTTGGACGCATAGAGCAGTGGCTTGGGAGCAAGCATGCAGCAGTTGCTCTTAGGGCAAGGGGCTTTCTCTGGGAAGACTGCTCGAAGGGGGGAGGAAGAAACATTGGTGGGGGACCCAAAAAGAAGAGGATCAGAGCTGCTCTCTGCAAAACCACTGCATAGAGCAGGTAAATATAACATGTTTGTTATTATTTTTATTTATTTTTTAACACACTTTTAATAATACATTTTTACATCTGCCTCTACACTTGCTGGATCAGGCTTAGGTGAGTATAACATTGGGAGGGGTTATTGGGGTTTGGGAGTTAACATAGGTAATAGCACTAAAAAGTACCTTTAGACCCCTTTTACACTGAGGAGTTTTTCAGGTGGTACAGCGTTAAAAATAGCGCTGCTATACCGCCTGAAAAACTCCTGCACTGCATAATCAATGTGAAAACCTGAGGGCTTTCACACTGAGACGATGCGCTGGTGGGAGAGAAAAAAATCTCCTGCCAGCAGCATCTTTGGAGCGGTGAGAGGAGCGGCGTGTATACCGCTCTTTCACCGCTCCTTCCCATTTAAAACAATGGGAAACCGCGGCAATACCGCCCGCAATGCGCCTCTGCAGAGGCGCATTGTGGGCGGTATTAACCCTTTATTGGCCGCTAGCGGGGGTTAATACCGCACTGCTAGCGGCCGAATCCCGTGGCAAATCCGACTGTATAGCGCCGCTATTTTTAGCGGCGCTATACCGCCACCGCGGCTCCCGCCCCAGTGTGAAAGGGGCCTTAGGCTTTAAAACTAAATACTGTCAGTGTTGCTTCAACAGTAAGCCACTTTCACACTAAGGAGTTTTTCAGGCGTTACAGAGCTAAAAATAGCGCTGCTACACTGACTGAAAAACTCCTTCCCAGCCTTCTCAATGTGAAAACTCGAGGCGATGCGCTGGCAGGAGAGAAAAAAATCTCCTGCAAGCAGCATCTTTGGAGCGGTGAGAGGAGCTGTATGTATACCGCTCCTTCCTATTTAAAATAATGGGATACCCCGGTAATACCGCCCGCAATGCGCCTCCCGCCCCAGTGTGAAAGGGGCCTATCTCTCATAATTGAGCAGATACTTTGTGTGCCAAACCAATAATATAAAAAATGCCGTCATTATTTAAATAGTATTGATGTCACTACAGGACAATTACACTTTTATAATGTGGGCAAACTGAAAAAGGTGCACCAGAAACTCCCTGGACACCGGGAGATGAAGAGTTAATAAATTAAAATAAAGTGTGCTGCCTCAGTATTTGCACACTGCCAAGCTGACCAAGGCTTAGGCCTTGTACACACGATCGGACATATCCGATGAAAACGGTCCGCAGACCGTTTCCATCGGATATGTCCGATCTGGAGTTTGTTCCGATGGCGTGTACACACCATCGGATCAAATTCCCCGCCGGCGGACAGCGCGGTGACGTGGCGGTGACGTTGACGCCGCCACGTCACCGCACCAGGAAGTAAAACACTTCCGCGCATGCGCCGAATCCATTCGGCGGCGGCGCGGCGGCGGTGCGGGACGACATGTCTGCTGGTAAGTGTACTAACCAGCAGACATGTCGGGCGGACACATTCCCACCCGATAGATTTCAAAGCATGCTTTGAAATCTGTCGGGTGGACAAATCTGTCCGCTAGCCCATACACACGATCGAAGATGTCTGCTGAAACGGTCCATCGGACCGTTTTCAGCGGACATATCCGCTCGTGTGTACGAGGCCTTATAGACAATAACATAAAGGGAGCGTGTGCCTTGAAGAAACCCCACTACCAATCAGTGATACATTACAAAAAAATTGCAAAAAAAACACTAATAAGATTCCACAATGTGAACAAAACCGTGATGCAAAAACATATAAATTGTATGCAAATATCCTTACATATAAACGTCACAATGAATATAAAATAACATAAAAAATCTTATTAGGTGAAAGCAAGAAAAAGGGGGGAAAAAAAGTTCCAAAATTAGCTACATTGGTGATTGGTAAAAAAACAGTCCCAAATAGTGTTGAATTGGTGCTGAAATGATGACATTCATTGGCCATCACCACCGTGCTCAAGTAATGAAATTGCCACTTACCAGACCCCAAGGGTCAATGCACTTATATGCTGATGACAGCTGACAAGACCACTGATCTGTGCTGCCCCCTGTATGGAATCAAAGACTCTCGGGTCACAGGTGGATGTAAAAATGAAAGGAGGACTGATAATGCAATATCATTTAAAATTAAAAAACTTTATCAAAAAAGCTTGCACTTACAGACTATTTTCTTGTTTAATAGCACAGAGTATCATAGGGGTACTGCTACCTGCAGTGCGGTCCGTACGCGCTAACATCACTGCTGACTCTGACCGACGCGTTTTCCCAATCCCAGCCTTCTGAGGGGAAATGCGTCGGACAGAGTCAGCTGTGACGTTGGCGCGTACGGACGGCACCACTATACCATACAGGCGGAAACAAAGATCGTGTTCTTGTCAGCTGTAAACAGTGTATAAATGTGCATTGACCCTTGAGGTCTGGTAAGCTGCTATTTCATTACTTGAGCATGGTGGTGATGCACTTGGCACTTTGAAGGGTAATGAATGTCATTTCAGCACCAATTCAACAATATTTGGGACTGTTTGACTGGTTTTTACCAATCACTAATATAGCTGATTCTGGGACTTTTTTTTTTTCCTTTTTTCTTGCTTTCACTTAAAGTGGTTTTATACCCATTTTTTTTTTTTACCTACAGGTAAGCCTTTAACCACTTCAGCCCCAGAAGGTTTTACCCCCTTCCTACCCAGGTGAAATTTCAGCTTCCGGCACTGTGTCGCTTTAACTGACAATTGCACGGTGTGGCTCCCAAACAAAAATAGAGCTTTCTTTTGGTGGTATTTGATCACCTCTGTGGTTTTTATATTTTGCGCTATAAACAAAAATAGAGCGACAATTTTGAAAAACATTCAATATTTTTTACTTTTTGCTATAATAAATATCCCCCAAAATATATATACAAAATAGGGGATAATTTTATGGCATTTTTATTATTATTATTTTTTTTACTAGTAATGGCGGCGATCTGCGATTTTTTTATTGGGATTGGGACATTATAGCAGACACATCGGACACTTTTGTGACATTTTGGTGACCAATCACATTAATATAGTGAACAGTACTATAAATATGCACTGATAACTGTATAAATGTGACTGGCAGGGGTTAACCACTAGGGGGCGGGAAGGGGTTAAATGTTTCTCCTAGTTTGTGTTCTAACTGTAGGTGGGAGGGGGTGACTGGGGGAGGTGACCGATTGTGTCCCTTTGTACAAGGGTCACAGATCGGTCTCCTCTCTCCCTAAAGGACGTGGAGCTCTGTGTTTACACACAGAGCTCCGCGTCCCTGCTCAGTTACTGGGCAATCGCATGTGCCCGGCAGCAATCGTTGCCGCCGGGCACGCGCATGCGACCCCTAGCAGCTTTAAAAGACAGGACGTCATATGATGTCCTGTCAGAACAATGGAGTCTTCCGCCCGCCGTCATTTGACAGGGGGCGGTTGACAAGTGGTTAATGAGACTTGCCTGTAGGTAAAATGAATATCTCCGAAACCTGTACGGTTTAGGCAATTTTCACTTTGCATGCAGCCGCTAACGTCAGCGGCACATGCGCTGTGAATGCCTGGCTGAAGGATCAGCACACGCTTTTGGACCTTGCCGTGAAGAAGAGGGGAAGATGACATCCAGAAGACACGCCAAGGGCAAAATGTCAACTCCCTTGGCGTGGACCAGGATTAGATACCGACTCCTCGTTCTAAGGTAAGAATTTCATAATGAGCTACTGTGTTTCCCCAAAAATAAGCCTGGGTCTTACCATGTAACACATTACAGAAACAAAAACATTGTACATTATATACTACTGTAATAGAGTGGATTATAGGATTTTGCAAGCATTTTAAACTAGGGCTTATTTTGAGGGTATGGCTTATATTGCAGCCCTCCTGGAAAATAACACTAGGTCTTATTTTCGGGATAGGTCTAATTTTCAGGGAAACACGGTAGTAGGCGGTGCCTACTAGCTTTATTATGCCTATTGCCTTACAGCAGGGGTGGCCAACCAGTGGCCCGGGGGCCACATGTGGCCCGCGGAGCCCTCTGATGTGGCCCGCAACATCCTGCTCGGGAATAGTGGGTTGGCAAGCCCAGATTGCAGGTTGCCGACTCGCCATACCGTTGCATCAGTGTTGTGAATGAAGCTGGTGGTAGAGGAAGAAAGCGGCTGCAGAGCAGAGCCCCATAAGCTGATGCGTCCTCTACAGCGCCGGCTTTTGCCACAGGTGGAGTCTATTGCAAAGTTCATCTAACCTGCAGGATAGACACAAGTGCACTATGCTGCACCCGCGGTGGGGGTAAACTGCAGCACATCGGTGTGAAAGCAGTCTTAGGCCCCTTTCACGCATCCATCTTGACCAAATGGGACCCTCAATTTACCGCTATAGAGCGACAAATGTCTGTTTACGCCCGCCTACCTCCAATCCGAAAAACAGAAGGGAATTTGTCCCCTTTCATCTGGGTGGATCGGAAGGCCTATAGAGTAGCCGTGAACTGTCATTCGATCGCTCCGCTCATTGTGGCCCACAAATGATTACCAAGTTGCTTAAGTGGCCTTCGCTCTTCAAAAGGTTGGGCACCCCTGCCTTACAGGGTTTTTTTTTTTTTCACCCGCTTTAATACTTTTATACAATTTATTTTATAATTGTTGTGTTTTTTTTGCACATTTTTTTTGTAATGTATCACTGATAGGTAGTGTGGTTTCTTCAAGGCACACACTCCATTTATCTCACATTAGGGGAGATTTACTAAATCTGGAACATGGTAGCCAATCAGCTTCTAACTTCAGCTTGTTCAATTAAGCTTTGGCAATACAACCTGGAAGCTGATGGGTTTATATGCAGAGCAGCACCAGTTTTGCACTCTCCAGTTTTATTGAATAACCCCCAATGCCTATAAGCCTTGGTCAGCTTGACAGTGTGCAAATACTGAGGCAGCACCCTTTATTTTAATCTATAAACTGATAAAGGGCAGTTTTTGCAGCTCAGCCCTGAATGCCATTTGAATGACATGATCCATGTAAAATTAAATTTAGTGCACACCAGATTGCTACTGCCATTGTTCCACTCCAGGAAATGGTCATAAAAAGATCATATGATCAGGGTTTGGCTCTGCAGCTCATTCATACAGCTCAGTAAACCTTGTGACACCCTTGACAACATTTGTTTTCGCACATCTAATTATAGTTTGTCGAAGAGGAGGGGCAGCAGTGGGAATGGGATGTTAGACTTCGAACAAAGAAGTGCATTAAACAGATGGTCTTCTACAGGCAGGCATGTGTAAGGGTTTTTTGAAAGCTTGTGTAATAGACATTCACAATGTACTAGTACTGTGATCTAAGGAAAAAAGCAGATTGTTTTAAAATAAGCATCCATTTCCACATTAACCACTTGACCTCTGGGAGGTTTTACCCCCCCCTTTATGATTAGGCCATTTTTTTGCCATTCAGCATCAGCACTGTGCTACTTTAACTGGCAATTGCTCGGTCATGCAACAATGTATGCAAATTACATTTATACAATTGTTGTCACATACATAGGGCCAGATTCACGTACATCTGCGCATTATTGGACCGGCATAGCGCACCGCCTTTACGTTAGACTGGCGCAATGTAGCGGCGCAATCACCCTATTCTCGTCGGTTTTGCGCAGGAATTTGCGCCTGCGCAACGTTATTTCAGAGGCGCAAGGCGGAGTAATTCAAATTGGGAAGGACGTGGGCGTGTTACATTGAAATGAGCCGTGACCCCATGCAAATGAAGGGCTGGCCGGCTCGCGCATGCGTGCTTGAAGCAGACCATGGTTAGCACCTCTGTGCGCATGCTCACAACTCGGGAACGGCGCAATCAGTGAAATTGGAAGTGGACTAGGGCAACTTGGTGAACTACGCAGACAGCATAAATAGACAGACACAAACGCACTTCCTTTGCAAAAGTACATCCCTTTGTATCCCTTCCTATACAGCAAGGTGCTTTTGTTCTCTTGTGTATTAGCGTTTGTTTGTTTGTTTGTGACGTGTGTCTGAGATATTTGGGGACTGTTTTGCAGAGTGATTTTTGTCTTTTATGTGTTTTCTTTGTTGTTATTTTGTTTAAATTATATTTTTGCTGGGCATTTTTTATTTTTGCTGGTCAATTTTTTATTTTTTCTGGTTCTGTTTGTGTATGATTTGGGAATGTGGGGGTGACATTCCTGCGGGAAAAGGGGTGTCACCCTCATTTGTGGTGGAGAAGTGATCCCCAGGTCCATGTGAATGGTGTATGAATGTACAGTGACATAATTGGAGCCGTGGCATGGCGTTGCTGCTCACAAGTCCTGCATGGTGGGCTTGTGCCAATCCAATGTGATGAGGATGTGATGTGTCTGTGCTAGGGACCACAGTGGTGTGCATGCATGCATTCTCATTGTGCCATGATTAATGTGTGTGTTTAACGTGCAAAGATGCCTAATGTGAGCTGGCTCCTGGCTGCTCTTCCCTCAGAAGATGGGGTAGCCTCGGTTAGGGTGGTTCCGTATAGGAGTCATGAGATGGGGTCCCAGTGCATATGCAGAGTCACCCTGAAGGGATAAGACAGGAGGATGTTAGTAGTGCATGTGCCCCTTGTGATTTCAGCATCATGGGGGGGACAGTCATGCCTGCCACCCATGTCACTCACCAACCAGCCAGCTGTCCCCATACATGTTCTGTTCGAAATCTGTGGGGATGGGGCTATGATTGTATATGTAGCTGTCATGGGTGGTGTCATGAGTTGGGCTCCTGCAGGGTTGTGGTTAATTCCAGGATGGCATGAGGGGTGAATCTGAAGATGCGAGACACCTCAGAATCACTCATGCCAAGATGTCTATGCGGGTGTTATATATCAAGTGAAGAGTGAGGGGCTTGTATCAGATTAGATTATTATATCCATCAAAGTTTTAAAGGGCTATTGAAAGATAGTGAGACCGTGTTTGTAATTTGTATGTATGTTATGTATTGGTGTATATATGTATGTATATTTTTTGTAAAAATGTTTCTTAAAGCAAAGAAAAATTCCCGTGCCCTCCTCCTTCTTTGCTCATCTAAAGTCAGTAGTATAGCTATGAGCATGGATGCCACTGGCATGTAGGCATACAGATTGTTGTGCAACACGTGTGACTGCTCAGCTCCTCACTAACAGTGTTGTTTTCTCTGACATGTAGACAAATTGTCTAATTTTATACCACCTTTTATATGGTCTAATTTTAGACAGGCCGTGCAGCTGTTGCGCACACTGCGTAGCCTGCGCTGCCCCAACGTTCTTTTATGGATCCCCGTAACTACCTCATTAGCATATTTGAATAGCAAATCAATGGTGTGTCTAGTGCAGTTTTACGCGGACGAATACGCCTGTCTATCGAAATTACGACCAGGCATACTGACTGGTTAAAGTATATTAAAAAAAATGTTTTTTACTTTATTTTAATTGCTGTCACAGATGGCACTTTTACCCCTTCCTGCCAAAGCCAATTTTCAGCTTTCAGCACTGTGGCACTTTGAATGACAATAGCGTGGCCGTGGGTCATGCTACACCATATGACATTTTTATATTTTTTGTCACACAAATAGAGCTTTCTTTTGGTGGTATTTATTCATCACTGGGTTTTTTTTATTTTCAAACTTTGTTATAAAATTTTGCAAACATGTAATTTCTCTCCATCACTGATGTGCGCTGACTAGGCTGCACTAATGGGCTGCACTGGTCGGCACTGATGAGGCAGCACTGTTGAGGCAGCACTGATGGGAACTGATAGGCGCCACTGGTAGACGACACTGATAGGTGACACAAATGAGGAGGCACTGATTGGCAGCACTGGTAGGCACTGTTTGAACTGCACTGATAATCATTGCCCTGATTATCAGTATATATGTGCCTTTCACAAAAGCTATTAGCTCACCTTTCATTTCCTCACTCTGTCAGCGTGAGGAAAGGAATACTGACAACCAGCTTGTGTTTACATCGTGATCAGCTGTGATTTGGAGGGATACAAGAAGCCTTAAAGTGCAGGTTTCCTGTCACTTTATATAATTTGTTTAGGACAAACTGGCACAGACAAACTTTTTCCATTACTTACGTCTCTTCCAAGACTTCATTTGATTGGCTGAGGTGGAGCGGACGTATGAATGAAGTTACAATCTCCACCTCAGCCAATCAAGGGAAACATTGTATTCATTGATAAAAATGCAAGGCTTCCCCTGAATGGCTGAGAAGCATTCAGGCTGACTCAATTTAGTTCTGGCAGCAGACAGAGAGTTGTCAATACTGCTGAAGCACACAAAGCCACCATACTGTATGTAGCTGATGCTACTCAGTATGATAAAGTGCACACAGCAGCTTAATCACTTAATGGAGATTTTTGGACCACTATTCTTACTGACAGGAAACTTGGACTTCAGCTTTAGACCTTCTTAATATACGTCTACCTACAAGAGGATTTCTCTACCAATTTTTTTTTTCTTCAATCAAGTTTATTTTCTACCTCACTGCTGGAGCCTTATCTCTTCAATTGCAGCTTACCTGTATGATCGCCCTTAGCCTGGATGTGCAGGGATATCCTACAACACACCTTTGGGAACTGGGTTCCGAAGGGTGCTATCCAGATAACATTCTCCTAAAAGTTTACCGGATTGCCTTAGGTAGTAAGCTAAGCACTGGGCGCTACCTTAAAGGGGTTGTAAACCCTAGTGCTTTCTGGCAGTGACTAGCCCCCTGTTTTACTTACCTGAGCCCCGTATTTCCCTCGGTGGAAACGCGCTCTCCCTCTCTGCACGGGGTCCCAGCTCTTGATTGGATTGGATAGATTGATAGCAGTTCTCGCGGCTGTCAATCAAATACAATGACGCAGGGGCAGGGGCGGGGCCGAGTCCGTCATTCGTGTCTATGGATGCAAATGCTGGACTCGGGAGCACGCCCGCAAGGTAACCCCCTGGGAGAGTGCTTCTCCTAGAGGGTTATCTGATGCGAGGAGGAGCCGCAGTGGGACCACAGAAGAGGACGATCAGGGCCACTCTGTGCAAAACGAGCTGCACAGTGGAGGTAAGTATGACATGTTTGTTATTAAAAAAAAAAAGAAGCTTTACAATCACTTTACCACTTCAATACCGGGCTTTTATACCACCTCCATACCGGGCCTATTCTGACACTTCTCTCCTACATGTAATAATCATCATTCTTTTGCTAGAAAATTACGCAGTACCCCCAAACAGTATATATGTTTTTTTAGCAGACACCCTAGGGAATGAAACGACGATCATTGCAACGTTTTATCTTGCACGGTATTTACGCAATCATTTTTCAAACGCCTTTTTTTTGTAAAAAAAATTGTTTCATGAATTAAAAAAATAACAAAAAAGTAAAGTTAGCCCAATTTTTTTGTATTATGTGAAAGATTATGTTACACCGAGTAAAAAGATACCCAACATGTCACGCTTTAATTATGCGCACACTCATGGAATGGCGCCAAACTTTGGTATTTAAAAATCTCCATAGGCAACGCTTTATTTATTTTTTACAGGTTACCAGTTTAGAGGAGAGGAGATCTAGTGCTAGATTCGTTGCTGGCACTCTAACGCACACGGCGATACCTCACTTATGTGGTTTAAACGGCGTTTACATATGTCGGCGAGACTTACGTTTGCGTTCGCTTCTGCACGCGAGCTACCGGGGACAGGGGCGTTTTAATTTTTTTTTTATCTTTTATTTATTTTTTGACTTATTTTTTATTTATTTTGACACTTCTTTTTTTTTTTTTTTTTTCACTTTTATTCCTATTACAAGGAATGTAAACATCCCTTGTAATAGAAAATGTGTGTGACAGGTCCTCTTTAAGGAGAGATGCGGGGTCAATAAGACCTCACATCTCTCCTCCAGGCTGGAAACCATGAGATCGGTGAAAAAAAATTCACCGATCTCATGAATGGTTGCTTTCAGCCGCAATCGCGGCTTTGTTTACTTACGGAGACCCGGGCTTGACGTCATCACATCGCGCCCGGGTCCTCCGACGGTCATAGAGATGACTGGTGACCATCTGGTCACCAGTCATCTCTATGCTTCCTGCCGACGCCGGACGATTCGTTCTCCGGGCCCCCGAAGGCATGGGAGAGCCCGGAGAAGCACCGGATGGCGGCGGGAGAGGGGGGATGTCCCCTCCCGCGGCCTGTAAGAACGATCAAGCGGTGGAACCGCCGCTATGATCGTTTTTATGTCGTGCAGAATTGCCGGCTGAAGAAGAGGATATCTGGATGATGCCTCTGGCTTCAGGCATCATTCAGATATTCACCCGCAAAGCCCAGGCCATTATTTGACGGCCACTTAGGATGGGAGCTCCCATCTCTGGACGTCAAGTCACAATGGACGGGTATTGAAGTGGTTAAAGAAGAACTGCAGTCTGCTCACATAATTTGTAATAAAAACATCTTTGCCATTCTGAAGCTTCCCTCCAACCACTTTGCATATTATTTTTATACAGTGCCTTGAAAAAGTATTCATACCCGTGGAAATGTTTCCACATTTTGTCATGTTACAACCAAAAACCTAAATGTATTTTATTGGGATTTTCTTCCCCACACCTGGACCCACAAAAAGGTTGTGGGTGTACACATATGAATCAGGAAGCTCTTATATAATGAGCCACCCCATAGCTTCTCCTTTTATTACTCAAAGTAAATAAACATACGCCATGAAAAGGTAAAATTTTACGAAATTACAGAAATAAAAATATGTAAATAATGTACTCAACCATGCTTCCCAGCAATGTACTGTAAATCCTCATCAATCACGAAGGCCTGGTGCCTGATGAGGTTCTTTGCATTCACCCAGACCCACCACCCAACAATAATCCCCCACCACACTCCCATTACAAATGTCAATTTCCTTGCACTCAGTAATGTAGAGACAGGGAATCCTGGGTGGTGACAATGCTCAGGATCCCCGGCTATTTTTTTTTAGATTGTGTCTATGTGGAGTGTATGGATAAGCCATAGTCTAATACATGTATGTAATAAATGCTTGTGAAAAAAAACATTATAATTGTTACTAATATATCTGTAAAAGATTCAAATACCACTGCCTAGAACAGAGATTCTCAACCAGGATTCCTCCAGAGGTTCCATGGGCAATGGGCAATTGCTGCCTCTCAGATAAGTTCCCACTGGCAGCAATGATCATTTTAGCTATCTCTATCTGTAAGGGGGGATTTTTCCCAATGGCCACAAATGTAAGGATAATTCTTCCTGCTGCCCCTCACACATAATGTATCATGATCTGTATATATAATAATTTCTTTGCAGGGGTTCATTAAGACTGGAAAAGTATTTCAAGGGTAAGGTTCCTCTGCATCGAAAAGATTGAGAAAGGCTGGCCTAGAATTATGAGTAAGTACATGCACTGTGCTTTATGCAACCACTGCAGTTCAGAAGATGAACAGCAGAGGGAACCAAAGTACCACTTGGTAATTGACATGTTCACACCACCAAAGAACCATATCTGTACTGCACATAGCAAGCAATGAGGTTTAAGGGATTGTTTTCTAACATAATATAAAAAAGGAATAGAGACTAGCAAAAGATAAAGAGAGAAGCGGTTCTAGGCAAAAAACTGTCTAGTTCTGGTTCTCTATGTCTATGATACAGGCAGTTGAAAGGGATAACATTCCAAGAACCCTTACCAAATTTCAAGGGGGATCAAGCAATTCTCTTTCTCCTTAATATAATCTCTGAGATTCTTTCAGGGCAGCAATATTCCCACTCATTTTAAACATTAATTGGATTTTACTGTTAAAAAAAAAACATTAATTGGAAGTACAGTAAAACCTCGGATTGCGAGTAACCCGGTTTACGAGCGTTTCGCAATACAAGCTTTTTTTTTCTTTTTAAATTCTGACTCGATTTGCGAGCGTTGTCTCTAGGGTGTGCAGTACCGCATGTGGCCATAGGTGCGATGGCACCGGTGACATTCGGAGGCACTTGGAAACATTTTGTTCCCAAGTGTCTCCGGCACTCCCCACATCTGGCCACATGCGTTACTGTATATACTAGTAGTGACACCAGAACAAATTATCTGAGTTTCCATTATTTTCTATGGGGAAACTCGTTTTGATATACAAGCATTCTTCTGGAATGAATTATGCTCGTAATCCAAGGTACTACTATATAATTTGTACTATGGGACATTTAGACAGGAGCCAATTAACCTGCTAGCGATGTCTTTGGGGTTTTGGAGGAAACTGGAGTACCTGATGGAAAGCCACACAAACACAAGGAAATCCCTGATTTGCAAACCTCTGATTAGGATTAAAACCAGGAACCATAATGCTGCAAGTCAGAAACACTAACCACTGAGCCACTGTGCAAATAAAAGTTAATTTCAATTAATAGATATAGAAATACCAATCTAGGGTGAATCCGGATATTGAAGTAGCTGAAGTCATGTGCAAATCAACCATTTATTGGAAAAGAAAGTTGACCTTGATCCCAACCCTTCAACCTTCCTAATGGTCACTGAGGCCAGTTTTACATTGTAATGCCGCGTACACACGACCGTTTTTAATGTCATGGAAAGAACAAAATTTTTCTCGACGTGATTCTTGTCAAGCCTGCCTTGCATACACACTATCATGAAAAAGCAAAGCGTGATGATGTACAACACGTCCAACTGCACTATAAAGGAGAAGTTCCATTCGAATGGCTACACCATTTGGGTTTGATTATGCAAATTTCCCTTCTCATAACTTGCTTCTGAGCATGCACGTTTTTTTCCCCCGTCGTTAAAGCCTACACGTGACCATTTTTCATGACCTGAAAAAGCGACGACGTGAAAAACGTTGAGAAAAAATAGAGCATGTTCTACATTTTAAATGCCCATTTTCGCAAACAAATGCTCTGGAGCCTACACACAATCGTTTTTAATGACCAATTTAAAAAAATTAATTTTTTTCTTGATTAGATCAATGGGAAGGTTTAGGATGTAGCAGAGCCAAGCTCAGTTTTTATTTCAAAAAGCCAAGATTAGTATTAAACTTCAGCTGCCTATAATACATGGATATTGTTTTCACAATATGTATTGTTTTTTTGTTTTTTTTCCTTATGATTACAGTTACATTTTGATAGAGTTTAACCACTTGCTTACCTTCCTGCCCAGGCGAAATTTCAGCTTCCGGCACTGCGTCGCTTTAACTGACATTTGCACGTCCGACGTGACTCCCAAACAAAATTGACGTCCTTTTTTCCCCACAAATAGAGCTTTCTTTTGGTGGTATTTGAACACCTCTGCGGTTTTTATTTTTTGCGCTATAAACAAAAAAAGAGAGACAATTTAAAAATATATATATATATATATATATTTTATACTTGTTGCTATAATAAATATCCCAATTTAAAAAAAATATATATATATTTTTTTCTCAGTTAAGGCCGATACCTATTCTTCGTTATAGTGCCTACAATATAGGGGACAGAATTATGATTTTTTTTATTTATTTATTTTTTACTAGTAATGGCGGCGA
The DNA here is from genome assembly GCA_029574335.1 of Rana kukunoris. NCBI lineage: Eukaryota > Metazoa > Chordata > Amphibia > Anura > Ranidae > Rana > Rana kukunoris. The sequence continues at coordinate 414,682,103 of CM056051.1, forward strand.
TCTACGATTTTTATTGGGACTGCGACATTACGGCGGACACATCGGACACTTTTGACACATTTTTGGGACCATTCACATTTATACAGCAACCAGTGCTATAAATATGCATTGATTACTGTATAAATGTGACTGGCATTGAAGGGGTTAACACTAGAGGGTGAGGAAGGGGTTAAATGTATTCCCTGGGTGTGTTCTAACTGTGTGGGGGGGAGGGGACTGACTGGGGGAGGGGACTGACTGGGGGAGGGGACCGATGCTGTGTCCCTATGTACAAGAGACACAGATGGGTCTCCTCTCTCCCTGAGAGGACGTGGAGCTGATACACATTATACAGGCATGCTCCACAATTTTCACCATCAAAAAAACAGTTCAGATGAATTGTGTGTAGCTGACATTAGAGTGAATGCATGTAGACCAGAAGTAGCTAAAAGAGACTGGAGGAAATCGGCAGCACTGAAAAAAAAAACGGATTTTTGTTTTAAAGAAATGGAAATTTAGCTGGACTTCAAAGTGCTTAAGGCCTGAGCCTCTTTCTGAGATTTGGGGCCAGATTCAGATACATTTAGGCGGGCATAGCGTTTCTCATATACGCTACGCCGCCGTAACTTTGAGAGGCGAAGTTACGGCGGCGTAGTGTATATGGGCTGGCGTAAGCCCGCCTATTTCAAATGTGTTTGATGTGGGCGTGTTTTATTTAAATTTAGTGTGACCCCATGTAAATGACGTTTGGACATATCCCAGTGCGCATGCTCCAAATTACGCCGCTAAGACTCATTGGTTTCGACGTGAACGTAATTTACGCCCAGCTCCATTCACGGACGAGTTACGCAAACTAAGTAAAACGTGAAAAATTTGACGCGGTCCCGACGTCCATACTTAATATTGGCTGCTCCATCTTTTTGGTGGTTTATCTTTACGCCTGAAAACGCCTTACGTAAACGGCATATCTTTACTGCGACGGCCGGGCGTACGTTCGTGAATAGGCGTATCTTGCTGATTTACATATTCTAGGCGTAAATCAGCGTACACGCCCCTAGCGGCCAGCGTAAATAGGCAGCTAAGATACGACATTTAAGCATATCTCAGTTTGAGCATACGCTTAAAGTTGCGACGGCGCGGATTCAGACTTATGACAGCGTATCTACTGATACGCCCGTCGTAAGTCTTTCTGAATCTAGCCCTAGGTGTTTACAAGGTAAGTTATGTCATGAAAATGGAAAGGTTTTATTTAAAAACTTCATTAGCATGTTCATGAAGAGGGAAAGGAGGAAAGCAACAAAGCAAAATATAAGCAGATTAAACTTCACTTTTACATTTACAAATGGACTGAAAGGAAGAATTTCCATTTCTCTGAAATTTTGTATTTTTGTTTCCAAAAACTGCCACCTTAAGAATTGCTCCTCTGGGAAACATTGTACTTCCAGGAATTCTCTGTGAGAAGTGAATCTACAGACGGGCGGGCAGGCGGCCTGCCCCATTGCTGTGTGCCCAGCAACGGTCTAGGATTACAGATCACACTGAGCGCTAACCCCCCCCCCCCTGTTTTGCACTAAACCCAAATTCTTCTTCTCCCCCATGAGTTCCAAAAATGACGGTACGCTGATATTGGCGGGTTATATTTGTTCAGCTTGCTTCAATGAGGGCCATTCCGGGGGCTTCACAGCATTTTGCAAAAGTAATTACTATTTTATGCAATGGAAAGAATCTGCGAGGGAGTTGTTTGCATAGTTGCCAATATTTTTAACTATTGGAGTCCCTAGGACTTTTTCTTCCATTATTATTCTCAATCTCAGAGCATTGTTTTCGTTTTAGAAATGTCTTGGCTGCTCATGCCTTTTAGTGTTTGGAGCCTACCCTAACATACTTTATACTGTAAATATTTTTTTCAGGACAGATAGAGTTTCAGTTTTTGGTAGCAGTTTGTACAAATAAAGTTTACTTCTTTTGGAGAGAAATTTGAGAAAACTTAGGCTCCATGCACACTAGGCTTGTGCAATTCTTTTCGTAACGAATCAAAATTCACACGAATTTAGCAACTTTCGGAGGCTCGGAAGCATTCGAATTTCCGAACAAAGCAATTACGAATAAAACCAAATCCGAATTAAATTATATCGCAAATAGCGAATGCCTTCGGCATAATTTGTTGTTGCGTTAATGCGGCCTAATTTAACAGCAAGTCGACTTGTTGTGATCCCAACCACACATCCAAGAATAACACTCTCTGCTCTGCTCTCTGCTCCTCCCTCACCGTGCTGAACTCCCTCTCAAAATGGTGTACAGAGACCGAGGCTATAGCCACATGTCAAAAAGGAATGTAAAATATGAGATTTCGAATCGTTACAAATAACCGCAATGTATTTAGAAAAGTACAAATCCATTCGAAGCTTGTTAGGTAGCGCTATTGTGAGAGAGACGAACCAAAAAAAAAGTTACGAATCAACGAAAAACAATGTACTCTATCGAAAGTTCAAATTATAAATCGCCTAAAAATACATTAATACGAATTATTGCAATTCAACAAACAATGACGCTTGCGAAAATACGAATTAGTCCGAACATGAAAAGTCCCATTTAGAAAAATTACGAATAATTACGAATCAACGGGACGGAAAAGAAACTAAACTAAACTAAACACATTTTTCCATTGTGCACAAGTCTAATGCACACTGGACACTAAAGTAATGTTATTAAAAAAAACAGTAGCTTTGCAGGGAGTCTTTCAGCGTTTTTTTAAGTTTTTGCAATAGCATTTATTCGTTTTTTTTTTCAGCATTAGCGTTTTTTTTTTTTTTTTAATGGATCAAAAACTCTAGAAAACACTGGCGAGCCAAGTTTTTGAGCGTTTATAAAAGTTTTTAGCGTTTATCAGCGTTTGCCGTTTTTTTTTTTGGTAAAAAAAACAGCAATTTAAACGTGATTTTTGGGCATTCAGAAAAAAGACCATAAACTCCACTGCTCGTTAAAGCTGAAAAATGTCCATGTGTGCATGGACACGTAGGCTAACATAGTGTGGGGTTTGTTCAATAGGCAGATTTTTGATGCCGAAAACGGTACAGTTGTTTCGCATTGAAATTTGGCGTTTTATATTGTAGGCCTGTAATTCTTAGGAATAACTCACTTAAATCAGTCCAAACAAGGGTCTAGTAGACATCCCGGTATGATAAAGTTTGAAACACAAAATCATTAATTATAATAAAATATATAACTATAAATAATTATAACAAATAAAAATGTAATAATAATAAAAATGATTCAATAATGTAATCAATTTAAAAACATAGAAATTTGCCCAGTTGCAGAATTGTCGCTGTTTGACGACGAATTTCCCCACAAATCGCTATCACTCAACTCTGCAAGTGATCCTAATTTATTATCGCTGTTTTCTAGCTGCTCTAAAACAACTTTTGACGTAAAGGGACACTTTTTGGTTGCTATGGACAATCTACAGTTTCCAGGCAGAACGAACAGTATTTATAATATAAAACTGCATGCAGGGCACTGGACAAAGGTGATGTGAAATAATTTGATACAGTACTAAAATCTGTAAGATTACAGTGTACTGTATGTATACTGTGTTTTTCACTTTTGGAATTTGGCGCCAAGCTCCATCCCCGTGTGTCGCAACGCTCGCAAGAACGGAGCTCAGCACTGGGAGGAGGAGACAGCTCGCACACACAGCGGGGGAACATTGCAGGATCCAGGGGACAAGGTAAGTAACTTTGCCTGGATCCTGCAATTCACACCCGAGCCACACTCGGGATTACCACTAAGAAGGTTAAAGGAGTTGTAAAGTCTCAAGGCCGAGTCCTGCTGTCTGTGTCAATGGGTGCAGCAGCAGGACTCGGGAGTGCACCCGCACTAGTGCTCCCATGGAATGCGGCTCTCCGCGGGGGCACTCGATGTGGAGGAGGAGCCAAGAGCGGCACCAGGGGATCCCAGTAAAGGAGGATCGGGCCGCTCTGTTTAACCACTTCAGGCCCGCGCTACCGTCGGATGACGGCAACAGCGTGGGCCTGAATATCCAACATGCCGTCATTTGACGGCATGTCATTCAGGCGTTCCCAGCGCGCGCTGTAGAGCGCGCTGTGGGGAAGCCCTGTGTTGTCCGTGTCCCTTGGACACGGCCAATCACAGATCGCGGCGAACGGCCAATCAGAGTGGCCGTTTGCGATGCGATCTGTGGGCGAATGAGAGATGATCTCTCATAGATCATCTCTCATTGCCGTTTTACACAGGGACAGCGTCCTGTCTCTGGAGAGGAGGAGCCCGATCTGTGTTCCTTCCTACATAGGGACACAGATGGGTCACCCCCCCCAGTCACCCCCCCTCCCCCACAGTTAGAACACACCTAGGATACACAATTAACCCCTTCCTCACCCCCTAGTGTTAACCCCTTCAATGCCAGTCACATTTATACTGTAATTAGTGCATATTTATAGCACTGATCGCAGTATAAATGTGAATAGCGCCAAAAATTTGTCAAAAGTGTCCGATGTGTCCGCCATAACGTCGCAGTACCAATAAAAATGGCAGATCGCCGCCATTTCTAGTAAAAAAAAAATAATAAAAAATAATAATTCTCTCCCCTATTTTGTAAGCGCTATAACTTTTGCGCAAACCAGTCGCTTATTGCGATTTTTTTTTTTTTTACCAAAAATATGTAGAAGAATACGTATCGCCCTAAACTGAGAAAAAAAAATGTGTTTTTTTTTTTTTAATTGGGATATTTATTATAGCAACAAGTAAAAAATATTGTATTTTTCTTCAAAATTGTCGCTCTTTTTTGTTTATAGCGCAAAAAATAAAAACCGCACAGGCGATCAAATACCACCAAAAGAAAGCTCTACTTGTGGGGAAAAAAGGACGTACATTTTGTTTGGGAGCAACGTAGCACGACAGCGCAATTGTCAGTTAAAGCGACGCAGTGCCGGAAGCTGAAATTTTACCTGGGCAGGAGGGGGGTGTAAGTGCCCAGTATGCAAGTGGTTAAACCCCTTTACAATCACTTCAAGGTATGTTCAGGTGAGGTTGGCAAAGGGAACAAATTAACATGGCAGCTCCTGGGCTTAGTGCTGTAATACTGAAATGACACTAAGGCTGCTTTCACACTGAGGTGTCTGCAGTAAAGTGCCGCCATTTTTAGCCGCCGCTTATGCCACTAGTGGGGCACTTTTAACCCCCGTTAGTGGCCGAAAAAGGGTTAAAACAGCCCACAAACCTGCCCATTGATTTTAATGGCACGGGCGCATTAGGGGCGCTCCTACATCACTGCAAAGATGTGGCTAACAGGACTTACCGAGCATACCAATCCAGTGTGAAAGCCCTCAGGCTTTCCCATTGGAGTGAGAGGAGAGGCTCTTTCAGGGCGCTTTGCAGGCACTATTTTTAGCGTTATAGCGCCTGAAAAGAGCCTCCAGTGTGAAAGCAGCCTTAGTGCTCTGAAATGAGGATAAGCTTTGTTCATATTTCATGGCTGAGGTTTACAACCACTTTAACGTCCATGAACACATCCATGCTGAAACAGAGTAAGTGAGCTAGCTGCTTTGCCCACTGGAAACCTATTATCACATTTACTAATCAGGATTCATTTATTTTGTCAGTAATTACAAAATTAGGCTACAGCCAGATGTTAAAATTTGGCATTTGAATTGACTCATACTGGCATTAATTTTCTGCGTCTGACTGCCCTACTGAACTAGACCCCTAACTAGATCATCCTCAATCTAAGCTTAGGAAAAGCAGTAAGTAAAGCCTTAACCACTTCAATACCCGGCCATTGACAATTGATGGCCAGAGATGGGATCTCCCATCCTAAGTGGCCGTCAATTGTCGGCCTGGGCTTTGCGGGTGGATATCTGAATGATGCCTGCAGCCAGAGGCATCATCCAGATATCCTCTTCTTCAGCCGACGATTCTGCACGACATAAGAATGATCATAGCGGCGGTTCCGCCGCTTGATCGTTCTTACAGGCCACGGGAGGGGACATCACCCCCCTCCCACCGCCATCCGGTGCTTCTCCGGGCTCTCCTGTGCCTTCGGGGGCCCAGAGAACGAATCGTCCGGCGTCGGCAGGAAGCATAGAGATGACTGGTGACCAGATGGTCACCAGTCATCTCTATGACCGTCGGTGGACCCGGGCGCGATGTGATGACGTCACGCCCGGGTCCCCGTAAGTAAACAAAGCCGCGATTGCGGCTGTAAGCAACCATTCATGAGATCGGTGAATTTTTTTTCACCGATCTCATGGTTTCCAGCCTGGAGGAGAGATGTGAGGTCTTATTGACCCCGCATCTCTCCTTAACCACTTAAGACTCGGACCAAAATGCAGGTAAAGGACTTTGCCCCTTTTTGCGATTCGGCACTGCGTCGTTTTAACTGACAATTGCGCGGTCGTGCGACGTGGCTCCCAAACAAAATTGGCGTCCTTTTTCCCCCACAAATAGAGCTTTCTTTTGGTGGTATTTGATCACCTCTGCGGTTTTTATTTTTTGCGCTATAAACAAAAATAGAGCGACAATTTAAAAAAAAATGCAATATTTTTTACTTTTTGCTATAATAAATATCCCCCAAAAATATATAAAAAAAACATTATTTTTCCTCAGTTTAGGCCGATACGTATGCTTCTACGTATTTTTGGTAAATAAGCGTTTATCGGTTGGTTTTATAATTTATAGCGTTTACAAAATAAGGGATAGTTTTATTGCATTTTTATAAAAAAAAAATTTTTTACTACTAATAGCGGCGATCAGCGATTTTTTTCGTGACTGCGACAATATGGCGGACACTTCGGACAATTTTGACACATTTTTGGGACAATTGTCATTTTCACAGTAAAAAATGCATTTAAATTGCATTGTTTACTGTGGAAATGACAGTTGCAGTTTGGGAGTTAACCACAGGTGGCGCTGTAACTTTCGCTGTGACTGTGTGTGTGTTTACAACTGTAGGGGGGTGTGGCTGTAGGTGTGACGTCATTGATCGCGTCCCCCTATTACAGGGATGACGCGATCGATGCTGCGGCCACAGAGAAGCACGGGGAAGCCGTGTTTACACACGGCTCTCCCCGTTCTTCTGCTCCAGGGACGGATCGCCGCACTGCAGCGGCGATCGGGTCCGCGAATCCCGCGGTCCCGGTCCTGGAGCTTCGGACCGGGTCACGGGAGCGCGCCGCGGGCGCGCGTCCGTGACCCACGGCTGGGTACTAAAATCAACGTATATATACGTTGATGTGCCCAGCCGTGCCATTCTGCCGACGTAAATGTGCAGTAGGCGGTCCTTAAGTGGTTAAAGAGGACCTGTCACACACATTTCCCATTACAAGGGATGTTTACATTCCTTGTAATAGGAATAAAAGTGTAAAAAAAAAAAAATTTTTTAAAAAATGTAAAAATAAATAAGAAGGCCAGTATGGTGGCCTGAGTTTATGGGAGGAGCCCGGAGGGTATTTAAGCAGCCCACTCACACATGCTCTTTGTCGGTTCAGTGTGCAGTACTACACGTCACTGGGCCGACTCTTCCCAGCTCACCTCATGTCCGTGAGTCTGCGCATTCAATCGCATTCGACACCCTCCCGCCCTTCCCTTTTTCAGGGCACTTCTCAGCATATCCTTCTTCAATTAACTACCCATTACTTACTTTGGGTATGCCCCCTTTTCTTGGCATACTGACCAGACCACCAAGGCACACTTCAGGTCTATTTATGTTGTAAGTCTTGTCGCGTGTTTATGTGATCCACATCACTCTCAGTCAGAGGGCCACGACCATAAATAAAAAATAAGTCAAAAAAATAAATAAAAGATAAAAAAATAAATAAAACGCCCCTGTCCCCGATAGCTTGCGCGCAGAAGCGAACGCACACGTAAGTCCCGCCGACATATGTAAACGCCGTTTAAAACACATAAGTGAGGTATCGCCGCGTGCGTTAGAGTGCCAGCAACAAATCTAGCACTAGATCTCCTCTGTAAATCTAAACTGGTAACCTGTAAAAAAGTAAAAAATAAAATAAAGCGTTGCCTATGGAGATTTTTAAGTACCGAAGTTTGGCGCCATTCCATGACTGTGCGCATAATTAAAGCGTGACATGTTGGGTATCTATTTACTCTGTGTAACATAATCTTTCACAGAATACAAAAAAATTGGGCTAACTTTACTGTTTTGTTATTTGTGTTCTAACAGGAGAACCCCCCCCCCCCTCCCCCACCAGAACACTTCGGCCAGCGCAGATCTGCCGATCGGCAGACCTTTTTCGGTCATGTTTGGCTTCTGTTGGACCAACTGCAGTACACACGGGCCTAATGTTGGCTGGTTTCTGTTGAACCAGCTGATGCCACCCAACATTCGGCCTGTGTGTACTAGGGTTGAGTTTAGGGTTTCTGCCATCACTGTCTGTCAAAGCTCACTTCACTACAGTCCACCTGAAGCACCCGAAGCTTGATGAATCTTCCACAATTTATGATCTAATTAAGGCTACTTGCACACTAGATATTTAGCTCATGTGCATCCATTCCCTGTGTTTTGGTACACCTTGGAGGCACAAATGCAGTGTCCAGCTCCACTGCCTGCAGCCTGTCAAAGTCAATGGTAGGCTAAATGCTCTGCGGCTTAATGGGGCGGAATGCTGTGCTGAGTGGTACTCTTGCTTAGTGCCATATGCATTCAGGAACGCATGCCCTGATCACAGGTATTCGGCCCCCCGGGAATACATCCCTGAATGCAGAGGACACTAAACACAAATACCACTCACTACAGCATTTATCTCTGTCCATCCACAGCATATTCCAGCCTCCCATACTCTTTGACAGGCTGCTGGCAAAAGGAATGGACCCTGCACCTGTGCATTCTGGATGTACTAAATCCCTGGGATTGAATGCACATACAGTTGTGCTCATAAGTTTACATACCCTTGCAGAATTTATGATTTCTTGGCCATTTTTCAGAGAATATGAATGATAACACAAAAACGTCTTTCACTCATGGTTAGTCTTTGGCTGAAGCCATTTATTATAAATCAATGGTGTTTAGTCTTTTTTAAATCATAATGACAACAGAATCTACCCAAATGGCCCTGATCAAAAGTTTACATACTGTGTATTGCCCCCTTTAATATCAATGACAGCTTAAAGTCTTTTGTGGTATTTGTGGATGAGACTCTTTATCTTCTCAGAAGGTAAAGCTGCACATTTGTCTTGGAAAAGCCTCCAGTTCCTGTAAATTCTTGGGCTGTCTTGCATGAACGGCACGTTTGAGATCTCCCCAGAGTGGCTCAATGATATTGAGGTCAGGAGATTGAGATGGCCACTCCAGAACCTTCACTTTATTCTGCTGTAGCCAATGACAGGTTGACTTGGCCTTGTGTTTTTGATCATTGTCATGTTGGAATGTCCAAGTACATCCCATGCGCAGCTTCCTCGCTGATGAATACAAATGTTTCTCCAGTACTTTTTGACAACATACTGCATTCATCTCGCCATTAATTTTGACCACATTTCATGTGCCTTTGTAGCTCACACATCCCCAAAACATCAGCAATCCACCTCCGTGTTTCACAGTAGGACTGGTGGACCTTTCATCATAGGCCTTGTTGACTCCTCTCCAAATGTAGTGTTTATGGTTGTGGCCAAAAAGCTCAATTTTGATCTGATCACTCCAAATGACTTTGTGCCAGAAGGTTTGAGGCTTGTCTCTGTGCTGTTTGGCGTATTGTAAGTGGAACCCTTTGTGGCATTTGCGTAGTAATAACTTTCTTCTGGCGACTCAATCATGCAGCCCATCTTTCTTCAAGTGCCTCGTTATTGTGCATCTTGAAACAGCCACACCAATTTCAGCAGGGATGTCTCCCGGCTGTCAGAATACAATAACTCAGCGGAAAGGATTCTTCTATGCACATCAAGTGTGTAGATCAGTGGTTCTCAACCTGGGGATCGGGACCCCCTCGGGGGTTGAATGGCAATTTGCCAGGGGTCACCGAATCCTGGGCTGTTCCTGAAGCCTGCACCAATTTCCTAGCCTTTTTGCGACTGAGCCAGAAACACAGTGAGTAACACTACCTGTGATTATAGTTACTATTAAAAGTCCCCACTACAGTTCTTAGATCAGCAGATGACTCTGATCAAGAGCACCTACGTTTACTGATCAGAACTCCCCCAGCATTGCCACTGATCCCAACTCCCCACCAGCACTGCCACTGATCCCACCCCTCACCAGCACTGCCACTGATCCCACCCCTCACCAGCACTGCCACTGATCTTACCCCTCACCAGCACTGCCACTGATCTTACCCCTCACCAGCACTGCCGCTGATCTTACCCCTTACCAGCACTGCCACTGATCTTACCCCTCACCAGCACTGCCACTGATCCCACCCCCACCAGCACTGCCACTGATCCCACCCCCACCAGCACTGCCACTGATCTTACCTCTCACCAGCACTGCCACTGATCCCACCCCCCACCAGTACTGCCGCTCATCTCATTCAATTCACCAAGGAGTAAGAGGAGGAATACAAATAAAGAATACATGTAAAGGAGAGAAAAAGAGGGCGGGGACAAAGGAAAAAGGGAGGGAAAGAATAAAAGAAAGAAAAAAAAGCTAGAGAGAGGGATGGGGAGAAAAAAACAAGACATTAGGATATAGAGAGATAAAAGGGAAAGAAAGGAGAACAAAGAGAAAGAGTGGTACAGGCAAAAATTTACCATAAGGGGTTTTAATACTGTATGAGTGGAAGGGACCCAGGGAGCGCTAAATGTCAGTGGATTAGGGGCGCAAATTACTTGGCATGCCTTGGGTGCTGACAACCGACACTACAAAAATTATTTTGCTTTTAGGGGTCCCCACAACTTTGGAAAATGAATCAAGGGGTCACGGCACTAGCACGGTTGAGAACCACTGGTGTAGATGGTGAAATGGAGTCTGTTTTTTTTGTTCAACTCGATGGTTGATCGAAAAAAGCTGTATCAGCTATGAGCTGCTTTAGGCAGCAGGGACACCAAGGGTTGCAGGAAAGAAAATGTCTGGATTCCCCCATCAACACAGTTAGTGTTGATGGGGGAATCCCTGTCGCATATCCATTGGGTTCTCCCGGCAGGGGAGGGCGGGGCTATAACAGCCACTAGCAATAATCACATGCAAGTTTAGACAGGCTGGTTGTACCCAAGAGGCCAATCAAGTGGCAGAAGAGTCTGAACCCAGCAGGAAGACCAGGAGAAAATAGAAGCCCCTGTGACATTGAGACGCTGGAGGGGATCGCTTGGTAGGTCAGTATGCCACAATGTGCTAAAATGCGGTGCACACTTGTACATTATGTCAAAAAATTCCAAGGGGTAAAAAAAAAAGTGTGTGGTGGTTTATTTCCGCTTAATATGGTAATGTTCATATCTCATGTCTCAGAGTCTTTAACATTTTTGAGTTTGAATCTCTCCCGGGCCATATTTATGGTCGTGGCCCTCTGACCGAGAGTGATGTGGATCACATAAACACGCGACAAGACTTACAACATAAATAGACCTGAAGTGTGCCTTGGTGGTCTGGTCAGTATGCCAAGAAAAGGGGGCATACCCAAAGTAAGTAATGGGTAGTTGTTGAAAAAGGATATGCTGAGAAGTGCCCTGAAAAAGGGAAGGGCGGGAGGGTGTCGAATGCGATTGAATGCGCAGACTCACGGACATGAGGTGAGCTGGGAAGAGTCGGCCCAGTGACGTGTAGTACTGCACACTGAACCGACAAAGAGCATGTGTGAGTGGGCTGCTTAAATACCCTCCGGGCTCCTCCCATAAACTCAGGCCACCATACTGGCCTTCTTATTTATGGTCGTGGCCCTCTGACCGAGAGTGATGTGGATCACATAAACACGCGACAAGACTTACAACATAAATAGACCTGAAGTGTGCCTTGGTGGTCTGGTCAGTATGCCAAGAAAAGGGGGCAAAAGACTCAGATAGGGAAATAGCTTATATTGATTTCTTGTATTTATTGAGCCAGCTTGGTAAAGGCTTGTGCCATTCCTTCCTGAGGATTTGGGATGTATGTGGCAAAACAAGGAGACTTCCCAGCAGCCTGGTATCTCGATTACGTGGTCTGGTACTCCCTGTTGGGAGGCAGTTGAGGCTGCTCTAATTCGGAAAGAATGTCCAGAGAACCGACTAGGATTTGAAGCCCAAGTTGCTTAGGATTCTGACATGCTTGACAACTGTCTGCCACTCAGGGAGCTGGTTTAGAAAGGGTAGCAACAAGCTACCATCAGATTGGCTGGGTAGATGGAGCAGTAGTCGGTCGAGCACCGTCACTGGGCGTCAGGCATTGTTAGTCTGAAACAGGTTGATGTCAACCCCTGGGGCTGGTTTGTTGCGTTTGCAGACTGAGAGTGTAGGGGTTCGAAAGTGAGTCGGGTGGCGTCGGAGCAGTGTCTGACTGCCGGAGCCACTGACTGTAAATTCACTAGATTGTAGGGAACCGTAGAAGGCCTGGTAGATGGCTGCTTGGATGAGTATGCTGGGCAAGGCCCCAAATGGGGAAAAAGAGGGCACTCTTGAAAGGTAGGCGCTCGCCACTGACTACAGGTTGGTGCTTCTGTATGCTCTGTAGAAGGGACTTGACTGCATGGGCTCGAGAATAATGACAGTTTACTGGGGTCCTGCAGGGACAGGAAATGCTGGACGCCATCTAGATATGGCGTGATAGTATTGTGAGAAAGGGTCAGCTGCGTGTGGCAATACGATATGAAGGCTAGGACGTGTCTAACGTTGCCTATTGCTGCTCCGAGGCAAGTGGCCAAAAATTAGCAGTTAGAGATCCAAGCAGTGCGATAGGACTTCAGTGTGTTGTGTGCCAAGGAGTGGTTAATAAGCTGGGTTGAGTTGGTGAGATGCTACTTCAATCCATCGTCAGAAATGACCAGGGTGGGACAGGGATGGTTATTGGGTCAGCTCCAGGCTCTTGCTGGAAAATCAAAGTAAGGTTGGAATGGGACAGAGCATCAGCTGCGATTTTGCATTTGCCTGGAACATGTCTACAGAAGATATTAAACTGGTGACAAAGTGACAGCTGCGCGAGCCTGCGCAGGAAGGACGTGATGGGGAGAGGCTTGATCTACCATAATTGATGAAGTCGGCTGTGGCTTGATTGTCTGTGGTGAAGAACAATGTCTGTCCAGTTCAAGTGTGGCCCCAGACCTGGGCAGCTGCCACAATGGGGTACAGCACGAGGCGTGACGAAGACTGGGTGAAGCAGAAATTTAAGAGAATTTCTGGGGGACAAGGTTTGAAGAACCAGCGGCGGACGAAAAATGCAGGCAAAAGCCTGTGGTGGCTCGGCTGACACTGCCGGGATGAAGATTGAAATGCTGTTCTATCAGATGGGGAAGTTGTCCCACATAGCTAAGTCTGCTACTGATGCTTGGTCTAGTTTGAGAACTTGGACTGGATCTTGCATTTGGTGTGAGAAAATCAAGACAATACACAGGTGCTCAACAAGACGATATACGTGCACTCGCTGACCAACGTGCACTCGCCGACCAACGTGCACTCGCCGACCAACGTGCACTCGCCGACCAACGTGCACTCGCCGACCAACGTGCACTCGCTGACCAACGTGCACTCGCTGACCAACGTGCACTCGCTGACCAACGTGCACTCGCTGACCAACGTGCACTCGCTGACCAACGTGCACTCGCTGACCAACGTGCACTCGCTGACCAATGTGCACTCGCTGACCAACGTGCACTCGCTGACCAACGTGCACTCGCTGACCAACGTGCACTCGCTGACCAACGTGCACTCGCTGACCAACGTGCACTCGCTGACCAACGTGCACTCGCAGACCAACGTGCACTCGCAGACCAACGTGCACTCGCAGACCAACGTGCACTCGCTGGTGCTGGTTGGAAACCTGAACTAACTGCAGGGAAAAAGACAGGGAAAAGATGAGTGGCCCGCGTGCCACTAAAGATGAATGGCCAACTGGGTGCCACTGTGTGTTTGTTTGGCTGATTGTCACTGAGGTGTGTTTGCAAGTTTAGTTTGTATTCGGGTTTGCACGTAGGTGCCTGCTGCAAAGTGTTTTATACTGCTGCAGACAATATTGTGTGGTTGCAAGGGTCTCAGTCTGGTTTGCTGAGACGATATTGCTTGGTTGCAAAGGTCTCGATGATTATGAGGTTTGTTTTGAGATGGCCTTGTGTGGTTGCACGGGTCTCAACAAGTGAGGGGTTGCTGAGACGATGTTGCGTTTGCAATGGTCTCAAGTGAGTGTCGGGCTGCTGAGATGACTATGTATGGCTGCACAGGTCTAAACGGGTGTCAGGTTGCTGAGATGATATTGCGTTTGCAATGGTGTCAAATGAGTGTCAGTTTGCTAAGACGACTTTGTATAGCTGCAAAGGTCTGAACGGGCGTTAGGTTGCTGAGACGAGATTGTGTGGTTGCAAAGGTGTAGACGAGTTTGAGGTAGCTGAGATGAAATTTTGCAAGGGTCTCAAATGAGTGTCAAGTTGCTGAGACAATATTCCCCCCTTTTTTTTTTATGAAAACGACTGTGAATGAAACGCTGGTAAACATGAGTTACCACATCTGGCTGTGTTTACAAGCTGTTACAGGCATTGGCGTTTCGAATGCCTTTGAACATCTGTCTGAACCCATTTTTTTTTTCGAGAAGGTTTCTGAACTCAACTGCCTAAAAATGACTATAAATGATCCTGTGTACATGTACTGATAAGATAACATAGAGGAGTGATTGGGGATCCTGTGTAGACGTACTGATAAGATAACATAGAGGAGAGATCAGGGGCGGCTGAAAAACACCCATTTTTCTGGCTGCAAGGGTCTCAATGAATGCCATGTTGCTGGGGCGAGACTGCGTGGTCACAACGGTCTTTGATGAGTGGGAGGTTGCTCGAGACGGTATTGCGTGGTTGCAAGGCTCTCGATGAGTGTGGGGCTGCTGAGACGGTATTGCGTTTGCAAGGGTCTCAACAATGGTGTGAGGCTGCCGAGACGGTATTGCGTGGTTGCAAGGGTCTTGATGAATGTGGGGCTGCTGAGACGGTATTGCGTTTGCAAGGGTCTCAACAATGGTGTGAGGCTGCCGAGACGGTATTGCGTGGTTGCAAGGGCCTTGATGAATGTGGGGCTGCTGAGACGGTATTGCGTTTGCAAGGGTCTCAACAGGTGTCAGGTTGCTGGGCCGAGATTGCATGGTGGCAACGTTTTTTTTGTTTTTTTGCGTTTTTGTAAGGGCCTTGTATTGCAAGGGTCTTAACAAGGGTGTCAGGCTGCTGAGATGATTTTGTGTGGTTTCAAGGGTCTCGATGAGTGTGGGGCTGCTGAGACGGTATTGCGTTTGCAAGGGTCTCAACAAGGGTGTCAGGCTGCTGAGATGATTTTGCGTAGTTGCAGCGGTCTCAACATGTTTAAGTTTGCGGGGGGGCTGAGATTGCATGGTGGCAACGTTTTTTTTTTTTTTTGCGTTTTTATATATATTTTTTATTTTGCGTTTTGTAAAGGTCATGTGTTGCAAGGGTCTTAACAAGGGTGTCAGGCTGCTGGGATGATTTTGCATGGTTGCAAGGATCTCAATGAGTGTGGGGCTGCTGAGACGATATTGCATTTGCAAGGGTCTCAACAAGGGTGTCGGGCTGCTGAGACGATTTTGCATGGTTGCAATGGTCTCAACAGGTGTCAGGTTGCCGAGGGGCTGAGATTGCGTGGTGGAAAAGTTTTTTTTTTTTTTATTGCAGGTTTTTTTTGCGTTTTTTTTTATTTTTGCGTTTATTTTTTTTTGGCGTTTTTATATATATATTTTATTTTGCGTTTTGTAAAGGTCATGTGTTGCAAGGGTCTTAACAAGGGTGTCAGGCTGCTGAGATGATTTGCATGGTTGCAAGGTCTCAATCAATAAGAATTGGGTTACTGAGAAAGGATAGAAACACCTGATTTGTTTGTACCTTAAGCAAGCAGTATAGGGTAGAAGGACAATGCCTGTATGAATCGTACGTTCCGTAGGGGCCACTAACGAACGATATGGGAGACAACGAATAGTAGCAAATTGATAGGACATAAAGAATTTAATAACAAATTTTACTTGCGACAGTGGGCCATGCGAGTGAGTTTGCGGCGGACTGTGGCTGGAGTGAAACATGTAGGAAAGGTGTAGGGATGCCATGCATGGGGCAAAACAACAAGGTTTGGTGTAGAAAATAGAACACGAGAAGTGCGTACGAATATTTTATAAGCTCCACTGTGGGAACCGAACATGATGCGGGTGACACCATGAGTGGCCAGTAATTTTGACATGACAAACAAGCTAACGAATCCTACCTGGGACAATGAACATGCAACTGGGTTTGCTTGGACTGGAGTGGATGTGCAACACATCCGAAGAGTGTGGCGTGGTGTGGTGTGGCGCCATGCATGACGCACAGGCAATAACTTTGGTAAATAAATGAGAGAGAAGAACCGTGTACAAACAATTCGTAAGTTCTGCTGCGGAAACTAAAACGCACGGCATGGGGGAAACATAGAATGGCAATGGTGGAAAGTATGCAATGTATCTGATACAAAACGGTTATAAAGAGAAATAACTGATACAAAAACGGTTGTAAAATGCATTAAACAAATCCGATACGAATCAGAAGTAAGGAGTGTTGAACAAATCTGCTGTGAATTGGTTGTAGAGTGTATGCTACCAGCCACCCATCCCCCCAGGCTTGTCAAGTGCAGACAAGGCAGCAGGTGAGTTCAATTACCACCTCAATCTGCCAAAGAACCCATACAAAGAATATATGCTAATCTCCAAATGGATGAGACAGCAAGCATGGACACAAATATGAATATACAAATAAATAGTTTGTTTGGCAGGAGGAAGTTACAAATGTACCAAGCTTGTAACTAAGATGTTAGAACATGAGCAACAATAACTCAGAGGCAGATTTTTACAAAAGAAATGCAGGATAGGAAGCATAACGAATTGCAAGATTGCACATGATACAAAAGGTTTGAATACAACCTGCGACAGTAAGCGGGAACCGCCGTCAAAGGCCATGAACAGAGAAGCCGCAATGCACTTGCGATGCCGAATGCGATTGAATGCGCAGACTCACGGACATGAGGTGAGCTGGGAAGAGTCGGCCCAGTGACGTGTAGTACTGCACACTGAACCGACAAAGAGCATGTGTGAGTGGGCTGCTTAAATACCCTCCGGGCTCCTCCCATAAACTCAGGCCACCATACTGGCCTTCTTATTTGTCAACTTCATATCAATAAAAGAAAGCAAAAAACTGACAAGCTCATCTATCCTCCTATTAATAAACTCCTCACACAGCAGCATACCTGACTGGTTTCTTGTGCTGCTTCTTCCAGTTTGAGCTATACTGCACAGAGACCGCAAGCGGCTGAAACCAAGCCAATTTCAGGTACTTACACTGCTTGAAATAAAAAATACATTTAGCAATGTAATAAAAAAACAAAGAGCTGCATTAAAGTGTGCATATGCCATGTATATTGCTCCCCCGGCTGCTGTCAGGAGTGGAAGTTTCGAGTTTGCGCCACCAACCATAATGCTCTGAAGCCATTCACAGCTGCTTGGGGTGGCACAAATTTGCTCCTGGTACACAAACTAGCATAGATAGATTTTGGGCTTCAAGGATAGCATAATATTTTTTATATCATAATTGCGGCACTTAAATACTGAGTATTATTTATATTGTCCTGTAATTTATAATCTTGTTTATATCAACAGGCGTTTTTATTGCATTGTGACATCCTGCATTAAACCAACATAGGACTCATAGTGAGCCTCCCAGTAGCTGTACTTTCCGACTGGTGATCATGTTTGCAATTAGGTTTTAAATGTTTTTAATAATGTAACTGTGTTTATTGTAATGTCACATGCTTCTTGGAATACTTAGTATAGTATTGTTTGTTTGTCTCAATAAAGTGCATAATACTTTTTCATTGTGTCATATATAACGTTATAGTTAGTGCTGCAGAGATTTTCAGTTTTGAGGAAAAAATTTATGTTGGGTTTGTAATGTTAACCTAAATGATGACTTAGGCCCTTTACACACGATCAGACATGTCCGAGGAAACATGTCCGACGGACCGTTTTCATCGGACAAGGCTGAATTGTCTGTTGGTCTGATGTGCGTACACACCATCGGACCAAAATCCCCTCGGACCAGAACGCGGTGACGTAGAACACAACGACATGATGAAAAAATTAAGTTCAATGCTTCCAAGCATGCGTCGACTTGATTCTGCGCATGCGGGGGATTTTGGTCCGATGGTTTGTGTACTAACCATCGAACCTGTCTGACGGACAGGTTTCCAGCGGACATGTTTTCAAGCATGTTTGGAAATTTTTATCCGCTGGAAAACGGTCCGATAGGACGTACACACGATCGAACATGTCCTCTAAAACTGGTCTGCCAACAATTTGTAACGGTTCTAGTGAACGTAGTGAACCACAACTGCGATAGCAAGGATTTCAATGCCAAAGCTTAGCGTTTAAAATTATAGTATGCACGTAAAGATTCCAATGCACAACTGTATGCAAGCGATTATCAGTATTACATAGCGTTGTGCATTAGGCCACTAAGGGAGAAGGTATGAAATACATCAACCCTTAGCATAGAAAAGTTTAGGCGAACATGTTTCACAACTTAGGGCAAGGCCCATAAGCAAGTAACACTTATGTCGAGCATGTAGTAAATAGGAGTTGTAGAGACAACTAATAGTTGCATATAAGAGGCAGATATAGCTCAGGTACTTTGAGAGTACGCGTAGTAAATAGGAGTTGTTGCGACAACTAATAATTGGATTAGAAAGGCAAATATAGCTAAAATTATTGGCAGTATGTTCCTTTTAAGAACGTTGTGCAGCAAACAGCCAAAACACAACAGACAGTCCCAAGTAGTATGCAATAAGCCCGAGTTAAGTACAATAATTGTTTAAGAGCAAATATATGTAGCAGGTCTTCCTGTAGAACTACAATTGACACAATAGCTACTTATCCGCTTGCAGGGCTTCAATGTAGAAAGTAAGGAATCCATAGTAAATGATGTCCGCAAGGAAAGCCTCAAAGGTTGACCCTGGCAACGGCAGCCTGGATATAGTGAAGGTGTTTTGCTAGCTGGCCATAATGTTGCATTCAAAGTTGATGTTAAGTATGGCAGCGAAGGAGAGCGGTACGGCTGACAATAATAGAACAATGTTTGACTGTTCCCTAAATGCCTTTATAGGCAGGTAACCAGGTGCAATGCATTGCAGTAATTCTAATGACCGCCGTGAGCAGCAGCGCACTTCCAAATTCCAAGCTGGAATGCACCACGGCACCACGGGCAATGACATAATCGCGTGAGCACCGTATGCGTTCCAGCACGGAGCGCATTATGGCGCTGAAAGCGCCTGCTATCAGAGAGAGAGAACAGGCGGCGCGACGGCACCTGTAACGCAATTCCAGCGTACAAACAGCCTCAGATGTTGGATCTCCATGCCTTCATTCGACCTTACATGTGTGCTATGCGGTCTCGTCTATTTAAGGAACTAGAAAGTAGTCCTATCACTGCAAATGAGAATGGAGCCCCATAGAAACATAGAAGAGCGATGGAACAAAAAGACCAAGTGGTCCATCAAGTCTGCTTCATTGCTTTTATATTTATGCATGTTCTGTTTTCTTTTTTATGTAATTATTTGCTGGCACATAACTTAAAGGCAAATTTTTCTTTGATGTCAAGCAAGTGTTTTGGAACAGAAGATCCTATGAAATTATCAGATCTATGATCAATTTATAATTTTAAGGCCCTCAAGCTACAGCATGGGCTGGTCATGGGCCTTTGCTTGTCTTTTACCGACCCTAGGGTTGTATGGCAAGTAGCAGGGCGGGTAGAGTAAGGCCCCTACATCACTGGTGTCTCTATGTGCAGAGTGGTAGGGGGTTCCAGCACCCAGCAATGAACCATAGCGATCATTGCTGCCTCCTGCCCAAAGGTCCCTGCATAGCTTAGGTTGTGGCGTCATCTGGTTAGTTAGTAGAGTAGCTGTGTGGAACATGGAGCATATACACATGGCAAGTGACCTCTGAACCCCAGTGTTGTGGGGGGGCTTTTATAATCCCACATCGACAATGGAGCACTATTCCTTGTACAAACACCAATGATTTGGGTACTATTACTTTTACTGACACCAACAATGAGTCACTATACTTTTCACTGATACCAATGATGGGGCACTATTCCTTCCGCTGAAACCAATGATGGGACACTATTTCTTTCATTGTGAACAACAATGAGTTACTATTCTTTTCACTAAAACCAATCATGAGGCATTCATCTTTTCACTGACACCAGCAGTGGGGCACTATTTTAAAACACTATTTTAAAACAAAGTAGTTGTACAAACTCATCGACCATACACTAAGCACCCAGCGGTGCTAAAAATTTAACATCAGTAGTAGGGTACATTAGTAACATAAAAAACTCCAGCATACAAAAGCTCCATCAGGAATGTACCGGATCTAGTGGAGAAAGAGGGGAGGTAGAGAAGGGGGCAGAGGAGCTGTACCTGGTCATATGTCTACATTTGAAAAAGGATCCCCTCCGCGAGTCCATACCTGCCACCATCATTCATAGTTCTGCATTAGAGCTTGCCGAGCCCTACTCCAGAGGCAACCGCCTCTCACGCACCCATGCCGCCCAGACTTTGTCAAACTTTTTGAGGCAGTTTCTTCCCATATACGTTACTTTATATAGGGATAGTGCTAGGTCTATCAAATGTTGCCATTGTTGGACTGACGGGGGTGAGGACCTGTTCCATTGTAAAAGAATTGCCATTCTAGCATAGAAGACCGTGTAGAATACAAACAATTTTTTTTAGACTGGAGGGGGGGTCTCAATCGTGTCACAAACATCCAGAAGAAGGGGTTTTGAATCACAGGGGACCCTCAGTTTGCTTATGGAGTTAATAGTCCCCACCACCGCCATCCAAAAGGGCCTAAGTTGCTGACACTCCCATACTACATGAAAAAATTAGCCAACCTTAGCTACACATCTATGGCAAGCCGGTGATCTATCAGGGTAAATTCTGGCCAGCCTCTCCGTGGAATAGTAGACTCGGTGAAGGAACTTTAGTTGAATGAGGTGGTCTCTGGCCGATATCATCAATGGGATATATTGTTGAATACCCTCCTCCCAGTCCAGAGGCGTATCTAGTGGAAATGGCGCCTATGGCAAGCACCAAAACTGCACCCCTGTCGAAACATTCACCCCCACAGTAGTGTAATGTCCTGACCTTCTTTGTTGTAGGGTAGTGCCACTGCCTCAGAGCCATCGAGACCGCCACCGAGTGCCTTGCCTTTCTTTGATCCTCCATCACACCATCCCTCCATGATCCATCTCTTCTGTCACCATCACACCATCCCTCCCGCCTCCATGATCCATCCCTCCTTTCTCCGTGATCCATCCCTCATGTCACCATCACACCATCCCTCCTTTCCGCCGTGATCCATCCCTCCTCCCTCCGTGATCCATCCCTCCTCCCTCCGTGATCCATCCCTCCTGCCTCCGTGATCCATCCCTCCGTGATCCATCCCTCCTGCCTCCGTGATCCATCCCTCCTTCCTCCGTGATCCATCCCTCCTCCCTCCGTGATCCATCCCTCCTGCCTCCGTGATCCATCCCTCCTCCCTCTGTGATCCATCCCTCCTCCCTCTGTGATCCATCCCTCCTCCCTCTGTGATCCATCCCTCCTGCCTCCGTGATCCATCCCTCCGTGATCCATCCCTCCTGCCTCCGTGATCCATCCCTCCTTTCTCTGTGATCCATCCCTCCTCCCTCCGTGATCCATCCCTCCTGCCTCTGTGATCCATCCCTCCTGCCTCCGTGATCCATCCCTCCTGCCTCCATCACCTCCTAAATTACCTTAAGGTGTGCCTGCCTGCCCTGGGCTGGTCAGTTTATGCTGTGGATGTCTGGACTAGGCTGGGCTGTCGCACAAATACAGGCGGCCGTGGTCGATTTTGGCAATACTGCTTTTTGCCCAGCCACCCACCTCACCAGCGCCCCCCCCCCCCAAATATGGTGCCCATAGCACACGCCATATGTGCCATACCCTAGATACGCCTCTGTCCCAGTCATCATCAGCCAGGGTGGGGATATCCGACTGCCATGCTGAGAATAGCCGCGAGACCTTCGAAGTATCAAGACCCGCTAGAATAGAGTAGAGGGCCGAGAAAACCTTCCCCGTCTCAAAGGACCTCTACAGGGTTTCAACCACATGGGCCTCAAGCCTAACTGGTCTTGGGAATTGGGCCGGGAATGCATGTCGTAGCTGAAGGTACCTAAACAGCATGCGGTTGGGTAAAGTTGGCACTATTCTTTTTACTGATATACCTATAATCGGGCACTACTTTTTCACTGAAACAAAAAATGGTGTACTTTTGTTTTCAATGACACCAATGATGGGAGACTTTTTCTTTCACTGACACAAATGTTGGGACACTGTTCTTTTCACTGACATTTATGATAGGGCACTATTCTCTTCACTAACATCAGAGATGAGGGGCTAATCATTTCAATGACATCTACAATGGAGCACTATTTTTTCACTGACACCAATGGTGGGGCACTATTTCTTCCTCTACAACCCACGATGGGGCGCTATTCCTTTAAGTTACAACAACAATGGTGCACTATTGATAATAAAATTGCTCTAATTTTATGCCCATTTCTTTTTTTACTGATCTTAATAAATTTGCTGTGCGCCTCTTTCCCTTCATCCTTCCTTTTGAGCATTATTGTCAATTATAGTGGACAAGCATTGGCACAATACAAGTGGTACAGATCTACTAGGGGACTGGAGCACAAGCACTTCACCATATCTTAGGAGCTCCATAGGAGCACTGTAACTTTAAAGTTAATTTCTACTTCAGGATTTAAAAAAGGGCTGTTACTGATTACATTTTTTTGTGTTTGATTAATCGATTAGTTTTTTAATCGATTAATCGACTAATTTCGATTAATTATAACGCACGTACAGATCCAACTACTTTTAGCTGATCTCCTTGCAGGCTGATTCCCAGTGCAGCTACCAACAACTGGAAAAATGGATAGCAGGATACAAAACACACAAAGTCAGTGCTCGATGGGAATAGCATTAAAACTTTTATAGTCTTTAGGTAGGTAACAAAATAAACATTGCACAGGAGATAAAATCGATGTAGCTGCATAAACTGTAAAAATGTGCGAGTAATACCAAACGGTAGCAAAAGCAGTCATAAAAACATGTAGCTAAGTATGATACTGGTATAAAAATGGGTACAACGATGCCACTGCTGAATTCAGATGAGGAGAGGTTAACATCAGTCCGTCTGCATGTAGATGTCCCGTGAAGGGAACTATCACAACTCCCAGTGGATGGCTATAGAATCCCAGGTTGAGAGAGGGAAGTGTAACAGCCCTTGCGTGTGGCAGATAGTAAGATCCCGCCGGCATGCAGGTATGAAGGCACAGCAAAGGAGCCCTTCAGATGGACACGGCCAAGCCCCATCGCTGTCCGTGACATCACCGGATCTCCGACGGAACTCCCTGAAGACCCGGAAGACGGCGGAGAGGTGAGTACTAATCAAAAGGAATTTGATCGATCAAAAAATAAATTTATCGATCAAAAAAATTAAAGATTAATCGATGAATTAATAGTTAATTTTCACAGCCCTAAAAAAAACAGGACTTTTTATTGGTTATGTTTTTATTATTATATTTCATGCAAGATTTATCTTATCTGCACATTGGGTGTTTTGTGATACAGTGGGATTTTATGTGATAGACCAACACAAAGTGGCACATAATTGTGAAGTGGAAGGAAATTTATAGATGGCTTTCAAAATGTTTTACAAATAAATATGTTAAAAGCATGGCGTGCATTTGTATTCAGTCTAATTTCAAGGTCACCGACTGACAGCTGAAGTGTACCTGTCATGTGGCGTGGTGATCGGATCCCCGGTGTTCGTCCAGGCCTCACGGACAACCTCTGCCTCTGGGTTCTCCCGAGCCGATCCCCCACCGTTCAGCTCCCGCTTAGGATCTGGGACCCAGCAAGCCGCTGGGGCCCCTCTTTGCATTAGAATGAAGCTCCGCTTGGTACGCAACCTCGGCCAGGCAGGCCTCGATGGCGGGGCCCATGAATGCGCGCACCCTGAAGCATGTCCAGAGAAAGAACCGCTCCTCTGATTGGCTGCTGGGAGAAGGTAGGTCTGTCAGAACCCCTTCTGTCCCGACTGTCACCCAGGGGTAATAACACCCCCCTGGCATGCAGACTGACCTACAAGGCAGTTCCAAAACGGGCAGCAACCCAAATTTATGCAATTCGTGAATGGGAGTAACTTAACTCTCCCATTCCCCACTGACTTTAGCGTAACGCCTCGCAAAAATAGAGGGGGGGCGCTACATATATATGAGGTATAGAACACTGTATGTACATTATATAGGTGATATATGAGATATCATTACTCTAAATAGCCATTCTATAGGTGCTTTATGAGATAAATAACATTGAATAGACATTATATACTGTGTCATATTGGTGGTATGATACACAGTATAGGCTTTACACTGTAGAATACTCTATGGATAGTATAGAGGTGATATATGAGGTGTAAAACATTGCATGGACAGGTAATATATGAGATGTAGAACACTATGGATATTAAACTTGTGATATATGAGTTATGGAACTGTATGGGAATTTATAGGTGATATATGAGATCTATAGCACTGTATTTATATTACATTGGTGATATATAAGGTATAGCACACTCTATGGGCATTGTGTACAAGATTTATAAGACATAGAACATAGTGTGGGCATTATATTGGTGATACATGAGGTATAAAACATGATATGGACATTATAAAGGCTATATATGAGGTAAAATTACGTTGAATTAACATTCTTGATACTTTATGATATAGCGTATACTGAATAGACAATATATATGTGATATATGAGGTACAGAACACTGTATGGACATTATATGGGTGATATATGAGGTATAAAACACACCATGGACATTATCGGTGCTTTAACTGGGCCGGAACGCGGCGGTACTCAGTACCGCCACTTCCAAAAATGGCCCTGGAGAGTACCAGCACCTCTCCGTGCGCCCAGTACGTGGGTTTCCCGTACCGGAACGCAGCCCCAGGCGGCACTTTCAGGGGAGCGGCAGCCCGCGGCTCTTTTGTAATAAAAAGGGCGCGCCGCGCTGTGATACATGTCCCGCCCTCCTCCTCCTAGCTCGTGTGATAGAGCCAGTGTGCTGTCTGTCACACAAGCTGGTCTAGAGGAGGAGGGCGGGACATGTATCAGCGCGCCAGAACTGTTCACCGTGAGACTGGAGAGAGGAAGATCCTGCCTTCAGAACTGTGAGTACACGTGTGAGGGGGAGGAGAGGGAAGACACTCTCATGTGAAGAGGGCTGCTGATGGGGACACACTCTGATGTAAGGAGGTGCTGATGGGGGACACTCTGATGTAAGGAGGTGCTGATGGGGGACACTCTGATGTAAGGATGTGCTGATGGGGACACACTCTGATGTAAGGAGGTGCTGATGGGGGACACTCTGATGTAAGGAGGTGCTGATGGGGACACACTCTGATGTAAGGAGGTGCTGATGGGGACACACTCTGATGTAAGGAGGTGCTGATGGGGGACACTCTGATGTAAGGAGGTGCTGATGGGGACACACTCTGATGTAAGGAGGTGCTGATGGGGGACACTCTGATGTAAGGAGGTGCTGATGGACACACTCTGGAAGGAGGTGCATGGGGGACTCTGATGTAAGGAGGTGCTGATGGGGACACACTCTGATGTAAGGAGGTGCTGATGGGGGACACTCTGATGTAAGGAGGTGCTGATGGGGACACACTCTGATGTAAGGAGGTGCTGATGGGGGACACTCTGATGTAAGGAGGTGCTGATGGGGACACACTCTGATGTAAGGAGGTGCTGATGGTGGACACTCTGATGTAAGGAGGTGCTGATGGGGGACACTCTGATGTAAGGAGGTGCTGATGGGGACACACTCTGATGTAAGGAGGTGCTGATGGGGGACACTCTGATGTAAGGAGGTGCTGATGGGGACACACTCTGATGTAAGGAGGTGCTGATGGGGGACACTCTGATGTAAGGAGGTGCTGATGGGGACACACTCTGATGTAAGGAGGTGCTGATGGGGGACACTCTGATGTAAGGAGGTGCTGATGGGGGACACTCTGATGTAAGGAGGTGCTGATGGGGGACACTCTGATGTAAGGAGGTGCATGGGGACTCTGATGTAAGGAGGTGCTGATGGGGACACACTCTGATGTAAGGAGGTGCTGATGGGGGACACTCTGATGTAAGGAGGTGCTGATGGGGACTGATGTAAGGAGGTGCTGATGGGGGACACTCTGATGTAAGGAGGTGCTGATGGGGGACACTCTGATGTAAGGAGGGGCTGATGGGGACTGATGTAAGGGGTGCTGATGGGGACACTCTGATGTAAGGAGGTGCTGATGGGGGACACTCTGATGTAAGGAGGTGATGGGGGACTGATGTAAGGGGTGCTGATGGGGGACACTCTGATGTAAGGAGGTGCTGATGGGGGACACTCTGATGTAAGGAGGTGCTGATGGGGACTGATGTAAGGAGGTGCTGATGGGGACACACTCTGATGTAAGGAGGTGCATGGGGGACTCTGATGTAAGGAGGTGCTGATGGGGACACTCTGATGTAAGGAGGTGCTGATGGGGGACACTCTGATGTAAGGAGGTGCTGATGGGGGACACTCTGATGTAAGGAGGTGCTGATGGGGGACACTCTGATGTAAGGAGGTGCTGATGGGGGACACTCTGATGTAAGGAGGTGCTGATGGGACACACTCTGATGTAAGGAGGTGCTGATGGGGGACACTCTGATGTAAGGAGGTGCTGATGGGGACACACTCTGATGTAAGGAGGTGCTGATGGGGACACACTCTGATGTAAGGAGGTGCTGATGGGGACACACTCTGATGTAAGGAGGTGCTGATGGGGACACACTCTGATGTAAGGAGGTGCTGATGGGGACACACTCTGATGTAAGGAGGTGCTGATGGGGGACACTCTGATGTAAGGAGGTGCTGATGGGGACACACTCTGATGTAAGGAGGTGCTGATGGGGGACACTCTGATGTAAGGAGGTGCTGATGGGGGACACTCTGATGTAAGGAGGTGCTGATGGGGACACACTCTGATGTAAGGAGGTGCTGATGGGGGACACTCTGATGTAAGGAGGTGCTGATGGGGACACACTCTGATGTAAGGAGGTGCTGATGGGGACACACTCTGATGTAAGGAGGTGCTGATGGGGGACACTCTGATGTAAGGAGGTGCTGATGGGGACACACTCTGATGTAAGGAGGTGCTGATGGGGACACACTCTGATGTAAGGAGGTGCTGATGGGGACACACTCTGATGTAAGGAGGTGCTGATGGGGACACACTCTGATGTAAGGAGGTGCTGATGGGGGACACTCTGATGTAAGGAGGTGCTGATGGGGACACACTCTGATGTAAGGAGGTGCTGATGGGGGACACTCTGATGTAAGGAGGTGCTGATGGGGACACACTCTGATGTAAGGAGGTGCTGATGGGGACACACTCTGATGTAAGGAGGTGCTGATGGGGGACACTCTGATGTAAGGAGGTGCTGATGGGGACACTCTGATGTAAGGAGGTGCTGATGGGGACACACTCTGATGTAAGGAGGTGCTGATGGGGACACACTCTGATGTAAGGAGGTGCTGATGGGGGACACTCTGATGTAAGGAGGTGCTGATGGGGGACACTCTGATGTAAGGAGGTGCTGATGGGGGACACTCTGATGTAAGGAGGTGCTGATGGGGACACACTCTGATGTAAGGAGGTGCTGATGGGGGACACTCTGATGTAAGGAGGTGCTGATGGGGGACACTCTGATGTAAGGAGGTGCTGATGGGGGACACTCTGATGTAAGGAGGTGCTGATGGGGGACACTCTGATGTAAGGAGGTGCTGATGGGGACACACTCTGATGTAAGGAGGTGCTGATGGGGGACACTCTGATGTAAGGAGGTGCTGATGGGGGACACTCTGATGTAAGGAGGTGCTGATGGGGACACTCTGATGTAAGGAGGTGCTGATGGGGGACACTCTGATGTAAGGAGGTGCTGATGGGGGACACTCTGATGTAAGGAGGTGCTGATGGGGACACACTCTGATGTAAGGAGGTGCTGATGGGGGACACTCTGATGTAAGGAGGTGCTGATGGGGGACACTCTGATGTAAGGAGGTGCTGATGGGGGACACTCTGATGTAAGGAGGTGCTGATGGGGACACACTCTGATGTAAGGAGGTGCTGATGGGGGACACTCTGATGTAAGGAGGTGCTGATGGGGGACACTCTGATGTAAGGAGGTGCTGATGGGGGACACTCTGATGTAAGGAGGTGCTGATGGGGACACACTCTGATGTAAGTAGGTGCTGATGGGGGACACTCTGATGTAAGGAGGTGCTGATGGGGACACACTCTGATGTAAGGAGGTGCTGATGGGGGACACTCTGATGTAAGGAGGTGCTGATGGGGGACACTCTGATGTAAGGAGGTGCTGATGGGGACACACTCTGATGTAAGGAGGTGCTGATGGGGGACACTCTGATGTAAGGAGGTGCTGATGGGGGACACTCTGATGTAAGGAGGTGCTGATGGGGGACACTCTGATGTAAGGAGGTGCTGATGGGGGACACTCTGATGTAAGGAGGTGCTGATGGGGGACACTCTGATGTAAGGAGGTGCTGATGGGGACACACTCTGATGTAAGGAGGTGCTGATGGGGGACACTCTGATGTAAGGAGGTGCTGATGGGGGACACTCTGATGTAAGGAGGTGCTGATGGGGACACTCTGATGTAAGGAGGTGCTGATGGGGGACACTCTGATGTAAGGAGGTGCTGATGGGGGACACTCTGATGTAAGGAGGTGCTGATGGGGGACACTCTGATGTAAGGAGGTGCTGATGGGGACACACTCTGATGTAAGGAGGTGCTGATGGGGGACACTCTGATGTAAGGAGGTGCTGATGGGGGACACTCTGATGTAAGGAGGTGCTGATGGGGACACTCTGACTGATGGGGGACTCTGATGTAAGGAGGTGCTGATGGGGGACACTCTGATGTAAGGAGGTGCTGATGGGGGACACTCTGATGTAAGGAGGTGCTGATGGGGGACACTCTGATGTAAGGAGGTGCTGATGGGGGACACTCTGATGTAAGGAGGTGCTGATGGGGGACACTCTGATGTAAGGAGGTGCTGATGGGGACACACTCTGATGTAAGGAGGTGCTGATGGGGGACACTCTGATGTAAGGAGGTGCTGATGGGGACACACTCTGATGTAAGGAGGTGCTGATGGGGGACACTCTGATGTAAGGAGGTGCTGATGGGGGACACTCTGATGTAAGGAGGTGCTGATGGGGACACACTCTGATGTAAGGAGATGCTGATGGGGGACACTCTGATGTAAGGAGGTGCTGATGGGGACACACTCTGATGTTAGGAGGTGCTGATGGGGGACACTCTGATGTAAGGAGGTGCTGATGGGGGACACTCTGATGTAAGGAGGTGCTGATGGGGGACACTCTGATGTAAGCAGGTGCTGATGGGGACACACTCTGATGTAAGGAGGTGCTGATGGGGGACACTCTGATGTAAGGAGGTGCTGATGGGGGACACTCTGATGTAAGGAGGTGCTGATGGGGACACTCTGATGTAAGGAGGTGCTGATGGGGGACACTCTGATGTAAGGAGGTGCTGAAGGGGGACACTCTGATGTAAGGAGGTGCTGATGGGGACACTCTGATGTAAGGAGGTGCTGATGGTGACACACTCTGATGTAAGGAGGTGCTGATGGGGGACACTCTGATGTAAGGAGGTGCTGATGGGGGACACTCTGATGTAAGGAGGTGCTGATGGGGGACACTCTGATGTAAGGAGGTGCTGATGGGGGACACTCTGATGTAAGGAGGTGCTGATGGGGACACACTCTGATGTAAGGAGGTGCTGATGGGGGACACTCTGATGTAAGGAGGTGCTGATGGGGACACACTCTGATGTAAGGAGGTGCTGATGGGGACACACTCTGATGTAAGGAGGTGCTGATGGGGGACACTCTGATGTAAGGAGATGCTGATGGGGGACACTCTGATGTAAGGAGGTGCTGATGGGGACACACTCTGATGTAAGGAGGTGCTGATGGGGGACACTCTGATGTAAGGAGGTGCTGATGGGGGACACTCTGATGTAAGGAGGTGCTGATGGGGACACACTCTGATGTAAGGAGGTGCTGATGGGGGACACTCTGATGTAAGGAGGTGCTGATGGGGACACACTCTGATGTTAGGAGGTGCTGATGGGGGACACTCTGATGTAAGGAGGTGCTGATGGGGGACACTCTGATGTAAGGAGGTGCTGATGGGGGACACTCTGATGTAAGCAGGTGCTGATGGGGACACACTCTGATGTAAGGAGGTGCTGATGGGGGACACTCTGATGTAAGGAGGTGCTGATGGGGGACACTCTGATGTAAGGAGGTGCTGATGGGGGACACTCTGATGTAAGGAGGTGCTGATGGGGACACACTCTGATGTAAGGAGGTGCTGATGGGGGACACTCTGATGTAAGGAGGTGCTGATGGGGACACACTCTGATGTTAGGAGGTGCTGATGGGGGACACTCTGATGTAAGGAGGTGCTGATGGGGGACACTCTGATGTAAGGAGGTGCTGATGGGGGACACTCTGATGTAAGCAGGTGCTGATGGGGACACACTCTGATGTAAGGAGGTGCTGATGGGGGACACTCTGATGTAAGGAGGTGCTGATGGGGGACACTCTGATGTAAGGAGGTGCTGATGGGGGACCCTTTTGCACATTTTATTTATGTTCAGTAGCTCTTTCTACAGTAGCTCTTTTTCAGGGTAATTTCTAAGGGTATTTTCATGTTCAGTATTGGGGGGGGGGGCACCGGCGCCTAATAGAGGACTGGCACCTCTTTTGGCACACTTAAAGCACTGGACATTATATATAGGTGATATACTGTATGAGGTATATAACACTATATGGATAGTCTATATGTTGTATATAAAGACTGTGTGGACATTATAAAAGAGACATATAAGTTATGGGACACTGTATGGGCATTTATAGGATATATGAAATTTATAGCACTATGTGAATATTATATATGTGATATGAGGTACATAATACTGTGTGGACATTATATAGGAGGAATAGAGCACTGCATGGCATTACATACTGGTGATATATGAGGTTACTTAATTATGTGGACATAGAACACTTTATAGGCGAACACTGTACAGTATACAGCCCATGTACAGACACAGTATGGATGAACGGGCTTCTCACACACAGTGAACATACTAATGCCCTGAGAGGCTCTATGGAGACTGGCTTTCCTCTCCCCCTCCCAGTGCAGAGCTGGGAACTGCATCCCTCCAGTCCGGGGATGAGGATTCCTCCTCTCTCAGGCTAGGCCCGTGATAAGTAGTTCCGGCTCTATGAGGGGGAAGGGAGGAGAGAAAGTAGTCCTTGTGGAATTCCGCCGGGTACTCGAGCTTTGCAGCTCAGTGGCAAATGTGGCGATTATAGAACATTGGTCACGGAGTACGGGTGTCCCTACCGTGCTTGAAACAAACGAAACCTAGCTAGGAGCGGACAGTACCGAAAGCCAAGGAGTAGTATTAGTCCGCGGCAGGAGGGGGGAGCCAGGCGGGAGAGGGGGAGGAGAGGAAGCTCACACGCATCATGGAGAGGCCGGAGAGGGGCAGCCGGGGGAGCCGGGAGCACTGAGGAGCCGCCGCCATGTCCGGGCCCCGCCGGTAACAATATGTGGAGCGCCGTACTGAGGAGCCTGCTGCTCTGCGGCCTGGGCTGCCTGCTGAGGGGTAAGTGACGTCCACCCGGGGCTCTGTCTGAGGGACACCCGACCGGGTGAGGGGGGTCCGCACCGATAGAGGAGGGGGGGCTGGCACCGTACCAGGAGATGGACTCTGGGGCACTGGCACCTTGCCAGGGGACGAACTCTAGGGGCTGGCACCCTACCAGACACCAGACTTGGGAAGGGGGGCTGGCACTATACTGAGGGGCATGGAGACTGGCACTATATTAGGGGTTCGGACACTGACACTGTCTCAGGGACAGGAGGGGACTGGCACTACCAGGAGGATAGGGGGGATCTGGCACCATACTGGGGGCAGGAGGATAGGGGGGGATCTGGCACCATACTGGGGGCAGGAGGATAGGGGGGGGGGGATCTGGCACCATACTGGGGGCAGGAGGATAGGGGGGGGGGATCTGGCACCATACTGGGGGCAGGAGGATAAAGGGGGGGGGGGATCTGGCACCATACTGGGGGCAGGAGGATAAAGGGGGGGGGGGATCTGGCACCATACTGGGGGCAGGAGGATAAAGGGGGGGGGGGATCTGGCACCATACTGGGGGCAGGAGGATAAAGGGGGGGGGATCTGGCACCATACTGGGGGCAGGAGGATAAGGGGGGGGGGATCTGGCACCATACTGGGGGCAGGAGGATAAAGGGGGGGGGGATCTGGCACCATACTGGGGGCAGGAGGATAAAGGGGGGGGGGATCTGGCACCATACTGGGGGCAGGAGGATAAAGGGGGGGGGGGATCTGGCACCATACTGGGAGCAGGAGGATAAAGGGGGGGGATCTGGCACCATACTGGGAGCAGGAGGATAAGGGGGTGGGGATCTGGCACCATACTGGGAGCAGGAGGATAAGGGGGGGGGATCTGGCACCATACTGGGAGCAGGAGGGGATCTGGCACCATACTGGGGGCAGGAGGATAAGGGGGGGGGATCTGGCACCATACTGGGGCAGGAGGATAAAGGGGGGGGGGATCTGGCACCATACTGGGGGCAGGAGGATAAGGGGGGGATCTGGCACCATACTGGGGGCAGGAGGATAAGGGGGGGGGGATCTGGCACCATACTGGGGGCAGGAGGATAAGGGGGGGGGATCTGGCACCATACTGGGGCAGGAGGATAAGGGGGGGGGATCTGGCACCATACTGGGGGCAGGAGGATAAGGGGGGGGATCTGGCACCATACTGGGGGCAGGAGGATAAGGGGGGATCTTGTACCATACTGGGGGCAGAAGGATAGGGGGGGATCTGGTACCATACTGGGGGCAGGAGGATAGGGGGGGATCTGGTACCATACTGGGGGCAGGAGGATAGGGGGGGATCTGGCACCATACTGGGGGCAGGAGGATAGGGGGGGATCTGGCACCATACTGGGGGCAGGAGGATAGGGGGGGATTTGGCACCATACTGGGGGCAGGAGGATAGGGGGGGGGTCTGGCACCATACTAGGGGCAGGAGGATACCAGGAGGGGGGGGGGGGGTCTGGCACTATACCAGGAGGATCGGAAGGGCACCATATTAGGAGGATGGGGGGGAGAGACTGGAACTATACTAGGGGCAGGAGTAGAGGAAGATAGAAACGCTAGCGATAGGCGTTGGCAACTTGCATGGCATCATAGGCAGAAAGACCAAGTTGAGCAGTAATAAAATATTAGTATGGAGGGGTGAAAGTTGGGTGTTCTAGTGCTGTGTACACTGTCTGCAGATTGGTCAGCATCAGTCCATCTATGATTTGGACTGGATTTTGCCATCTGACTCCTGATGTAACCCTGGGTAATGTTTGTAGACCTACTTCTTGGTCATCAGAACTGCCAACTCCTCCTAGATTACTTTATCTCCTAGGACTGATGGTTTCTTGCACAGACAGAGCCGATACTATTGGGGTACATTTTTCTTGCAGCCATGATAAGCTTGGTTTTGAAGAGACCAGTGTATTGCAGACATTCTCTTCTGTATTTTTATTTTAAAGTGATATTCAACCTAAAAGCAAATATTTAATATACTGCAGCCTACCAATTCCTCGATGCAATGGCTTTCTTTCTACTATTTTCATCTGGTGATCCAGCCAGTAAATCTTCTGATTTTCAAAACTAGCTGTCCTGCAGATATAGCATTTAGAGGATTGAGACAAACCATTTAGCACTGGCAGGGGGTGCTTACAATGGTCATCTTTTATTTAGTCATATAAAACCTTTTTCCCAAAAGGAAGAAACAGTTTTCCTGTAACTGCTTAAAAAGTGTGAGTTGGACTTCAGTTTGTTAGCGTATCTAAATCTGCTAGTGTATCTAACACTCCCCTCCCCCCAGACTGACAGTGCTGCTGTCCAAAGGTGTCTCTGTTGCTCCTTCATCCAGAGTGGAAGCTCTCTAATACAGGGGGGTTCAGATCACTAAGTGGAAATAAAAGTAAAATAACAAAACTAAAACATGCAGATCCCACATCTAAGGACCAGCAAGCTGAAAAATATTACATTTATGGCTTTGGGTTTAATAAACCTTTTATTCTGGAATAGTAACCAGCTAGTTCAGTTGGTTTTGTCCAGTTTAAAAGTTTAGATAATTGCCATTTCCACTTGAGATTCATATAGAACTGCCATTGTTTATGTTGGCTTTTTCTCTCCCGTGAATTACGCTACAGAGTCCTTGGTAAAAGCACTCTTCCCACACAATTAGTTGGCGAGGTAATGGCGTTTACATAAACCACCAGTTGTTATGAGTGTTTTTTTTCCCATGGCAACTAAAGATAGAATGTTTTCCTCCCCTCCTTCTTCCTCTTTTTTTTTTTTTTTTTGATTTAATGCATTTGGTTGGGTACATTTCTGTATTGAAACCTTTTTGATCGTTTCCTTGGTACATTACTTTTTTTTTTGCCTGTGAATTATATTGAAAAAAGTACGGTATGTATCGAATAGTTGGGTACTACCGACGCACAAAGCGAGTCCAAGAATGTTCTTTTGGCATTTTGATTTGAATGAAAAACGCAAGCTTTCTGAAAGTTCCTCCAAAATTGTGGTTTGGGTTGTGAAAAGCTGCAAGTCAGTGCCCCTTTTCTTTGTGTAGCTCGCCAGCAATGGAAAGGTTAAAAGTCACTGACAAAAGGCTCCTGCATTCTTGTATGATGTGGGAATGAAAACACTTTTCAGATGTCTGCTTAATTGTAAATGCTTCTACCAGAATTCGTCTTCCACTCAGATCTGTGCACGGGTGAATCTGATTATTCTTGCTGAAGGGAAACAGTTTGTTAAATTTGGAACCTATTAGAGTCCACCCCCCCCCCCCCCCCCATTAGTGTGTGAAAGGGAAATTAAATCCTTTTTTGATGAGCACACTCTGGCTAACAATCAGTGCAATTGCAATTTTTTTTCAATATTTTTAGGGCACAAAGATAAAGAAATAGCAGATTGTTTTGGAGATTGCCAAATAACTTTTTACTGTTTCCTCCTTGCTTTGTTTCCATTTATGTACTTTGTGGCCAACTGGAAAAAAAAAAAAAAGCTGTTTGATGCAATCCCACTTTCCCCAGTGAAGTCTATGAAACACTCACTGGAAATGAAATGTAAAATTATAGTAGATACATTGGTTTTTGATCTTAAAGAGGTGGTCCAGCCTGGGTGAAAAAAACTAAAGCGGAGTTTCGACTTAAGTCAGCAGCTACGGTACAAATACAGCAGTTGCTGACTTAATAATCGGACACTTACTTGTCCCATGGTCCAGCGATGTAGGGGTGCTCCTCTCCACGGCACCGCAACTGTGGGCTTCACAGTTGGGCACGCACTGCGAATACGCGAGCCGTGCTGCGCACTGTGACTGGCCGGGCAATCATCTGGGACCTGTGATGTGTCGCAGATGATTGCAGAGGTGAGGGGGGAGAGGTGAGAGGTGAACTTCTTTGCGGTGACGTGGCATGTCAGGTGGTCACCTTCCCTTAAAGAGGAAGTTCCGCTTTTGGGTGAAACTCCGCTTTAAGTCAGCAGCTACAAATACTGTACATCAGGGGTGGACTGACCATTGGGGCTTTTGGGCACTGCCCGAGGG
Source organism: Rana kukunoris (assembly GCA_029574335.1). NCBI lineage: Eukaryota > Metazoa > Chordata > Amphibia > Anura > Ranidae > Rana > Rana kukunoris. The sequence continues at coordinate 414,718,134 of CM056051.1, forward strand.
CCCCATGCCACAAAATCTGTTTCTTTACATCTGTCCCTGATATGTCAGAAACCAACATGCTTTTGATGTGCACATCCTGAGATTTTAGCTTCCATGTTTCTGCACTGCCTCCTGGCGTGGTGGCCATCTGTAAGCCCGAGGGGCCCCATAATCTTCTATTGCCCGGGGGCCCCATGAGTTGTTAGTCCGCCCCTGCTGTACCTCCTGACTCTTAACATTAGGGCACTTACCTGTCCAGAGAGCCGTGATGTCGGCACCCCAGCCGATCTTCTGCCCGACTCCCAGGGGCTGCCGCCACCATTCCCAGTAACGGAACCAGGCAGTGAAGCCAAAAGAAACAAATCAGCAGTTACAAATACTGTAGCCACTGACTTTTTTAATATAAGGACCCTTGCCTGTCCAAGGATCCAGTGCTGTTCTCAACAAAGCTGATTATGTGAGCTCCGGCATCTTAACAAGGGAAACCGGCAGTGAAGCCTTGCGACATCCTACTGCGCATGTGTGAATAGCGCATCTGAGCGGGAGCAGGTACATTTCAAAAACCAGATGCCCTCTCCTAAAAAGTGCTGAATGTGCCAGTGGAGGGGAGAGGATGCAAACAAGAAACTTCCCCTTTTGGGTAAAGTTCCGCTTTAAGAACCAGTCCAAGTGCATATAGAAAACTAGACAAGGAACCTGGCTACTGCAGCTTGACATTTTCAGAAGACTGAATGCATCTCTTATGCTGGGTTCACACTAGATGCAAACTGATTGCGGAGTGTGTTGCTGACACCCGGCAATTGGTTTGCAGAATCGGATTGCATGGGTATGAAGTAAACAGCCATGTGATCCAGTTCTGGTGTGGACAATTCATATTTATTTTTTCATGCCTATTGGCACCAAAGCATAGCTGTGCTAGTCTGTGGTGCAGTTAAAGACTTTACACTGTTCACAGTAATGCACATGTGTAGGTATAAATGGGCCAAAGTTTCTCTTTGTTTTTCACACTAAACTGCAGCTCATCGATGTGAACTGGCTCCATAGGAAACAATAGGATTGCTATTGAAAATATTGCATTTTCATGGAGGAAAATGCAAGTGCTTGAAGTAGTCCCCCAGGTTTTTCAAAACTAGGGGGGTTATTTATGAAAGTGCAGTCGCTGTAAATCTGACGGCTAGATCTGAGGGGAAGCTCTGCTGATTTTATCATCCAATCATGTGCAAGCTAAAATGCTTTTATTTTTTTTCCTAGCATGTCCCCCTTGGATCTACAACGACTGCACTTGCAGTGCAAAGTGGATTTGCCTTTAGTAAATAACCCCCTAGGTGTAGCAAGTGTTTTCTAGAAAATTATAGCTGATGCCTCACTTCTTCTTCTTTTTTTTTTTTAATTAGTGGAAACACATTCCCTGGGTTCACTTCCTAATACTACAGTTTGGCTCCTAAATAATGCATTATGCTGTCTTCTACTGGTCAGTGTATGACTGCTGTGTGGTAAACATGCTGCACTGTGCAGAAAATATACTAAAGCTGCTTGTGAACATCTGAAGAAACTTTGCTCCCATCTGCCTGCTCTGTCAGTAATGAGCACAGTTCTGGGGAAAAGTGTGCAGTCTGCTTTTGTTAGGGTCACTCTGGGACAGAGACAGTATGAGGGATGCTTGGCAGTCTTTTCACAGCTTTTAATGGATAATCGTCTTACTCTATACAGCTTATGAATCTCGCCTGATGTTGTCCACACACCTGGAAATCTTTATCCGCCTTCACAGTGGCAGACTTCTTTAGAAACAAACAGCTAATAATTTTGATTTGTGAAACTCTCCAGGAATCCTTACAAAATCTATATTTATACATATTTTCAGGCCTGAAAGTGGCGAGTGTTTATTTAAAGTGTTTGACATGTAGCTGAAACCAAGGCTTGCAGACAGAAATTGCTAATGGAATGCAGATGTGAAGCTATATACATAATGCCTGGGTTCTCTACTGGCCCTGTTGATTGTCAGGGACTCTGACCGTCGTCCATGGTTTACAGAATATATCTAACTCTGTAAACCAGAAAAACCCTTCTACATGTCTGGCACAAAAGTTGCCTAGCCTTTGTCTGCTCTTGAGATGCATTTGGATGGTGTCAAATGGTAAGCAATGTGATTCTAAGTGCTAGTTCACACCAGACGCAGTTCCGTTCAGTTCCACATGCTTTTTTTCTTCACAAAATGCATGAACCGTGTTTTCCATGTATTCCAATGGCTCTAGTTCACACCATGCAGTCAGTTTTTGCACTGGAAACCGACTGCATGGTGTGAACTCGAGCCATTGGAATACATGGAAAACACTGCATGACTTTTTAGTGCAGAAAAAAGCACACGGGACTGCATCTGGTGTGAACTAGCACTAAAAGCAGACTTTTTTTTTTTTTTTTTTTACCTTTTTAATGTATTAAGGTAAAAAACCTTTTGGTGTTCAGCTTCCCCTGTAGCCCATACTTACCCAAGCCCCATCTCAGTCCAATGATGTGCACGCAAGAGCAGCAACTCTCCTACGTTTTTTGCCTCCTCATTGTCTGAGACACAGCAGCGGAGGGCCGATGGCTGTCAATCTCAAGTGAAGAGGGAGTGGGGTGGAGCCAGGCCACGCTTCTTATAGACTTCTTATAAAAGGTGGCTTGGGAGCAAGCGTGCACAAGTTCCTCCATAGCACGTAACTTGCTATAGGTGCACTTGGCAAGAGTGAGGGGTCAGGAGGTCTTGGGGGTGGGACCTGAGTAGAGGAGGATTGAGACTGCTCTGTGCAAAAACATTGGACAGAGCAGGAAAGTATGACATGCTTTGATAGAGAGAGAGAGAGAGATAGATTTTATATATAATATCTCTATCACTGTTAATATTTTAGTTGTTTTTATTTTATTTTATTTTATTTTATCTGTGTTATTCTATGCAGTAGTTGGGGTAACATGGCTCATTACAGTATTCATATTGTTTAGCATTAATTGCTGCTGTTAGCAATTTTGTTTTTGTCTTGTGATTTTTGTGTTGAATGTTTAGTCTTTTCCCTTTTGGAATTAATAAAGTATTCTAAATCTGAATATCACTTTAAAGCAGTATTATACCCAAAACAAAAAATGTAAAATTTTGTACCTTTACACAAATCTAATTTTCCGACGGGAATTATGTGATGACAGACTGTTGTTGGAAAATCTGACCTTTTTGTATGCTTCATCGGACAATTGCTTTAAAATTATCCGATGGTGTATACAGAAGTCCATTGGAAAAAAAAATCCAAAGTACAAATACGCAAATTTCGGCTGAAATCGGACCTGAACCGGTGCACCCACACGCACCGGACCCCTGCTATGCGGCGACAGTGTGAACCCGGCCTTAGAGTGTGCCCCCACGCTGGATGAATGCGCACAGGGACATCTTTTGGAAATGGCATTGTTAGTCTGGGGGAGAGGGGAGTGTTTGATGCACTAGTTTTAGTGGGACTTTACTGGTGCTGTGTGGGTGGGAACGGGGCACTTTTAACCCCAAAGAAGGGGTAAACAAGGGTTTAAAAGCGTCACTGCCAAAGCACTTTGCAGGCGCTTCGACAGCGCTGCCTATTGATTTCAATGGCAGGAGTGGTTTATGAGTGGTGTACACACTGCTCCTGTACTGCCCCAAAGATGCTGCTTGCAGGACTTTATTTCCCCCCCTGCCGCAGTGTAAAAGCACTTGAGGTTTCACACTGGGAAGGCTTGAGAGGCACTTTTCAGGGGCTTTACAGCGCTAAACTGCCTGAAAAGCACCTTCAGTGTGAAAGGGGTTTAAGAAATTAAAAAAACTTCAGCCAAAGTTTTTATCACAAAAAAAAAAAACTGTTGCTGTAACTGCACCTGCAGGACAGCTTGTTCTGTTGAAAAGCAACAAACTTACTGGCTGGTTTACTAGATGAAAAAAGAAGAGAGAGCCTAAAAACATAAATGAATGCAGCCATCAAAACTAAGAATTGGTGAACTGCAATATAATAGGTGTTTGTTGCCATTCATAGCATCACACTTTACCACACGGTTCGCTGGTATGTGTTGTGAAGGAACAGTGTAATGTGGTGGTTAATTTATTTGTTATTTTTTCTTCAGTGCACACCACCACAATGCATTGGTGTGAAATGCACTAGTAGGACATAAGACAGGGACTTCAATAGAAAAGGCTGCCCAGCGCAACCCAACCCATATAGTGTGAATTGGCCCAAAAAAATGATATAGGCACTAGATCCCTGGCTTCAAATCCCCTGAAGACCCTTTTGCATAGGGTACAATGCCTGCTGCAAAAGTCAGAAGTAGAATAATACAGTTTTAGCAAACATATATCGTTGAGTAATGTATGACCTATAGTAATCGCATTGGAGCGTGAGCTCCTTTTGGTGTGTTGGGGATTGATATGCTATGTACATTGTAAAAAAATCTGAAGTGGTAAAGCGCAGCTTGTTTTAGCGCTAGTGGCACTTTTCGGCCGCTAGCAGGGTGCTTTTAACCCCTGCTTGCGGCCGAGGAAAGGTTAAAAGCGCCCATTGATTTCAATGGTAGGAGCAATGTATACGTCGCCCCCACACTGCCCCAAAGATGCAGGACTTTTTTTTTCCTATCCTGCAAGCGCACCACCCCAGTGTGAAAGCACTTGGGGTTTACACTGGAGAGGCGTTATTCTTGGCACTAAAGCGCCCCAGTGTGAAAGGGGTCTAAACGTGTATTAATTGATTTGCGAAAAGTTATGGATTTTTTTTTATATACTAGTAATGACGGCCATCAATGACTTTTGGCAGGACTGCGATATTGTGGCAGACAGTATGACCTCAACTCCCACTTTGTGGGAACCAGGGACACTAATAGTGATCAGTGCAAAACATATACACTGTCACTGTGGTAACGACCCTACCTGAAACATTTAGGGCGATCAAAGGGTTAAATACATACCTAACCTGCGTTTTTGTGTGCTATGTGCAGCTCCCACTAAAGGGCTGGGCATGTTTTTTTTTTTTTTTTTTTTTTTCTGCTTTGCAGGGAAACAAAGGGGCACATCCCTGCTGACAGGACAGAGCTCTGCCTTGTTTACATAGACAGAGCTCCGTCCAGTGTGTCTCCTCGCCGATCAGTGGGCACCAGCGGTCATTCATCCTGCTGATCGGCTTCTGCTGTGACTAATCACAGCAGAAGTGGTGTAGGCCCCCAACCCGGAGGAACAGAATCGCGTGACTATGTATATATTTCTGTGCAGAGTGGCCGCACTCTAGCAATAAAGGTACTATGGGCTTTTCACCCAGTACTATTTTGCGGTTTCTAATGGCAGAGCTGCTTGGATATAATTTTTTTTGTTGGCAGGGCTGTAAAATATGTGGATTAGCTCATCCTGTGCTCTTAAAAAGACGAGGTACAGTTATGACTTTCTGAGAAGGTTTGCTGCTGATTGTTAGGATTTCTTCCACATGTATACAGCTGTTTGACAAACTGTTTTTTCCTGTCATCAATTTGCATTTAGTATGTAGTGACTTTTATTTTTTTAATGTTTTAAAGAAATCATGGTGTCTGATTGGCCCACCCTTCTTCTCCAGCAGTAGTCGGCCATTATATGGATTTGGTAATTGCCTTCACATGTCAAGTTTTTTTTTTTTTTTTATTAAATCTATACAGAATGCTGTCATTCAAAAGCCTCATTTTGACCCAGCAATATCTGAGGTAACCAACCACTTTTGGTTGACATTTTATAGTGAATAAAATCTAGCAAATCACAGTCACTAAACTTGCTGTATCGCCCAAAAAGTACCACAATGTTTTCCTATTTCCATTAATTAAATTCTGTTTCTTCTTTTGCATCAATTCTCGGTTTTGAGACTAACTGACTTCTCTGATTCCATTTTCTTAGCGTCTCCATTGCTGTTATACGCCAACCGGCGTGACCTGCGGTTGGTGGACGCTGGAGGAACAAAGGGGAACTCGACTGTGGTGGTCAGCGGCCTGGAGGATGCAGCAGCTGTGGACTTTGTATTTTCCCGAGGCTTAATTTATTGGAGTGATGTGAGTGAAGAAGCGATAAAGAGGATTGATTTTAACAAAACTGTGAGCAATCAGGATGTTGTCATATCGGGACTGGTATCGCCAGATGGACTGGCTTGTGACTGGTTGGGAGAGAAACTGTACTGGACAGACTCGGAAACCAATAGGATAGAGGTCGCAAACTTGGATGGATTTTTACGGAAAGTAATATTCTGGCAAGAACTGGATCAGCCACGAGCAATTGCTCTGGATCCTACCAGAGGGTGAGTGAGTCTTTATATAAAATAATATATATAATTTTTATTTTATTTATTTTTTATCGAGTTCTTTACCTATATAACCCAGTTTTATCAAGCTTTATATTTTTTATAACCCAGTGTATGTGTGTAATTGGTGCAGTTATCTTAACAATAACCCAGTCCAAATTAGATCTGAATAAAGGCTCGTACACACGATGAGAATGTTGGAGTGATGATGATCGTCCGTGTTTTTTTTTTTTTTTTTTTTTGTATGCTAGATATATATAATAAATGAAGAGGTTGTGAAAATTCTTGTACATTGTACAATTTTGAAAGTGTTGTGTTTTAATGTATTTCTTTTATTCCAAGCATGCGTGGTCTTGCTCTTCTGATTTTTCTTTTGTACGAATACTGTACTGATTTTAACAAATAGTCTGATCTGATATCGTACTAGATATATTTTGTTTATCCCTTTTGGATAATTTCAGATGAACTGTTGTGATCAGCTGTCGAAAGCTGTGTAATTGTGTTCCGATTTTCATGCGATCACTCTAAAAGCAGTATGTTACGCTTGACTTTCTGATCGCATGTACTGGCCATACACTATACGATCTGATTACACAATCTCTAGGTAAATCTAAAGCAGATTGTACAAACTGTGTGATATGAGGACAGCCCTAAACAATCCATTCAATATATATCAAATTGGGCAGGTCTTTAAGCCAGCTATAGATGATCAAGCATTGGTAGTTTCAGCAGGGTCCGGCTGAGTTCAATCCATCTATGGCCTTTCCCATTTGAGAGGCGTCGACCTAGTGATCAAATCCTCTTGCATAGAAATATTGAGAAATGTTATCTTCGATCAGCTCATGCATGCACCCAATCTTCTGCAGTGCTGATCAGCAGAGTCCTGGTGTCAGAATGCTATAGCAAAGTGAGTAGAATTCCTTCATTCACCTTAGGGTGCCTTTCACACGCGCGGATGTTTTGCCGCAGAAAAAAGCATGAATATTTATCTGAAAAATCAACACTCCAGACACAGCGATCAGCTGCATTTGCACACCGCAATTACGTGCGTTTTCATGCATTTACGCATGTTTGCGTTTAACTGCGGGAAGAAATGTATAGTCACTCTACAGTTTTTTTTTTTTGTCCCTTGATCTTCCCATGATGCATTTCGCTCCTCTGGATGCAAACCTGTGTCTTTGTTCTCTGCCTCAGTGTGCGGTGCAGTTTTGCAGAGAGTGGAGAGATCTGTGTGTTTTTTCCTCACTTTATTTGGAAAAATTACAGCTTATCATTTTCTTGCAATGACAATGTGAGATGTCTTTTGCTGCCATCGCCATGCTGCACTCTCCTCTTTCCTAGCACTCTCATCTACTTCCTGTGTCATTTCCCAGGTATACCTAGCGATTATGATGTGCTTCCTGTTTTTTTTTTTTCCCACCTTCACATTGCTATCCGCAGCTGACGAAAATCACCGCGATTACCTGCAGTTGTTTGCGGATAGCTGCGCAAAGCCATTCCTGGATGCAGTGAAATCTATTTTTTTCTATCTGCACCGAACTGCATGTAACAAAACTGCAGCTAAATGTAGTGTGTGAATGGGGCCATAGGAAAGCATTGTGTGCTTTCAGCTGCGGTAGAAAATGATAAAATCTGCACCTAAAAACACCATTCTATCCACCCGTGTGGATGGTAAAATACATATTTTTTTAAATTTTAAAAAATTTTTTTTTTTTTAAAGAAGTCCAGCCTGAGCATTTTATGCTGGACTTCTATGGGTCACATGGGTGCAATTCGTTTTGCACTCCTGTGACCCCTTTTTTAGCGGAGTGAAGTCCGCTCACTGCCATCAGTCAAAGCAGCGTGTCATCCTGACTTCCAAGTCCGGATCTGCCAGTTGGTTTGATGGCAGTCTCGGCCTCTCACTGAGCTGCTGAGACTGCCTCTCTCTGCCCCTTCACATCTCAGCGCTCCAATGAGCGCGGAGAAGTAGAGCAGAAGCGATGCTGACTGACGGGCAGCATGGCTCTGCTCGTGGAGGAGTGAAAACTGAGCCATCAGCGGTCTTCAGTGGCTTAGTTCTCAGTGCAGAGATGCGGGGAGACAGATGCAGCCTCGGTCCGACGCTGCATCCACCTAGGTAAGTATGACTAGCTAAAAAAAGGCTCTTTTTAAATTATAGTTGATGGTAAAGCTAAGGTAGAATGTACAATCAGATTGTATAGTTGACTTAAAAGATTTGTTTATGGTACTTGGGGTAAGATTGGCTAATATGGTACACATGTTGCTAGATTGGGGGAGTGTACTCTGTGTCTCGATAGATGTTGGCCAGGCTTCAGAATGTTCTTGTCTTTCAGTGCATGTGTGGTCAAGATGGATTATATTCTTGGTTGTGTGTGGGCCTGGTCTGTTGTTTGAACATCACTTTATGTGCTTCTGATTATGACAGCTCCTCTATACTCCCCCATTTTTTTCCTGTGTAGCCTAAAAATACGGCGATCATCCTCAGTTTTTTTTTTTTTTTTTTGAGATCCAGTGTCAGATTTGGGGATGAAGTTACTTGGCATTAGATGCAGGCGTTAATCCGGAGGTCTGCTTTCTATTTACTTGCAGAAACGATAAATGTTTTTCTTTGATGCACAGCCAGGTGTACACAGCAGCGTGCAATCAGATGCCGAGTGCTGCCAAAGCTCCGAGCCTCATCACATGCAGACAAATTAATTGGGTTCTTTTTCTTTGGGCCTCCGGGGAAGATAACTATGTCATGATAAAATGCCATGTCCCTTGCTTCATGCAGGATCTCTTGTATCAGTTTAGTATCTCTTGAATTTGTTAGTCTTCTCTCAGCTGGTGTTTTACTGTACGTTTCTTAAATGTTGTCTCAATATCCCTTATGCAACAATATCTGTCACCTGTATGAAGACTCTGACCAAAATTAGAATGTGGATCCAAGGATCTGATGCCAGGATAAGTCATATATTTTTAGTAAAAGGCGATGTCAGTTTTGTTCCTTAGCATTCTAAAATATACGTTACTCCTCAAGTACCCCCAACAGGCTATGTTTGGGAATTTCTCTTAAAGCGTTTGTTAACCAACCCCAAAAATACGGATCTTGCTCCCTTTTTAAAGCATTTTATTCAGCACAGTGCTTGTGCTGCGTAATTTGGACCCCTGTAACATCTGAAATACCTGGCTGATCCTGCCAATTTCTCCCCTCCCCCATGTAAACTGACCACAATAATCATGGCTGCTGAGCCCTAACATTGTGGTCTGTTTATGTGCCTCTGTCATCTCCAGCCTGCTCTTGTTTTATCTCCTCTGTCCTCCTTGTGTCATCTAGTCACAGTGCCGCCCCCCCCCCTCCTGCAGGAATAACTAGTATATTTTTACACTGTTTTTTGTCTCCTAATACAGTGGTTCAATTTTGTTTTGAATGCCACTGAAGCTTACCACAACACACAGATGGGAACATGCAATGTGTTGTGGTGCACCACCATATTACAGCCCTAAATCTTTTTTTTTTTTTCGTGCTCTGGCATTTAAAACGTATGAGCGCCTCAGACTGATAATTTCAGGGCAGAGGATGGTATGAAACAGTGGTGGAATACTCCTATATACATGAAATCTCCTGCATACTTCTAATCCGCATGAGGCTGTAAGATAAGGAAGTTCCATCCTGTGTTCTGATAGTGCTCGGCCCTGACTGTGCGCTCCACAGGGAGCTAATGAACTGAATAAGTAGGTTTAGGTTGGAGGTATGAGGTTACTGGAACAGTAAATAGAAGTACCATTTGCTTAATTTCTTGCTGAGCTCATTGCAAAGTTTGGTGGGGAGGGAGGGGGTGGAGTGGGCACTGTCTGAGACACATGGCTTTCTTAATTACAGAACTCTGATTAAAAGCCATGCTTGGAGAATGGAAAGGATACACTGCTTAGCTGAAAGCTGTACAGCTGCTTGCTTGTGGTCTTCCTGAAGGGATGGTCTCCCCTCCCCCAGTGTTTGTATTATTCCATGGCACTTCCCCCAGAGCTTGCAAGTCAATAAGAGGCTCTGCTGCTCTCCCTGGGAAGCCTCAGAGCTGTGAATCGCTTCTAAAAATGTGGTTGTAATGAACCATTTTTTAATTTAATTGAATAGACTAAGCAGGCACCTGGTATGAGTTTACAAATCAAAGCTGTTAGTACATGGGTTTTGTAAATCTTATAAGGAAATTTAACAAATTGCTGTGCTTTTTGAATTGTTTACGAGAGATGTTCATGTAGGTTATTTATATTAAGGTGTTTTTTTTATTTTTATTTTTATATGTGTAAACCTGTGCAGATCAAACGCCTTTTTGTTTTTTTTAATGGAAAAATACATTCTACCTTTTGTAGGGTTTAGCTCACTTTTAATTTATTTTTTCCTTTTTTTTTTCTTCCACCTTGTTGTGTGTTGACACACGTTCCGCTGCAAGCTTCTGCAACTCCCCCCCCCCCCCCCCCCCCCCCCTTTTTTTTCACCACTGGAACTAGTCAGTAGTGTGAAATACGATATGTGGAAAACATTGATCTTACTGTGGATGTGTTTAGAAAAATGCACCCCAAGTCATTTGGTTTGAAATTGTCGCGTTGGTCTGGAGATACAGTAAAGACCGCAATCCCATTTTTTTTGTTTTTAGGTTATGACAAACTTTCAATGATCTTCAGTAAGATTAAAGCAGACATGTCCAAAGTCCGGCCCGGGGGGCCAATTGCGGCCCTCATTCCAGTTTAATGTGGCCCCCCTGGTAATTTGGATATATACTGTATTTATCGGCGCTGCCTCGGAGGGGACAGGGAGAGGGGGAACGAGTGCTGTGAAATTACATGCAGGAGAATCTCCTGTTTTCTCAGCGACATCTGTAATAGGAAGTCCCGTCTCCTGGGCTGCCGTTGGACAACTTCTCTGTCTATCATAGGAGGCGGAAGAAATGGTATTAGAGGCTGCTGTGTAAACAGGAGATTCTCCTGTATGTAGTCTGTTGGACATCGATCAGGCTGCATTCATGGCGAGGCTGCAGATGGGCACTGATTAGGCTGCGTTGATATGCAATGACCCTTATTTTGCTTCACAGTTTTACATTTTTTTCCTGAAACTTCCCTCCTAAAGTGAAGGTGTGCGTTATACTCCAATAAATACGGTATATCCAAATAACATGCCTACGCTCCTCTCTTCACCACACACAGCCACAAAGGCAATTTGTGTTGGGCATTGTATTGGTTGCTCGAATTAACACACTTAGACCAAATTTTAATGGTTCAAAGAATGTCGGGCAAAATGGTCGGCCCTTATGCCTGTTCACTTCATTAAATCTGGCCCTCTTTAAAAAAAAAAGTTTGGACATCCCTGGATTAAAGGATAGATATATATATATATATATAATTTTTTTATTTTATAAATGCACATATTTTTGCAAGTAAAAAAATGTGCATTTATTATTTTGTTGGGAGCCTGGAAAGCATTGCACCCCGCAATGCCAGGCTCTTGCAGACTGTATAACATGGGTGCTCAACCTGTGTCCCTCCAGCTATTTGCAGAACTAAAAGTCCCGTCATGCTTGTAGTTATCGGCCTTGCAATGCCTCATGGGACTTGTGGTCCTGCAACAGCTGGAGGGCCACAGGTTGAGCACCCATGGTGTATAAGCTGTCAGTGTGTACCCTGTCCCTACAATGTACCGCCAAACTAAGTATCAATGAACTACCACAGTACCGTGGTAATTCTTTAAGAACTTCAAGCCTACAGCTGCAAAGACTTTTGGGACTTGTAGTTTTTCTATCCACAGAACACTGTGAAGGAATGAGTTCTTTTCAGATTGTGGCAGTGTGGGGGTAGTAGATCGATCCCGCCACCCCCCCCCCCCCCCCCACGCCACCTGTCACAGCGGAGAGACAGGTGGGCATGGGGTCCAGTGAATTTGTAACACTAAAAACATGGGTGTAATTTATCCTGCAGGCCAGATTCATGCTGCTCAATGCTAGTTATTGTATGCATTAACACATTCACATATATATTTTTTTGAAGGGGCATCTCATTATTTCTGAGGCGGCCCCTAGACTTGTCAGTACATTAAAGAAGACACCTGACCCGTCAGCATACCACAGTGTGGATGTAAAAACACGTTGTAATGCACTTTGTTGGGGGGGAATAAGTCTGGTGCATTCTTTGGTCTGTACATGCATGTTGAGAGCCTAATGATTACACGATTGGTCTATGCCAGGGGTTCCCGACTGTTTGAAGAGCAAGGGCCACTTAAACAACTTGGTAACCGGTCGCGGGCCACAATGAGCACGTGGATGGCAGCCCTCTCGGCTCTATAGAGCTCACTCTACTCTCTGCACACCAAACTCGTAGGTAACAGAAGTCTATGGCTGAGTGCAGGTAACCCACAGGTGCACTTCTCTGGATCAGTTTGAAAGCAGCCCAGTAAGCAGCCCAGTAACTACTGCAGAACAGATATGCCCATATATACACACTGTGATTTTGGTAATAAACTTACCTTTTAATAACAGTATTCTATTGTATTCCATCCCAGAGCAAGAGATCGCGGGCCACATCAGAGGGCTCTGTGGGCCACAGGTTGGGCATCCCTGGTCTATGAAGATCCCCATTGATCTTTCTATTGGCATATTAATAAACAAAGTAATTGCAAAATGTATTAAAAGGGCTTTCCTGATTCAGCCAAAGACTCGACATTCGTTTGCTTGGCCATGTTATATACAGGTGAAACTCGAAAAATTTGAACATCATGCATTATTTATTTCACTAATGCAACTTAAAAGGTGAAACTAATATATAAGATAGACCTCATAACACGCAAAGCAAGATGGTTCAAGCCGTGATTTGTCATAATTGTGGTGATTATGGCTTACAGCTCATGAAAACCCCAAATCCACAATCTCTCAGAAAATTAGAATATTACATGGAATCAATAAAACAAGGATTGTACATAGAACATTATTGGACCTCTGAAAAGTATAAGCATGCATATGTACTCAGTACTTGGTTTGGGCCTCTTTTGCAGCAATTACTGCCTTAATGCGGCGTGGCATGGAAGAGATCAGCCTGTGGCACTGCTGAGGTGTTATGGAAGACCAGGATGCTTCAATAGCAGCCTTCAGCTCGTCTGCATTGTTCGGTCTCATCTTTCTCTTGGCAATGCCCCATAGATTCTCTATGGGGTTCAGGTCAGGTGAGTTTTTTCTGGCCAATTAAGTACAGTAATCCCTTGGTCATTCAACCAGGTTTTGGTGCTTTTGGCAGTATGGGCAGGTGCCAAGTCTTGCTGGAAAATTAAGTCGGCATACCCATAGACCTCATCTGCGGAAGGAAGCATGAAGTGCTCCAAAATCTCCTGGTAGGCGGCTGCATTGACCCTGGACCTAATGAAGCACAGTGGACCAACCCCAGCAGATGACATGGCTCCCCAAATCAACACAGACTGTGGAAACTTTACATTGGACTTCAAGCATCTTTCAGTGTGTGCCTCTCCATTCTTCCTCCATACTCTGACTCTTTGGTTTACAAATGAGATGCAAATTGTTGCTCTCATCAAAAAAGAGGACTTTGGACCACTGAGCACCAGACCAGGTGTGTTTTTCTCTTAGGCCAGGTAAGACGCTTCTGACGACGTTTGTTGTTCAGGAGTGGCTTGACAAGAGGAATACGACATTTGAAGCCCATGTCCAGGATCCGTCTGTGTGTGGTGGCTCTTGATGCACTGACTCCAGCCTCAGTCCACTTGTGAAAGTCCCCAACACTTTTAGGCTGCATTCACACTATAGTGCGATGTATTGTACCGCGATTTGCCTTGACAAAACGCGTCGTTTTTTTAGCCTTGTTTTCGCTGGAGGGGTGATTTTAACATTGTCGGCTATGCCGAACGCCGAAGCTGCCTGAAAAAAATGGTCCGTCTCTTGTTTTGCTCTTTTTAGGCGTACAGGGTTTCGGCATGGAGATGTGAACCATCTCCATAGACGACAATGTTAAATCACCCCTCCAGCGTATTTCAGGCTGCAATAGTGTCAGGCGTAAAAACGCCTAAGTGTGAATGGAGCCTAATATGGCCTTTTCCTGACAATCCTCTCCAGGCTTCGCTCATCCCTGCTGCTTGTGCACCTTTTTCTTCCACACTTTTCGTTTCCGCATAACTTTCTATTAATGTGCTTTGATACAGCACTTTGGGAACATCCAACTTCTTTTGCAACTACCTCTTTTTGAGGCTTTCCCTTTTATGGAGGGTGTCAATGATGGTTTTCTGCACAACTGTCAGGTGAGCAGTCTTTCCCATGATTGTGATTCCTACTGAACCAAACAGAGACCATTTAAAGGCTCAGGAACCCTTTGCAGGTGTTATGGCTTAATTAGCTCATCAGAGTGGGACACTTTGAGCCTAGAATTTTGCACGTTTTCACAATATTCTAATTTTCTGAGATTGTGGATTTGGGGTTTTCATGCGCTGTAAGCCATAATCACCACAATTATGACAAATCTCGGCTTGAACTATATTGCTTTGCATGTAATGAGTCTATCTCGTATATTTCACCTTTTTAGGTTGCATAAGTGAAATAAATGAACTTTTGCACGATATTCACATTTTTTGGAGTTTTAACTGTATGTGCAGCTATATTAAAAAATATCTTCTACCTGCTGAGATCAGCCTAAGGTTCTTATTATGCATGGATTTCTCCCAGCAAATTACAACTAGTTGTTAGGATATGAGTCAAGATTGTATCGGGAGGGTGGTGATGGAAGCCCCTTGTGTACTCCTCCCCCCCCCCCCTCTTCTTCCCCTTTTTATTTTTACATGGGTGGCACACTTGAACAGCAAGGAATGCAGAATTACATTTTTCTCTTTTCAGAGTTGCCTGTATGGAAGTGCAAGCCACGCAAACTTGCCGAAGTTTTGAATCTTTATGAACTTCATGATTGGCTAAAGCAGTTTGTATCCCAGACCAGGGAGGTTATGCAGTTGATTTTAGAGGACAGTTTAGGGGGGAACACTGCTCTCTCTAGATTAACAGTTTAAAAAAAAATCAGTAATCTCTCTTGTACAGGCTTGTTCTAGCACTCTCTACTGAATGTGGTAACCACAGCAAGCTTTATGGTTATTACTTGTGCATTGCATCTTGGGTGCTTGGATTTTAACACTGCATAAGATTCTAGGTTCTCGCACCTTTCGTGCAAAAGAAAAAAAAAATTGGTTAGGTAAAACATCTTGCTTCAAATACCTTTTTTGGCCTGGGAGCAGTATGGTGTGCCATAAATGTTTTGACCTTTTTCATAGACCATTTGGGCCACAGCTGTCCTTGCTTCATGTGGCTGACCCAAGTTGTCCCCTTTTCTTCTAGGAGTGATTTTTTTTTTTTTTTCCTCCCCACTAGGCCACATGTTACTGTTTCCTGTATTTATGTAAGTGGCAATGGAAGAAATGGCAGCATTTAGTGGGGGATGCATGCTTCCAACACTCTTGAATATGTCTGGTGCATGCACCAGAGCCAGTGCACAAAATCGCATATACAGGTATGTGATTTCATGCAGGAGGGCCCCCCTGCCATGTGGGGCGGTCCAGAAGAGGTTAAAAACAAAAATAACTAGGCCTGAAATTTAGTGAAAGCCTCCAACAGACAGACACTGGAGAATTAAGGATTGATAAAAAAATATATAAAAGATGAAGGTTTTGCCAAGCACACATATATCCAACATGTCAAGCCTTACAGTGTGCACCTGTGAAATGTGGAAAATTGTAGGCACCCAAGTTTATCAAGCAGCAATTTTAAAAGCCCATAGCTTAGTTACCCTAGAATTATTGCTTTCACTCCGGTGTGCAGAGAAACATGTTAACTCGTATAGCTCAAATGATGGTTTCATATGTAGGGGTCTCCATAGTGTGGCTGGTAATTGTTTTCCTTACATTTGCTTGTTTCCAGCACTGTGGACTGTAGAGGGCAATGAGTTTTGTAGTTTCTTTCCAGGGTCACCACGCTATTCCTCCAGAGATACGGCAAGTGTTGTCCCCTTTAGGACAGGAAGTTTGGTACTGGCAGGATCATCAGGTAGAAATTAGTTTATTTTTGGTTTCTTCTAGGCTATATATTCAGTGGGTTTTAGACAGTTACCAACCAGGTCCTTGTTCCAACCTGAGCGTGCATTTACAGCTCGGCTATCCCATTCCAATCCGAATCTGAGAGTATTCAGTCTGCACTGTACATTGAAGAGTTCCTGGTAACAAAAGCCATTAGTGGGGCTTTCTGTAGTTACACGTTCATGTAAAGCGGATGGCTCTGGTTTTTTTTGTGGGGGGAGGTGCTGAGCCTGGGCTAGTCCCATGGTGGAATGCTTTTGAACTTGAGTTGCAAAATACAAAGCATGAAATGAAGCATGTGTTGATGTACAGCTGAGAGCTGTGCTGATGTGCCTGTATTCTCACATTCCATCCCCCCTCCTCTGTGTCCCCACCATCACTGGCTCCTTGGCACATGCTGACTTGCTTTTGTAAATGGTAGTTATCTTGGCTGGAAGAAGCCAAAGAGTCCCTGACCTGGAAGAAGCATACAAATCAAGAAAACCAGAGTGTTAAAGTTAGAACTCCTCCTAATCTGCATGTTTGAATAGTACTAAAGTCAGTTGATTCAGTATGACAGCTAACTTGACTATTTTAAACAAAAGTAGAGGTCAGCAATGGCAGCTAGCTTTCTTAAAGCAGAGTTTCACCCATTTCTGTGTTAAAAAAGTATAGCTGCTGACTTTTAATACACTCATCTGCCCTACGGTCCTTTCTGCGGCCCCAGCATTGCAAGTGTGGGCACCCAGCTGTGACAGCTTGTGGCTTCACAGCTGGGTTTGCATGTTGTGATTGACCGGGCAATCTTCTGGGATGTGTGATGTGTTCCAGAATATTACAGTGAGGGATGGGGTATAGGAGAACTTCCAATTGATGCTATGAGCAGAAGTGGGAGCTGGGTACCTGTTTTGGAAAATGTAGTATTAAAAATTGCGTATGAGGAACGATCATTTGATCTTCGCATAGTGTGTGTATGTAACTTTAGACATCCGATTCAGACTTTACAGAACGGAAATTTTCAAAGGGACAAACTCCAAAAAAAATCTGTATGTTTAACTTAGCCTTGGTTCACATTGATGCTACTTTGAAATCGCACTTCACTTGAAGTAGTGCGATTTTTAAAGTAGCAAGGTCAGCGCGATTTCAGGTGCTACTTGATAGACATCTATGGAAATCGCACCTGAAATCGGCAAAAGTAGTGCAGGAACTACTTTTGCAAATCGGTGCGGAACCACAAAATCGGTGTCGCACTAATTGGAACAGTGCCTTTGCCTCCAATAGGCTGCGACTTGTCATGCGATTTGATCTCTCAAATCGCATGACAAATCGCTCCAGTGTGAACTTGGCTCCCGGATATGATTTTTACCTATAGGTTGGCCTATAATAAGGCTTTCCTGATGGGTGCAGTAAAGATCTCCTAAATGTCCATTGTTTAGAAGATATTTATCTTGGATGCAGCTGGTGACGTTACTGGAGGAATGGCGTAGCCATAGATTAGTGACCTCATCGCCGGCTCGGCCATTCATATCGCCAAAGCCTACAAACCTGAAAGGAAAACCCGGTTAAAATTAATGGGCCTTCGGCGGTGACAGCGTGTTGCTGGAAGGATTTGTTTTCAGGTAAGTCTCAAGTCATAATGTGCTAGTATGCATTACATTATGACAAACTGCCCGATGCCTACATTTTTTAATGCAGTTTACTACTATTTGTGTACGGTTTTTGTATGGAAAAAATAGATATGAAAGACTGTACTTGATCAGAAACTAAACCAGTTAAAAAAAAAAAGCTTCTACTTGCTGTGAAATCTTGTGTGAAAACTGATCGTTTGCATGGTTTTCTTAGTGTGTACCCAGCTTTAGGCCTTGGTTGGAAAATGTCTGAGCCGAAAATTTAAGGGTACTACTTTTAGTTTTTTGGGGGCGATACCTTGCTTTACCCTGATGTGTGGAATGCTCCATTGCTAATTGCAAGCCTCATCCTGTGACTAGAAGGAAAGTGACCAGTTCCTGTTAAAGCAGAGGTCCACTCAAAAGTGAACCTCCGCTTTTCGGAACCCTCCCCCCTCCGGTGTCACATTTGGCACCTTTTCAGGGGGAGGGGGGCGCAGATTTCTGTATTATTATACAGGTATTTGCACGCCCCTCTACGTCGTCACCCCCCCCTCCCCCTCACCAAGGATGGCGGCGGGGGCAGCCGAGAGACAAGAGATTGCTCGGCTTCGGCTGCCGACATCGCGGGCACCCTGGACAGGTAAGTGTCCATGGGACCTCCACTTTAAGGAGTTGGGACATGTGATTCCAATAAAAAAAATAAAAAAATGCTCAAGACTGAAAATTGGTGATCTTGCAGTTCCTCTGTGGCTCGGGACTCTCATGTTGCCTACTCATTGAATACAAGATGTTATTTAGTTTAAAAGGGCATAGTGCAGAAATATGAATTAATTTTAGTAATGCATATAAAATTAACCAATTCTAGATTGCATCCTCTGATCTGCATAATGTCAAATGTGCTTGTAGTATACGGAGTTTGCATGTAAGGGGAAAAAATAAACGCACACCATTTATCATGTTTCAACCTGCAGTTGTTTGTATATCCGTGGACAAAAGTTTTGAGAATGACACAAATATTAATTTTCACAAGGTCTGCTGCTTCGATGTTTTTAGATCTTTTTGTCAGATGTTACTATGGTATACTAAAGTATATTTTTATAAGCATTTCATAAGTGTCAAATGCTTTCATTGACAATTGCATTAAAGGGGTTGTTAAGGTAAAAAAAAAAAAAAAAAAAAAAAACCTAAATAGCTTCCTTTACCTTAGTGCAGTCCTCCACTTACCTCATCCTTCCATTTTGCTTTTAAATGTCCTTATTTCTTCTGAGAAATCCTCACTTCCTGTTCTTCTGTCTGTAACTCCACGCAGTAATGCGAGGCTTTCTCCCTGGTGGGGAGAAAGCCTCTTGAAGGTGGAGGGGGCGAGCAGGATTCCCACTAACGCACAGCTTGCTTCTCTATCTGCAAAAAAGTGTCCCGACACTCCTGTTCACCCCCTCCCCCCCCCTTCAAGAGGCTTTCTCCACACCAAGAGAAAGCCTCACATTACTGTGTGGAGTTACAGACAGAAGAACATGAAGTAAGGACTTATCAGAAGAAATAAGGACATTTAAAAGCAAAATGGAAGGATGAGGTAAGTGAAGGAGGACTGCACTGGGTAAAGGAAGCTATTTAGGGAAAACATTTTTTTTTACCTTTACAACCCCTTTAAGTTCATACAAAGAGTTGATATTTGCACTGTTATGCCTTCTTTTTCAAGACCTCTGCAATTCACCCTGGCATGCTGTCAATCAACTTCTGGGCCACATCCTGACTGGCGGCCCATTTTTGCATAATCAATGCTTGAAATCTGTCAACTTTTCTTTTTTCTTTACCTGCCTCTTTAGGATTGGCCATGTGTTCTCAATGGGATTAAAGTCTGGGCAGTTTTCTAGCCAAGGACCCCAAATTGTCATGTTTTGTTCCCCAAGCCACTTAGTTATCACTTTTGCCTTATGGTAAGGTGTTCCACCATGCTGGAAAATGCATTGTTCATCACCAAACTGTTCTTGGATGGCTGGAAGAAGTTGCTCTCAGAGGATGGTTTTGTACAATTCTTTATTCATGGCTGTGTTCTTAGGGAAATTTGACTGAGAAGCAACTTCACACATGAATGGTCTCAGGATGGTAGCGCTCATCTTTTCTTCTCCGGACAAGGTTTTTTCCGGACGCCCCTAACAAACGGGAAGGGGAATCATCTGTGGCTATCAATGCAAATACCTGAATTATACAGGTATCTGCACCCCCCCCCCCTCCCCTTTGAAAGGTCCCAAATGTGACACTGGAGGGGGGGGGAGGAATCCGGACATCGTAAGTTCCACTTTTGTATGGACCTCCGCTTTTAAGGGCACTTTCAGATGTACTGATCCCACGAGGATCCCTATCTTATCTGCATGCTCAGCGGGGATCACTCAGTTGATCCCCGCTGAGTCGGCAGGTGACAGGGCGGTCCCTGCACACAGGCTCAACCTGTCAGATCTCCGCTCTCCCCTAAGGGGGTTCGGATGAACACGGACCTTCCGTCTGTCTGTGTTCACCCGATCTGCTCTGCAGACTGATGGAAAAATAGGGTTTTCTTCCGTCTGCAGAATCTGAGCATAGTGGACACCGATGAGATTCGGTGTCAGTGGATATTCATCCGCTGACACCCGCTATCCCATAGGGATAGATGTACAGTATGTCCGTTTTTTTCATCCATCCGTTTACGGATGAAAAAGAATCATACGGTCTGCTGGTGTGAAAGGGGCCTTAGTTAATTTTCATGACAAAGAGGGACTTTGTAATTGCAATTCATCTGATAACTCTTCATAACATTCTGGAGTATATATAAATTGCCAGACTTTGAAAATATTTGTGTCATTGTCAAAACGTTTGGCCACGGCTGTAAAGGGCCCATAATTGTGGATTTCAGTCTCTGTTCAGTTTTATGTGCTTTTTTTTTTTTGCGCTAAAAATGCATGCACAGTGTTTATGTATTCCAATGGCTCTAGTTCACACCATGCAGTCAGTTTCCGGTGCAGAAACTGACTAGAACTGACTGTATTGGTGCAGATAAAACAGAACTGCATCTGGTGTGAACTGGCCCTTAGGCCTCTTACACACACATCAGTTTTTCTTCAGGTTTTTCTTTTCAGTTTACCAAATCCATCTAATATGAGGTCAAACCTCAAGAGTCTCAATTTGTATGCAATCAGGCAGGCCCTTGTACTACATAGTTTTGGTAAACTGAAAAGAAAAACCTGAAGAAAAACTGATGTGTGTGTCTGCCAGAAATGCACATCGGTCATAACTTTGTTTTGTGTTTCTTTTTTGAGTAAGTGCTGGTTCACACACATATGCGGGAACCAGTTCATTTCCAGTGTCGGTTCCCTCATCACATAAAATTTGCAGGCAGTTCACACTGCCCTATGCAAACCACTGCGGGTGTCAATGGAAAGTTAATGACCCCCCCCCCCCACCCCCAGATCGGTTCGCATATTGCAGTGGAAACTGATTTTAGACAGCAATCGGATCCCCATGGGTGGGAACACCCATGGGATTAAGATTCTGGTATGCAGAAAAAAGGGTCCTGCACGATCTTGGTATTATGCCGCGTACACACAATCATTTTTTGCGATGAAATAAAACATTGTTTTTTAAAACGTCATTTAAATTGATCGTGTGCGGGCAAAACGTCGTTTTGTCTTTAAAAAAAACGACCAAAAAAAAATTCCAACATGCTTGAATTTTTTGTGTCGTTTTTCAAAACGTCGTTTTTTGTGTCATAAAAAGTGATGGTGTGTGCAAAACGATGTTGAAAACAACGTTTTTAAACCCGCGCATGCTCAGAAGCAAGTTATGAGACGGAGCTTCAATGGAAAAGAGTGCCGTCGAACGTGGTGTACGTCACCACACTTTGCTAGAGCTTTGTAGAAAAACAATGGTGTGTACGCAACGTCGTTTTGGAAAATGAAGTTTGAAAAACGTTGTTTTTCATCGCAAAAAATGATCGTGTGTACGCGGCATTAGAGTGCCTCCATACTGGATGAAAGAAACTGGCTGAATTTGCATCACACAGACATTGTATGTGATCTGCAGTGCAGTGCGAATCTCGATGGTGTGAACCTGCACTAGAAGTCCATTTGGCATGCCCCCCCCCCTCCCCCACAATAATTTTAGCATGCAGATAAGGTGCCCCAGTATTAAAACAAACGGATCAGCTTTTTAGAATTCCGGTATTAAACCCAAAAGCAAAACTTGTATTATATTGCAGTTTACCAATTCATAGACGTGGTAGCTGCATTCATTTTTCTGTTTAGATATGCTGTCTTTTATTTTCATGTTGTGATCTGGCCAGGAAGTCTGTTATTTTTCAACAAAACTAACTGTCCTGCAGATGTTGCAAAGGGGTGCTTCCAATGATAATTTTTATTTATGTAAAACCTTTTATCCCAAGAGTATGCCACCCATAGTTGAATGTTTGCTTCAGTTTCACTACCAGGGACTGAAATACTCCATGACCACAGCGGATCACATTTTTAAAGTCAAATATCGCTTTGTGTGCCATTGAGAAGATGATTGGCTACACCTGATTGAGTCATTTATAGGGGGGGGGGGGGAATAATCCTTTTCCAACTCTGTGAATTATTTTTTCATGGGGGTCGGGGGGTGGGGTCATTTACTAAAGGCAAATGCACTTTGCACTACAAGTGCACTTTAAATTGCACTGGAATTGCAGCTGCTGTAGATCTGAGGGGGACATGCAAGGAAAATAAAACAGCATTTTAGCTTGCATGTGATTAGATAAAAAAAAATCAGCAGAGCTTCCCCTTATTTCAGATCTACCCCTCAGGTTTACAGCGGCTGCACTTTCAGTGCAATTTCAGTGCAATTTCAAGTGCACTTTTCACTTGTAGTACAAAGTGGATTTGCCTTTTCGTAAATAACCCCCTATGTGTTATATCTTTTACTTGGATGTTATAAGTTGCACTGAGTAAATACAGCTGGATAAAACAAAACCGTGTCTTCATTTCAGGCTGCAAAGCAACAAAATGTGATCATTATTTTAAAGGGGGTTGGTTCTTTTCTATACCCAGTGTTAGCTGGGACAGCGCATACATTTGTTAATACATTAAAGTCTGTTGCGCATTACACATTCCCCTTCTCCCAAATTAACAATCCTCCTGCGCAAGGGGTACATCTGTTACTTCATCCAAGGGGCACTCTAATACGGGAGGTGTGTTACTGACTAGATCACAAGGGGGGGGAAAAAATCCATAAAAAAGAAAACCACATTTTAAGGATTAGTAAGATGCAATTTATAACATTTTTGTTTTGAGTTTAATAGTGCTTTAATTACTGGAGATGCCATACCCATAGGCAATTTTCTGTTCTGATGCCTGGCTGACATGCTGCCATATTTACATTCACCCTCCTGGCTAAACTTACGAAATCTGGGTATTCCCTTTCACTTTGCTGCCAGGCCCTGCCCTCGACTTTTAAACGCTAATGGCCAGACCATTTTTGCCATCTTTCCATTGTTTAAAGCGGATGGTTCACCAAAAAGCAAATATTAAAAGCCAGCAGCAACAAATACTGCAGCTGCTGACTTTTAATATTAGGACACTTGCCTGTCCTGGAGTCCAGCGGCGTCCGCAGCAGAGGATGAGCGATCGCTCGTCACCCTGCTGCTCCCCCCTCCATCCACGGCGAGGGAACCAGGAAGTGAAGCGCTCCGGCTTCACTGCCCGGTTCCCTACGGCGCATGCGCGAGTCGCGCTGCGCCCGCGATTGGCTCCCGCTGTGTGCTGGGAGCTGAGAGTTCCCAGCACGCAACGGGAAAAGCCCGTCTTTTGCCCGAGACTGCGGGCCAGAAGTGGGTGCGGATACCTGTCTTTAGACAGGTATCTGCACCCCCCTCCCCCCTGCAAGGTGTCAAATGTGACACCGGAGGGGGGGAGGGTTCCGATCAGCGGATCTTCACTTTAGGGTGGAGATCCGCTTTAAGCATAGGATAAGTAAAATAATAATATTGAAGATGAGGGAGGGTCACAGTACCGGGGGGGGGGGGGGGGGGATTAGCAGTGGAGAAAGTAGAGTAGTTGCTATGGGTTGGGAGGGTACATTTCAGGTAAATAGCTGATCACAGCTAATGGTTGGTTCAAGCAGAGTCTGCTGAACAGTTTTGCTATAAGCTTGTGGTTCTGTCTGTCTGCCGAACGGACATGGCAGTGAAAGGGTTGAAGTGAACATTTTCATTTTGGAAATATGTAATCATAGCGGTACATTTCATAATCTGCTCTGTTGGCTGTTTAACTCATTTGCAGTAGCAGGTTTGAGGTAATTTTTTGCTCCTCCCTTTGTGCTTTTATATAGTAATTTGGGTAGTGGTAAATGTTAAGACTAAACAGCATTATTACTAATGTACACATTTAAACTAGGGTTGTCCCGATACCACTTTTTTAGGACCGAGTACAAGTACCGATACTTTTTTTCAAGTAGTCGCCGATACCGAATACCGATACTTATTTTTTTAATGTGTCTCCAAATGCAGCCATGTCCCCCACATATTGCAAGCCATGTATGTCCCCCACATATTGCAAGCCATGTATGTCCCCCACATATTGCAAGCCATGTATGTCCCCCACATATTGCAAGCCATGTATGTCCCCCACATATTGCAAGCCATGTATGTCCCTCATACCTGTAGCCATTATACCGCCGCATACCGCCGTTAATCCCTGCATTATAGCGTAACGTGCATTACAAGCTTTCATTTTGAATACTTGTAAATGCCCGCGCCGCCATATATAGACACTCCCCCTCTCGGGATTGGAAGAATCCAATCTATAGACACTCCCCCTTGCTCGGTATTGGACGGATCCCTCCAATCCCGAGAAGGGGAGTGTCTATACATGGCGGTGCGGGCATTTACAAGTATTCAAAACGAAAGCTTGTAATGCACGTTACGCTATAATGCAGGGATTAATGGCGGTATGCGGCGGCGGTATAATAGCTACAGGTATGGGCGACAGGACATGGCTTCAATATGGGGGGGGGGGGGGGGGGGGAAGTATTCTATTTAGGTATCGGTACTCCAGCAAATACTCGGCATCGATACCGATACTAGTATCGGTATCGGGACAACCCTAATTTAAACCATCTGACACAAGCTAAGCTTTCATCAGTCTCAGACCTTTCTCATTGGACTCTGTGTGCCTATTGCAGTGCAGCGATATGTTAAAGTATAATTGAAGGCAATTTTTTTTTTTTTTGATAGAGCATAGAGAGATTGGAACCTCTGTCCGTTTTTAACCGGTTCCTGACCGGCTCGCACAGATATACTGCAGCAGAATCACTCTCCTATGCGAAATCCCTTACATATACGGCTTCGCCCAGGAGAGCCACCAGAGACTGCCGCCTGCACGATCATGGGGGGGGGGGGGGTGTGTGTGTGTGTGTGTGTGTGTGTGTCCTCAGACAGCACAGGAATATTTACAGATTGTGTCTGTCATCTCCTATAGCGAGTCCCCCCCCCACAGTTAAAACACACCATAGGGAACACAACTCATTGATCACCCCTTGTGTTAACCCATTTCCTTCTAGTAATCGGTGCATATTATTTGTATGTCAATGGTCCCAAAAAATGTGTCAAGTGTCCGACCTGTCTGCCGCAAAAAATCGCAGATCACTGGCATAACTAGTAAAAAAAAAAAAAGATACACAATATAAATGCCATAAATATTTCCCATAGTTTGTAGACACTATATAAATTTTGCGCAAACCAATCAATATACGCTTATTGGGAATATATATATATATATATATATATATAATTTTTTACCAAAAATATGTAGAATACATATCCGCCTAAACTGGAGAGGTTTTTTTTTTTATTGGGATATTTACTTTAGCAAAAAGTAAAAGCTATTGTTTTTTTTTTTTTTTTTTATTATTATTTTTTTTTTTTTTTTATTATTATTTTTTTGTGTTAAGTGCAAAAAATTTAAACCGCAAAGGTGATCAAATACCACCAAAAGAGAGCTCTATTTGGACATCAATTTTGTTTGGGTACAGCGTTACACGACCGTGTAATTGCCTGTCGGTTAAAGCGACGCAGTGCCGTATCACAAAAAATCGCGGTCTGTATCCCCCTTTAAGAGAGTCATTCTCTGTTTGTCCTACTGTTATCAGTGAAAGTGGAAAAACATCTATTTTGGGTTTTCCCCAGAAAAGTAATGGGGGGGAGAGCGAATCTTCATATGACCTATGTCTGGTGACCTGGGAGTCCCCAAGGGATTCCCCTAATTTGCAGAGATTTCCTTTGACTTCCTGTTTTGGCTGTGGGACTGAAAGTGAAGGAAATCGCTGCAATGGTGTAAAAAAAACACAAACACACACACACACACACCACACACACACACACACACACACACACACACACACACACACACACACACCACACACACACACACACACACTGGAAATTTAACTATTAATTCATCGATATTAATCTTAAATTTTTTTGGTTCTACTCATCTCTCCGCCGGCTTCAGGGAGTTCTATCGGAGATCCGGTGGCGTCACTGACACCGGCGGGGCTTGCTGTGTCCATCTGAAGGGCTCCTTTGCTGTGCCTTCATATCTGCATGCCGGCGGGACCTTACTATCTGCCACACGCAAGGGCTGTTACACTTCCCTCTATCAACCTGGGATTCTACAACTATCCACTGGGAGTTGATAGTTCCCTTCATGGGACATCTACATGCCGACGGACTGATGTTAACTTCTCCTCATCTGGATTCAGCCGTGGCATCGTTGTACACATTTTTATACCAGTATCCTACTTGGCTACATGTTATTATGACTGCTTTTGCTACTGTTTAGTATTACTTGCATCATTTTTACAGTTTATGTAGCTACATCGATTTTATCTCCAGTGCAATATTTATTTTGTTACCTACTTGAAGACTATAAAAGTTTTAATGCTTTTCCCATTGAGCGCTGCCTTTGTGTGTTTTTTGTATCCTGCTATCCATTTTTCCAGTGGTTGGTAGCTGCACTGGGAACCCGCCTGCAAGGAAGGGTTATAATCTTCCCTTACTTTATCCAAAGATTTTTTATTTTTTTTTGCCTATTCTACTTTAGGATCAGAAAGCCTGAGCTGTCTTTTGACAGGCTGGCTTTCCTTTCTGTTTGCTGTGTCAGACAAGATGGTGGTGCCTAATGGGGAAATGGTTCTTGGGAGGGAAAAGCTGGAGCAGTTTTTTGTTCACGGATAATGCCAAGTGAGTTGTTTTTATAAGCTAAATAGTTCATATTTGGCATTTGGTTTCTGAAAAAATGTGTCGGGATTGCTTGAACAAGCGCACATATTTTTCCCAGATCCTTGGTCCTTTACGGTGCATTCACACCTGTTAATACACCCCCACTACGATTAAATGCGAGAACTCCATCATGGGTTCCCCCAATTAGCTGGAAGAAGGGGCCTCAGCTCCCTCAGTTAATCATGGCCACTCACAGATAATTGCTCATGCCGTAATCGTATGCGAGTGGTCGGCTATGGACACAGGCAGAGTCCAGGGCTGATTTACTAGCGTATGATCGATTTTACATGTGAGCGGCCATGATTAGTTGCAGGAGCCATCAGCGCCTTATTGCTTTTAATAGGACTGCATCTCCCAACTAATTGCGGGAACCCTGCTGGGGTTTCCCCTCATCCAATTGTAGTTCGGGTGCGTTCACAGATGTGACTACACCCTTAAAGTTCAGTAAACCTTCCCACCAAAACCTATTTTGTGATCCTACCACAAAGGTGCTTGGTTAGGCACTTCCTGTTGGTGACTATCCTCTGACCTTGTCTTCCAGTTGAGGAGTTATATAGCGCCAACAGTTTGCGCAGCGCTTTACAATATAAAAGTTCATACAATTCAATACAAGAGGAGGGTTGGAGGGCCATGATCCTGTGAGCTTACAGTTTTTAATAGGGAGGGGGCTGGTGGAACTAAAGGTAAGACAGGAAGTGGCTGAAAAAGGCTGCTGGCGATCAGCAACACTGAGATATAGCAATGGATGTAAAAAGATTAAAACAAGTATTTTTTTTAAAATGGCAGTTCAGCGATCACAGCACGTAAACAAACCAAGATGTCATGGTTGGTGTTTACATCTACAAGTTCAGGAAGTTGCAGAGTGAGTTCTTGTGAAAACAAATGTGAAGGGTTGTACGTTGGCCTAGGTATCCACTTTCAGACCCCTGGATTAATTGTTTAGTTGCCAGTTTAAACTGCTTTGCATCATACAGAGACCCTATAGCTACAGATTCTGAATTCTATTTTTCCTCCCCTCCTTTGTAACGTGTTCTTTTCTTCCTGTCATGGAGTATGTGTGAAGGGCAGGTGTGTTCACATGACTAGATGACATGCTCTGTCATGTTGTCTGTTTTCATACATTGTTTTGTAATGCTGTTTTGGATTGGGTTTGGATAACTAGTTTTCACACCAGTTTGTCACAAATCTCCAAATTGTCCCGTATGAAACTATACTTTCTGCAAATTCTAAAATTGCTGTAAATCATTAGTCAATAAATCAATAGTACCACTACCAGACATGACTGGTGGTTAAAAAAAATTGAATCCCAAGCACAAATTTTAGTTTGGGCAGTATTACATTGTCTAGTTAGGGCAGCAGTCTTAATTCTTGCTGCTGGGATTGAGGGCTGCATGCAAATAAGAGGCCACCAAGCCATGTACACTGAAATGACAGGCTGTCGGTGGCCACAGCTACTCGTGCAAACCTCACTGACAGTGATCGTGCCTGGTTGCTGTTCTGCTTTTTAAAGCTGAACTCCCGCCTTTGATACACTTTACAGCTTGGCCCAAACTAACCATGTCCCTTAACCACTTAAGACCCGGACCAATACGCTGGTAAATGACCCAAGGTGTTTTTGCGATTCGGCACTGCGTCGCTTTAACAGACAATTGCGCGGTCGTGCGACGTGGCTCCCAAACAAAATTTGCGTCCTTTTCTTCCCACAAATAGAGCTTTCTTTTGGTGGTATTTGATCACCTCTGCGATTTTTATTTTTTGCGCTATATACAAAAATAGAGCGACATTTTTGAAAAAAAAACACTATTTTTTACTTTTTGTTAAAAAAAAAAATCAAATAAACTAAATTTTAGTCAAACATTTAGGCCAAAATTTATTTAGCCACATGTCTTTAGTAAAAAAAAAAATCGCAATAAAAAAAAATAGCTACCTAGCGGGAACAGCGACACTAATACAGCGATCAGAAAAATGATCGCTTAGTGACGCTGGCAATAGGGAGTGAAAGGGTTAACTAGGGCGGTGATCAGGGGGTTAAAACTTTATTAGGGGGGGTGGGGGGGCTATCCTGAACCTAACACTAACTGTTTTTTACACTGCCTGTCACACTGACACTAAATGCAGTGATTAGATCACTGCATTCAGTGACACTGTGACAGGGGGGTGGGGGGGGCGATCACAAGGGGTTAATATGCCTAAGGTGAGTGTGTGTCAGTGTTGTGTTGGTGCACACTTACTTGTGATGTCTTCTCTCATCAGCAGCGGTGGGAAACAGTGCTGCGATGAGAGAATACATCATTTCCTCCTTCCTGTGTAAACACAGGAGGAGGAAGTGACAGGTTGGGAGCGCGCTCCCATTGGCTGGGAGCGATCGCGGGGGGGCGGGTGTTCGCCGACATCCGCCCCCAGATCCCGGATCGCTCCCGGAGCCAGGGGGACCCCCGCACGCCGCGGAGGGGGTCCCGATGGGACCCCCGAACCGCACTTAGGCGGGGACGTAAATTTACGCCCTTGTGCCTGTACGTGCCATTCTGTGGCCGTATATGTGTGCGTGTGGGGGTCCTTAAGTGGTTAAAGTGGTTCTAAACCCATTTTTATAACTTTATGCTACAGGTAAAGCCTATATTAAAGTAGTTGTAAACCTCCATCCGGAAGTTACACCTACAGGTAAGCCTAGAGGGTCACTAAAGAATTTTATTTTTTTTTTCTTTCTGAAATGACTTTACAGGGTATAGAGACATAAAAGTTAACCGATTCCTTTTAGGAGATATTGCAAACCTCTACTGGCAAGCCTTAAAAAAGGGTCACTAAAGGAAAAATTATTTTTAGCTAAATAGCTTCCTTTACCTTACTGCAGTACTGGTTTCATGTCCTTATTGTTCGTTTTTGCTTTGAAGTTGCTGTAATCCTGCTCTGTTCTCCACACTTCCTGCTTGTCTGTTTCCTTATACCCACAGTGCTGGGAGCTTTCTCACGATGGTTTAAGCTGTCATTACTGTGTGTCTAAAACTTCCCAGAACCAATCAGATTCATTTTAAAAACAAAACACTGCCCTGGATTTGTTTGTTTTTGTTCTGTGTGTCTGTTTCTACATCACAGAAACATGAAGCCAGTTCAAAAGTGAAACTAACCTGCAGGCACATTTTTATGATTGATTTTTATCTATTTTTAATCATTTTGAAAAGGAATCGGTTAACTTTTATGTCTCTATACCCTGTAAACAGTCATTTCAGCAATTTTTTTTTCCCTTTAGTGACCCTTTAAGGCTTGCCTATAGATGTTTGCAATATCTCCTAAACCTACACGGTTTAGGAAATATTTGCCAATGGGTATACACCGTTGTCTACAGCGCATGGGTGCCGTAGACATCGGCGTAGTAAAAACCCCATTCATAAAAATGGCAATGCTGTATTTGATGGCTCCCGCGTGCATGCGTAGGAGTGACCTCATCGCCGCTCCAGCCAATTACTTCCGGGTATCGGCGCTCCGGCGCTGTAACATTCTGGGTATCTGTCAAGAGATGTCTGCGGCTTAAGAGGGGAGACGAGGACAGCTTCAGGGGCTTTCATTCTAAGGTAAGCTATGCATAATGAACTAGTATGCTATGCAGCTTATTATGCCTTTTTGTCTTGCAGGGTTTTTTTTTCTTCTTTTTTTTAAGGGTTTACAACTAGTTTCACTTGTGAGGCCGCTGGATATGTGATATAGACTTTACTGGCCTCGGCTACATTTTATCTGATCGATGCTCAGTCATTCAGAGAAAGAATTGTATTCTAGCTATAAATACAAAGCTGCTTCTGATTGGCCGAGTCAGAGAGGAGGCTGATGTCACAAGCCAATCAATCAGAGGAAGATTTGTATTGATTGCTAGAATACATCACTTTCTCTGAATGCCTAAGCATCGATCAGATACTCTGTTCCAGGTATGAGACAGGAAGTCTCGGCTCGAACTTGGAACACAGTGCTGTATGCACCCCCTCCCTTTAGATTGTAGGCTCAATGAGCAGAACTCGCCTATTCCTTCTGTATTGAACAGTAATGTTGTACTGTCCCTATTGCATTGTAAAATGCTACATAAGCTGTTGACGCTATATAAATCCTGACTCAGGGTTTGACAAATTTGCTTGGAATCTAGGAGCCAGCTAAAAAAGTTAGGAGCCAGAAAACGCGCCCCGTCCCGCCAAGCTTGCGCGCAGAAGCAAACACATACCTGAGTAGCGCCCACATATGTAACCGGTATTCAAACCACACATGTGAGGTATCGCCGCGATCGTTGGAGCGAGAGCAATAATTCTAGCTCTAGACCGCCTCTGTAACTCAAAACATGCAACCTGTAGAATTTTTTAAACGTTGCCTATGGAGATTTTAAAGGGTAAAAGTTTGTCGGCATTCCACGAGCGGACACAATTTTGAAGCGTGACATGTTGGGTATCAATTTACTCGGCGTAACATTCTTTCACAATATAAAAAAAAAATTGGGATAACTTTACTGTTGTCTTATTGAATTAAAAAAAGTGTGCCCCCCCCCTCAAAAGTGCGCTTGTAAGAACGCTGCGCAAATACGGTGTGATAAAGTATTGCAACGATCGCCATTTTATTCCCTAGGGTGTTAGAATAAAAAATGTATATAATGTTTGGGGGTTCTAATTGGAAGGAAGGAGATGGCAGTAAAAACAGTGAAAAAACACTTTAACTGCTGTTTTACTTGTAATGCCAACGGCCACCACCAGATGATGCCAGGTAACAGAAGGGAGCTTGGGCCTTCACAAGGTTGCAAAGCCGCGGCCTCCATTACCGGCCGTCGTGGGCACACCAGGATACTGTGCCCCTGTGTGCCCCCACCTCCCCTCGCCGTGCGATTGCGACGGCCGGTAATTGAAACTGCGGCCGCAAAGTCCCGGCCTCAATTACTGGCAGGTGCCAGGTCACAATTTCTTGTCGCAATTGCGACTGGGCGCCCGGATTTTGTCGAGCCCTGTCCTGACTAATGGGTATGTAGCCTGAGCTACATAGTTTATACCGCACATTAGCGGCCTCACATGTTGGTGAGGAACAAGCTTGGCCAAACAAACTATGTAAATTATATCGAAAGCTGGAGTTCTGCTTTTAAGCTCTGTCCATTTTCAGGTCTTCACCCAGTTTTGCCCATTATGAGAGGCTCCTACTATGCCTCAGTAGAGTCCCACGTCTTGGTAGAGTGCGAGGGAAATACTCAAGGGGACATCATTTCTTGTCTCTAATGTGAAAGATGAGATTCCCCCTCACTTTGGGGCAATATATTTTTCCAACGCTGGGGGAATAAAATTAAACCTTTGTCCCACACTATCCAAAGCTAACCAGCAAAAAAAGGCAGGAATTCAACATTAAAGGGGAAGAGAGCCTTGTGCATGGGAGGGGGAGAGCAGAGCAGTGACATATTGCTGGTGAAATAGGATTGCCTTTTATTGGTCGAAGACAACTTTTAAGACTTGAAAGTTAATCGCAGTTCCAGCCAATGTCGATTTTTATTTTTGACCCCCCCCCCTTGTTTTATTTTTTTTATTTTTTGTTGAGCATGTAAAAAAAGTGGTGAGCGAAGTGCATAAAAAACCTGACTCAAGTACATGAGAGATCAAATGGAAATCCTTCAACAATCCCCCCCCTTTTTTTTTTTTTTTCGATTTTTGTATTTGTAATGTTCGCTGCATAACAATTGGCTGGATGGAATGACATTCTGTAGTACCATTTGTGGTATTGCATTATTCACCCATCACCTGTTTAAAACTATGATAGATTATTCTTTCATCATTAAAGGGGTTGTAAAGGTAAACATTTTTTTTCCCTAAATGGCTTCCTTTACCTTAGTGCAGCCCTCCTTCACTTACCTCATCCTTCAATTTTGCTTTTAACCACTTAAGACCCGGACCATTATGCAGGTTAAGGACCTTGCCCCTTTTTGCGATTCGGCACTGCGTCGCTTTAACTGACAAATGCGCAGTCGTGCGACGTGGCTCCCAAACAAAATTGGCGTCCTTTTTTTCCCCCCCATAAATAGAACTTTCTTTGGTGGTATTTGATCACCTCTGCAGTTTTAATTTTTTGCATTGTAAACAAAAATAGTGACAATTTAAAAAAAAAAAAAACACAATAAGCATTTATCGATTGGTTTACAAAATAGGGGATAGTTTTATTGCATTTTTTTTTTTACTACTACTAATGACGGCGATCAGTGTGTGTGTTTTTTTTTTTTTTCGTTTTTTTTTTTGTGACCGACATTTATGGCGGACACATAAGAAAATTTTGACAGATTTTTGGAACCATTGTCATTTTCACAGCAAAAAAAATAAATAAAAAAACAATTTTTTAGTCTGGAATACCACAAAAACAAATTACTAAAAACAACATTCACAACTGTCTGACTCCCCCCACCCCCCCTTTTTTGTTTTTTTGTTTTTAATTTTAACCAGTTGGTTATTTATGTGTTTCTAGACCTGGAACATGCTAAAAATTGGCTCATCTTTCTAACAACTTTAGGTGCACATCTTCTTTTTTTTTTTTTTTTAGTTAATTCACCTTGCACTACTCTAGCGTCAAACCCCCCCCCCCCCCCCCCCCCCCCCCCCCCCCCCCACCCCTTGATCTGTGATTGGTGGCTGTGGGAGGACCTTTTTTTTGTGTTGCTCTTTCTTTCATTGGAAAACAAATTTTGTGGTTTACTATACAAGCTGGGTGATTTCTTTTAATGATTTGCTAATTGGAGGTGGCGCAACTGTCTGTTTCAACTTGTCTTCTCAAGGCTGAACTTTTTGTCAGCAACAAAGGGTAATTGTCTCTGGCATTTACTGGTGATATAATCCCCATACTGGAGACAAGCCCCATTCTTCATATACAAGTGATGTTAACACTTTCTATGCACATGCAGCCAGGTCAGACTTGGTACCTTCATGTCTTCATGTAGGTGCTTGCTGTACTGCGATGTATATTAACAAGCTATGAAACATAACCAGACAGCTTTTGAAAGTCACAAAACCCAAGGCACGCCATTGTGCCCAGCTATATATGCTTTAAGCACTTCAGCTAAGGCGGCTCGCGGGAACTTGCCGACCTGCCACAGTATGACCGCGTCTGGTCGGCAAGTGGTTAAAGTGATCCTAAACAGAAGTAGTCTTGCCATGAGATATATATATATATATATATATATATATATATATATATATATATATATATATATATATATATATATATATATATATATGTATATATATATATATATATGTGTATATATATATATATGTGTATATATATATATATGTGTATATATGTATATCTATATATCTCTCTATCGCGTGTGTGTGTGTGTGTGTGTGTTTTTTTTTTTAAGTCCCTTTAAAAAAGCGATGTTGTGTGGTCACTTGATATTTCCCTGTTCTTGGCATCTGCATAAGATGCGAGAATTTAACTTAAGTAACCTATTGGTTTTCAATATGAAAATATCATGCAGGAAAACGGACGATCATTCGCCTGATATTCTCATTGTGTGTATGTGTACACACACACACACACACACACACACACACACACACACACACACACACACACACGTGTGTATGTGTGTGTTTCTAAATTGCAGCAGAGAAAAAATCTGACCAGACGGGGCTGTGCTGTGGGTCAGATCTATGTAAATCTTGGCACAGAATGGACAAAAAAAAAATTGATTGGCAGGAGAATGTGTCTACATACGATATGGCTATTATATACATGTAGCACCCTCCTACTTTAGGTAGGTGCTAGTGTATGGCAGGCCTATACTGTGAGCTAGGCCTGTTTGTTTTGATCTGGGGACAGGGGAGTGGTTTAGTATAGCAGTAGGTGATATAATACAGGGAGTGCAGAATTATTAGGCAAGTTGTATTTTTGAGGATTAATTTTATTTTTGAACAACAACCATGTTCTCAATGAACCCAAAAAACTCATTAATATCAAAGCTGAATATTTTTGGAAGTAGTTTTTAGTTTGTGTTAGCTATTTTAGGGGAATATCTGTGTGTGCAGGTGACTATTACTGTGCATAATTATTAGGCAACTTAACAAAAAACAAATATATACCCATTCCAATTATTTATTTTTACCAGTGAAACCAATATAACTTCTCAACATTCACAAATATATATTTCTGACATTCAAAAACAAAACAAAAACAAATCAGTGACCAATATAGCCACCTTTCTTTGCAAGGACACTCAAAAGCCTGCTATCCATGGATTCTGTCAGTGTTTTGATCTGTTCACCATCAACATTGCGTGCAGCAGCAACCACAGCCTCCCAGACACTGTTCAGAGAGGTGTACTGTTTTCCCTCCTTGTAAATCTCACATTTGATGATGGACCACAGGTTCTCAATGGGGTTCAGATCAGGTGAACAAGGAGGCCATGTCATTAGATTTTCTTTTTTTATACCCTTTCTTGCCAGCCACGCTGTGGAGTACTTGGACGCGTGTGATGGAGCATTGTCCTGCATGAAAATCATGTTTTTCTTGAAGGATGCAGACTTCTTCCTGTACCACTGCTTGAAGAAGGTGTCTTCCAGAAACTGGCAGTAGGACTGGGAGTTGAGCTTGACTCCATCCTCAACCCGAAAAGGTCCCACAAGCTCATCTTTGATGATACCAGCCCAAACCAGTACTCCACCTCCACCTTGCTGGCGTCTGAGTCGGACTGGAGCTCTATGCCCTTTACCAATCCAGCCACGGGCCCATCCATCTGGCCCATCAAGACTCACTCTCATTTCATCAGTCCATAAAACCTTAGAAAAATCAGTCTTGAGATATTTCTTGGCCCAGTCTTGACGTTTCAGCTTGTGTGTCTTGTTGAGTGGTGGTCGTCTTTCAGCCTTTCTTACCTTGGCCATGTCTCTGAGTATTGCACACCTTGTGCTTTTGGGCACTCCAGTGATGTTGCAGCTCTGAAATATGGCCAAACTGGTGGCAAGTGGCATCTTGGCAGCTGCACGCTTGACTTTTCTCAGTTCGTGGGCAGTTATTTTGCGCCTTGGTCTTTCCACACGCTTCTTGCGACCCTGTTGACTATTTTGAATGAAACGCTTGATTGTTCGATGATCACGCTTCAGAAGCTTTGCCATTTTAAGAGTGCTGCATCCCTCTGCAAGATATCTCACTATTTTTGACTTTTCTGAGCCTGTCAAGTCCTTCTTTTGACCCATTTTGCCAAAGGAAAGGAAGTTGCCCAATAATTATGCACACCTGATATAGGGTGTTGATGTCATTAGACCACACCCCTTCTCATTACAGAGATGCACATCACCTAATATGCTTAATTGGTAGTAGGCTTTCGAGCCTATACAGCTTGGAGTAAGACGACATGCATAAAGAGGATGATGTGGTCAAAATACTCATTTGCCTAATAATTCTGCACTCCCTGTATATTACACACAGTCTGCTGGGGGAGGATTTGTCAGCTGGATGGAGTGTTAAAGGTAACACATTTTTTTTTTTCTTTTTTACATACAAGTAATCTGTCGTATACATATATCGATAAATGTCATCACTTCCATGAATTTTTTTTTTATTACCTGTGAAAACAGTATTTTTTTTTTTTTCTCCTACTTTCCTCTCATTTCTATGCTGTATTTCCCGATTTGCAGTGCGCGTACATTAAAGCGACTTCACGGCAGCCACGGAACTACATTTTCCATTAGGCATAGTGGCATTGCGCATTGCCGGTTTTCATCAATCATGCCTATCAAACAAGCGACATTCTCGTTCACACGCCGCCCAATGTAAACACCCATTCCCGCCTCCCCAGCTTTAGGAATACAAGTCTCCAGCCACCAACGGGGCATAGTCAAGGCGGGGCAGTGAATCTTAGTAAAACGAAGGCAAGGGAGGCGGCGCTGCAGCGTCATAGACACACCCACTAACCCCCAGCCCGTCTCTCTGTGAAATGCTCAGAGCATCTCCACGCAGGGCTATACTCTAAGGGAGGGAGCGAGCACGATCACTCACCACCAGGCAAAATGGCTTGCATTATGGTGACCAGTTTCTTGAAGAGTAACAGGAAGTGAGGATTTCAAACAAGAATTTGTGACATTTAGAAGGAAAATCTAAGGAACGGGTAAGTGAACTAGCACTGCATTAGCTTAAAGGAAGCTAGTTGTCAAATAAAAAATGTACCTTTACAACATCTTTTAAGCCTCATACGATCAGATTTTCTGCCGACAATGCGTAGGACTTTTGTCCGAAGGACATTGGCCATGAACTTGTCTTGCATACAAACTGCAAATAATTGCTAGCCAACCAACGCGGCACTGTGTTTTTTCAGCTCTTTCGCGCCACCCTTTGGGCAACTTCTGCTAATGTTGTGTTATGGTAAGCATTGCTTCCAAGCATGCTATTTGTACTTTGGACTTTTGTGTAAGGGCAAAATATAAGATTAAGGCTCCATGCACACTGAAGCTGATAACCGCTATAAAAAAAAAAAAAAAAGCCAGTATCTTTGCAGGGAGCCTTTCAATGGATTAAAAAAAAGCTGGCACTGGCGTTTTCAAGCGTTTTTGCGTTTTTAGCGTTTTTCCCGCCGAAAAATGGCACTTTGAACTCAAGTTTATGGCGTTCAGAAAAAAGCCAATAAACTCCAAAGCTCATTAAGACAGAAAAAAACGGCAGTTCAGTTTATGGGCTTTAAAAAAAATAAAAAAGCTGCAGTTTATCAGCTTCAGTGTGCACGGAGCCTAAAAACTTGAGCTTTAAGGAAACTGTCGCAGGTTGGAATTTAAAGTGTTAATTTACTTATTTACCAATGCTTTTATATATTGCAGGTCTATGTACTTTCTTGATGGTTCTTGTGTACCTTTTTCTACTGTTCATCGTTTGAAATATAGTGCCACCTTCTTTCACTGTTTCTAACAATGCATTTTTTGTCTTTCAGGTACATGTACTGGACTGACTGGGGTGAAGTGCCAAAGATTGAGCGTGCGGGGATGGATGGGACACAGCGATCTGTTATTATAGAGACTGACATATATTGGCCAAATGGCCTGACTTTGGATTATGAAGAGCAGAAGCTTTACTGGGCTGATGCAAAACTCAGTTTCATCCACAAGTCCAACCTGGATGGCACATTTCGGTAAGTGCTGGAGCTGTTTATTGCAGGGCTTATAAGCTGTGTTCTGTTCTAGATTTTAATCAAATAGGTAATTTAAGGCATGTGTCAGTGGGCTTTGGGGGTGTGCTAATGGCCTTGGTTTGTCATACATTTTGTTTACAGAAGGATTTGACATGCAGCTCACCTTCTTGCCTGCATTTAGTCTGCTTCAATCAAATTTGGGAAACCACAACTATGTTTGTGTTCTCATTCACAGCATACATAAAATAAAGTATATTTCTTAGTTTGCTAGTTGTTTCTTTGGTGCAGGTTAATACATAGGAGTCCATAGGCAGCTTCTATTGAAATCAACTTGAGGGGGGGGGGATTATTTTCAATATATGGACCACTTCAACATTGGTTCTCATTTTTTATTTTCATTTTTACACACATGTATCTGCATTTTTCTCCGTAAATTATTTAAACCCCACAGAACATTACATATGCTCTAAAAGCAAAGGCTTTGTAGAATGCAAGTTCTGTAGTTGGAATTTTTTATGTTGCATGACATTTGCGTAACTTTTTATCAAACCCATGTTTTCAGGTAAAAATGTAAAAAAAAATGTTTGTATTGGTCGAGTAAATACCAAACATGTCACACTTCAAACAATGTAAATTTTACTATCCATAGATGACGCTTTGATAATCTAAGGTGGTAACCTGCAAAGGATTTTAAAGAAGGCCTAGTGCTAGAAGTAAGATCTGATGTTCGTAGTGATTCCTCACATGTGTGGGACAATCGTTTGGACATGTTAGTTTGCCTTTGAGCATGGGGGCAGTTTAAATTTTATTCTTAAAATTTGTATTTAACCACATCCCACCCGGCCACCGCATATTTACAGCCGTGTTGGCACTTTCTCCTTCTGAGTGGACATTTAAGAACATCCCTCAAAAAGAGATCCTGATGAGCTTGTGTCATCCGGACACTGCATCTCCGGTCGGCACGAGGGCTCCGTGATTGGCCCTCCTGTCTAGTCACGGCAATCATGTGATGTAAATAGAGAGCCAGTTGCTAGGCGATTGGCTCTCCTCTGCTCACACAGATGTTGTCAGTGAGGAGAGCAGATCTCTACAGCCGGCTGGTGATCAGTGAGTATGAGCTGTTTTATTGCTTTTTACACACTGATTACCAGCCTAGTGTACCCACACAGTAAAAAACACCTGTCCCCCCACATATGTAACAGTAAAATCATATATCTATGATCACCTGCGCACATCTGTACATGATCACACAAACCGATTATTATACACTTAACAGGATTTTTTTTTTAAACAAAGATATGTAGCAGAATACATTTTGGCTTAAATTTATGACACAATTTGATTTTATTGGATTTCTTTTAAAATGGAAGGAAGAAAACTTTTTTTTTTCTCCCCCAAATTTCCGCTTTTTTTTCCCTTTTATCGCAAAAAATTAAAACTGAGTCCTCAATAAATACCACCAAAAGAAAGCTCTATTTGTGCAAACAAAATTAACAACCTCATTTGGGTACAGCGTAGCATGACCGTGCAATTGTCATTTGGCCTGGAAAGGAAAGGGGCGAAAGTGGCCTGTATTGAAGTGGTTAAACACTTTTAT
Organism: Rana kukunoris; assembly: GCA_029574335.1. Classification (NCBI taxonomy): domain Eukaryota; kingdom Metazoa; phylum Chordata; class Amphibia; order Anura; family Ranidae; genus Rana; species Rana kukunoris. The sequence goes on from CM056051.1 coordinate 414,758,066, forward strand.
TGCTGTCACAAGAAATGTTAACATCTGTTGTGACCGCAATATGCACATGATGGGTGCTCTTTATGGAGGCATCTAGAGTCAAAAAGACCTCAAATCCCTCCTCTGCACTCAAAACGCGCTCTACGTTATTTGAATGCTTTTATTGTTTCAAAATGGTGCCAATGACATCCGGGTAAACTGGAAGTGATGTCAATTCATCACTTCTGCTTTACCGCTATGGAGACCCGTTTAAAGCCGATCCAGTGGATAGGATTTTTATAGTATAATTCAACAAATAAGTGGGTAGCAATTTTTAATTATTTGAGTTCTGCAATATGAATGTCTTTGGCATTATGTATAACAAATATTTAGCTATCACAGTTTGGCTGCAAAGGTGGAAATGCACTTTAAACTTGAATGGAAATGCCTGTCAACACAGGCCCTTATAAAACTAGCTCAGGTAAAAACATGGGAAGTAGAGATTTATTTTATTTTTTTCATCTTTTGAATTTTTTTTCTCCCAAAGCACATTTTAAAAATGCATTTTTGTAAATCTTTTCAGTTCAATCACTAGAGGTGATCACATATTAATCACAAGAACGTACACAATACTGCATGATTTTATTTTGATCTGGGGGCAGATTCCAATAAGCCCTCCCCCCGCAGACCCCACAACCACTAGCCAGGGTTGTGCGGAAGAGGCTTTTATCCCCATTAACATTGGAGACAAGGGCCTACCGCTGCACCACATATCTATGAACTGGCTCCATAGAAAGCCTGTTTGATTCACATGGCGTCATGCAGATCGGATGCAGTCCAATTCTCGTATGTGAATGGAACCAAAGTCGTTTGATTGAAATGAAAGGCAGTGAACTTGTATTTACAAAGGCAGAAGGCTGCAACAGTAGTACAGATTTCATGTTAAAGTGTATGCAAACCTAAACCATAAACTTCTTTTATTTAATTTTTTCTGCTGAATGTATCATTAAAAGCATTTTGTTATCTGAATGAAGAAGGGGGCTTTGTTTTTCGTATTGCTTAAAAAATGAGGTAGGCAAGGCTGACACCATACATTTGGGAATTTGGAGCCAAAAATACTCTGTTACTGTTATATTAAAGAGGAAAATAGTAGCTCACTATCTGGGAAATTCATTAAGGATGTCATAGACACCCTTTAGGCCCCATACACACGATCGGACATATCCGATGAAAACGGTCCGCGGACCATTTCCATCGGATATGTCCGATCGGGAGTTTGATCCGATGGCGTGTACACACCATCGGATCAAATTCCCCGCCGCCGGACGGCGCGGTGATGCGGCGGTGACGTTGACGCCGCCGCGTCACCGCCACGTCACCGCACCAGAAAGTAAAACACTTCCGCGCATGCGCCGAATCCATTCGGCGGCGCGGCGGCGGTGGGGGACGACATGTCTGCTGGTAAGTGTACTAACCAGCAGACATGTCGGGCGGACAGATTCCACCGGGTGGATTTCAAAGCATGCTTTGAAATCTGTCGGGTGGAGAAATCTGTCCGCTTGCCCATACACACGAGCGGAGATGTCTGCTGAAACGGTCCATCGGACCGTTTTCAGCGGACATATCCCCTCGTGTGTACGAGGCCTTAGAGATCAGTCATATTGCAGCACAGGAAGTCTTGGTGTTTGAGCCTGATTCGTGTATCTGTTGGTGCCCACATGGAGGACATAGTGTCAGTACCGGACCCTCCTTCCTCTGTGCACTCCCTCCCTGGTCACTGCGCTTGTTGCTAGGGCTGTGCAGAGGCTGATGGGGAACTGAGAAACTAGTTCTTCATGAGGCCTGTCTGGCTGTTGATTCACAGTGCATAGCAGTGGGTGTATCCATAGACTCTGTTTAGTTCAATAGTAGCTTTAGAATCTGCCATGCACTCTCGGTCAAAAGTAAGGCAGACTTGATGTGCTACTAATGTTTTAATTGCCCATCAGGGTTCGGCAACCCTAGTACACAAGTAATTTCTCAGATATGGGCATTGCCATGTATAGGTAATGATATCACTATTTCTGGCTGCATTGTTTACTTTTAGCTGCAGAGACTCCGGGGTGACAACTGAATGGGCTGGGCATAGAGCACTGCTTTTCAGCACAGACATGCCCCACCTCATCGGAATTACTGCCAGTTTCCTAATCTGCAACTAGCGGTAATTCTTTAAGAACCTGTTGCTTCTATAGCGCTGGGTTCTTGAAAAGTAAGAAACAGACAGGGAAGACCAAGAAGTAGGTGCATCTATTAGGCTGCTTTCACACTGAGCAGCGCCAGTCGTTGGTGGTAAAGCGCTGCTATTTTTAGTGTCGATTTACCGCTGTTTTTGCAGGCGCCAGAATTGCAAGTGAGGAAAGCTTGAAAGCTTCACAGCCAGTTTCCTACTGCGCATGTACAAGTCACGCTGCACTTTGACTGGTCCCGCTATATTCTGGGACACACACACGCAGGTCCCAGAAGGCAGCATGGGGGAGGAGGAGGGGCCAGCTTTGTCTTGGATCGCTGTGTGGTGATCTTACTGGGAAGTGGGTACCGGTCAAAAAAGATTGTATAGCCTACTCCCTGCCTGTTTTAACCCTCTAAATGCTGGACTACATTACTGAAGCCATATGCGTTGTACGCAGTTGCAGTATGGCCTCATTCACTTGATTGTGATGTTGAAAATTCTTATTGCAGCAGTCATTTAAAGCATCGTGGCTCTGTCATGAGTACAACCCCTGACCACTGCCTTCCCAGTTATATAGGGAGTTAGTGGTAAAGCGGTAAAAATGCGATTCAACTGCAGGGTTTTACTGCTCACAATTGTGTAAATGAGCCCTTAAGGAACAGAAGTGCCCAAACAGTTCACTGCTATTTATCAGAAGGGATTTAAAGCGCTTGTATACCACGGATGTTCAACGTTCAAAAAAACAAAAAAAACCTTGTAAGGCAATGGCATAATGTGCTAGTTTGCACCGTACATGGAACAAAGCCCTCCAGTACTGTAAGGTCCCCCATGAGAGAGCTGACATGTAATCTGTCCCCCCCCCCCCCCCCATCTGTCGACTGGGTTTGCAAGCTTCAGCGCAGTGACTGGCCAGAGCCGCGATTACAGCAATCCCACACATGCACGCTGGAGCCCTGGGTTACCAGATTAAAGCTCTGAAGTTCCGCCCAGACCTTCAGAGTACATGCACCAGTGATGATCTTGAAGTACTGCTTAAGCACATTTACTTTTTCTAGATGTATAGATTGGATGATGCGGGTGCATTGGTTTTCTTCTTTTGAAGCTTTAATTCCTTTATTTTGTCTGGTGATCGGTGGGTAACACCCAACCTGTCCGTACATTCACTCCTCTTCTGTATTTATGAGGAAGCAATATAGCCACCCTTGGACAACAGCATCATTAATCCGTGGAGAAGGTAGTTTAACTAGCAGATGAACAAAAATAATTTGGATACAGTGTTGCATGACTGAGTAATTTGTCATTCAAAGTGTGACGGCGCTGAAAACTTTAGAGATGCATTGAAATTTAAGCGGTCGTAAATATTTTCGGCATTTTACCGATGGAGAAAAAAAGTGCAGTAATGGTACCAAAAATGTTGAGTTTACTGTGCTTGTGTGTTTTTCATGGGTCATGTGACTCAAAAAGCGCGTCAAAAACTCAACAATGGTGTGTTATCGATGCGTTTTTAATTGCACAGACCAAAAATGCAGCTAGCAAGGTTTTTACCACATGGAAGCGCAACAAATCAGTGTGAAGTCCTACATAGAATTTAAAGGGATGTTTTTTAAAATTGTCATTTTTGGTTTTGGCCAAGTTATCTTGAATTTTTGGTTTTGACACCAAAATTTCCATTTGGTTCACCTTGGCTTTAAAAAAAAAAAAAAAAAAAAATCAGATGGCTGCATCACTGATCAAGCTGCAACTTTCCTGCTCCTCCTCAAAGAACAGACCTAGCCTGGACTGGCTGAGTGACATCAGCTGACAGTGGGCTTTAGCCCGCTGTTGGTTAAAAATGTGTCGCAGAATGAACCGCACTCCTTTGATCCGTACTATACATTGGCTATACTACTTCTCCTCCTTTAAAAATGGCCTTGGCAGAAATGGGGTGACATTGTCTGGTATTGCGATGGTTACGTTTTGATACCGCTGGTAGAGAGCTCACTACTTACCTGCTGTATTAGGATTATTAATGACGTATTCAGCCTGTTATATGGATGGGGCCTTGTCAGGGTTTTGATGTGGAGGAAGATGTTATGAAGAGAATTGGGTGACAAATTCAGCACTAGTAATCCTGTGTAACAGCCTTACTTTTGTGTTTACACAGCTGTAGGATATTATGCTGATAGCAATCATTTCCTGATCTCTTTACAAGCCTGAGGCAACCAGTTTCTCTACAGTAGCTTTTTGTTTGCGTCTTCCTGTCAGAAATTGTATTTAACTATTTAGCAAATATAATGTATTGGAGGTTGAAGGGCATCTGTGGTCTGCATCCTCACATAGTATTTGAGTTTGCCATATTGTATTCTTTCCTTTTTTTTTAATTTTAATGTCCAGATGTTTCAAGTTAATCTTTGTGCTTCTATATAAATGTATGTTTTTCCTGTTAAAGTATGTACTGTAAATAAGATTCATATTTTCTTATTGATGTACAATGCTTGTAAAATTAAAGCCCTGTCCTGGCAGAATTGCCTCCAGAAATTGGTGATGGGTGCATATGGTGCCCAGATGTTTAAGGTAGCTGTGGCTTACTCAGAATACAGCCAGGGGTTTTGTTGGGTGAGCTAGTGTTTGAGAATACAGCCTGGAGATTTGTGAGAAGCTATTTTTAATGAGCCACATGATATTTTGCGGGACTAAATTTTGCAAACAGCTTGTATGTGTAATTGGGACCCCTGTGAATAAAATCCAGGACAGCAAGCTGAGAAAGATTTCCACAGGTCTGTGAGCATCTGAAATGGGCAGGTTTTATTTTGTTGCACTTTTAAAACCTATAGTACAGTTTAGTTGAAAGTACATACTAAAATATACACTTGTTTTCTGCAAACGTGTGCCTCTGATTACATTTGGAATGGTTCAAAGAAAAGTTGGCCATCTTGCCAAACTGCTCAGTACATAGTTGTAATAACGTAAAGTATGTCTATTTGTGTGCTTAAATGTTTTGGCACTCTTGTTACACACTGCATTACAGATTATCACTTTTGCATGCACTGCGTCTTCCTATTCTGATGTAGACATGTTTCCCTTCAGTCCCCTCATTGTGAATGATAGTGCAGTAGATAGAACCTGATTTAAAATGGGAGAACATTTAGGTTAAGGTAAACCTTTATTAATGGAGGTAAACTCCTTTCAGGATACAAGTATGCATATCATACTTGTACGTTTTATAGCTCACCTACCCCATACTGTGCCCATAAACACACAATATTTACTTTGCATTGTCCCTTCTATTTCCGTATGTGGATGTAGGCTCTTTACCATGTCATCAGCTGTGTAATGACAGCTGATAACTGTGTAAAAAGTATCCGTTCATATATAATCATAGATCATCCTAATGACTTTCATGTGATCCTTTAAAAATGTTTAACATAAAGAATCCATAATTAAATGTGGAAGTCGCATACAATCTTTGCGCAATCTCAAAAAAAAGTGTCCAATTTGTTCCAGTATGGCCTCAATGTGAAATCGCCCCGGCTCATGGGCATCTTATCACCTCAACTCCAGGACCCCACTATTAGGAGGTCCGCCTTGCTTGTTTAAGCCTAAAAACTCCAGACTGCTAATATATTTTTATTTAAAGCACTCTGAAATGCTCACTTATATGTGCAAGGTTTAAATGAGCAGTTTATACAGAAATCGCATCAGATCTGACTTTCCAATAGGGAGTTCTATGGTGGAATAAATGTTTTTGTGGCCTAAGAAGGCTGTATTTCAGATTTGTGAAGTCAGTGTTTGAAGAATAGTGACACTTCCCAACCCCTCCCCCCAAGCACACATAGGACTGCTGAGCTCCTGCCAGCTCTGCTGTGTAAAGTGCTGCCAGCTTTCTTGAACTGTTTGGAGTGATGGAATTCATTCACCCATTAAGAAAATAAAGCCAATCCAAGAGATAACTAGAAGCAAATGGATCTGCCTCTGGATGCCATCTGACTTGGCTGTGAATGTTTTCTCTATATTCTGCACAAAAAGTGTGAATATTGTATAGCTCGTTGACTCTTTTAACATCTCGTGTAGATGTGTGGAGACCTGGGAATAGCTATGGTGTCTGTAGAATGCAAGACGCTGCAGTGGAACAAAGTTATCCTGAGTCGCACACAGACTACTGCACTGGCCATCGGTACATATAAGAGTGGATGCATTATAGTTGCTGTTCAGCAGAACTGTGCATACCCTGTTGAATCTGTGTCTATTAGGCTTTTTAAAGTTTACGTTGACTTTAGCCAAGATGCATTGTTTTCTGTTTAGTGTCGGTAGCGATTGATTTGACTTTACTTATCAGGATTTGCCTAAAAAAAAACTTTTTGTGGTGGTTATTTCCAGAAATAATTATTTACCTAGCTATCGCACCCTATCTAGATGTGTGACCGCTGCTCTTCCTGTCCTTGTTAGCCTCTCCACCTCTGTACCAGCAGGAAATGATTATGTGTATTACATGCATCATTAACAAATTCTTCCCACTTCACATCATGACTCTGGATGGTGAAGGCTGGAAGAAGTCTCCTATTCACTGCATTATACAATAAAAACACTCCATCTCCTGATTTTTTTTATTTATTTTTTGCCGTGTCAGAATGGATCTGATATTTGTTCATCCTCATTAATATGTTCTCTTGCTAGTGTTGTCAGATTTGGCATTGACAGATTTCTGATCTCTGTTGATTTCTAAATACCTATGCATTAAAAAAATAATTTTACCTCTTAGCTGAGCCACTTCTCTGTTCTGTAGGATTTAATTCCTCTTATGGACAGTTGATGACCACTCTTATAGAATTCTGGTGTAGATCATGTGTCGCTATGGAAATGGCACACCCGAAGGCAGCCCAAATATTGATGATGATTTTTATTTTTTCCCTTGCACACATTTTGAAGTGAATGGGGAATCGCTCACACTGTATCATAGGGAAAACCCCAACAGATTGGGTGTACAGACAATGATCAGGTCTCTGTATATGGTGTAAACAAGGCCCGACCGTTGGAGCAAAGGGGAGAAGAGTCCGCAGGAAACAGTATAGTGGTGGGGAGGATCAATTAGGTGAAAGTGCTTTATTAAGTCCCCTAGACAGAAATCTAGCAATAAACCTTGTAGGGCATGCACTGCACGGGAGGATTTTCAGGTTTCCTAGAGTTCAGCTTTAATGGCTCATACACACCTGTGCTTTGGGCCAGACAGCCGTTTTTTTTTTTTTTTTATGGCTGGAATGACTTGTGTATGTGACTAGCTGTGGCAGGAAGCCACAAAGCAATGACCAGCACTGCATTTGTATGCAGTTTTTTCATGTGTCATTTAGCGGTTACCTTTTGGTTGGGAATAGTTTATTGGCCTTGGATGCAGTCATCTGCCTCTAACTACAGGTATCTGCTCAATGTGCAAACAGCGGTGGATAGCTGCATCTCCTTTTATAAAGCACAGTGCTGTTTACTACAAATGTGCTTATCTTCTCAGCATGCTTTGTTTTACAACTTGTAATTTTATATGCACATAAGGACTATGTCACAGCACCGCCCCCCCCCCCCCCTGCCCCCGAGTCCCTGCTTTACTTAGCTTACCGTTCGAAACTCCCGGGTGCGTCTTCGGTTCCCAGCCTGGCCGTTGATTGGCTAGGCTGGGCGGATTGACAGCAGCGCAGCCATTGGCTGGCGCTGCTGTCAATCACAGCGCATGATGCGGCGCGCCGCTGTATCACGGGAGCGCGCGCTCGCAAAAGCTTTCCACCGTGCGAGCGCCCTCGCATGAAGATGGAAAGCTTTTGCGAGGAGCCCAGACAGCCGCCGAGGGACCCCAGAAGACATCTTTCCGGGCCACTCTGTGCAAAAGGAACTGCACAGTGGAGGTAAGTATCACATGTTTGTTTTTTGTTTTTTTTAAAACAACCTGACTTTAGTGTCCCTTTAAGCCGGCCATAGGTTGAATCTCAAATGGTTCAACAGGGACAGGCTGAGATTTAACCATCTATGGGTAGGCTGCTTGCACCCAAGTTGATCAATCGGGTTCAACCAACATGTCAGATTTTTACTTGTGATTTTTGCCAGAAGCTGTAGCCCTGCAGGTACAGCTACCTGTACACGCCCCCCCAAGGAGAACCCTTTAGATCTACAAAAGGGATTCCCCCATCAACAGTCAGTCCAAGGAATCGAGCGAAAATTGCATCTATGGACTGCCCATAGATGAGTCGTTTTTTTTTTTTTCCTTTCTCAACCCTTGGGTTAAATTAGAAAAAACACGATTCCCTCATCAACACACTCAATGTGGATGGCGGCATCCCCCCTGCTGATCTATTCTATTCTTACAGCAGGAAGACTCGCACACTGTTTGAATCAGCGTTGCAGGCTGTAGCATGTATCGCTGATCGAACAGGCAAAATCCAGCAGGGAAGTTGTACAGAGATCCATCTGTATGATCAATGCCCATATATGGATAAAAAATGTCCCAGTCCCTGCTGAACCGGCCCTATTTATCAGCGTATAACACTCACCCTAACTTTAAGAGGGAAGTTTCAGGAAAAAAAACTTTCCATAGCCCCCTGCGTATAACACGCAGGCACAGTTTACCCTCTATTTTCAGGGTAAAAAAAAGTGAGTGTTATACGCCAATCAATACAGTATTTCCCCGTATGACCAGCTTTACTCCTCTACCTAGTACAAATCTGTCAGGCAGTATCTGTCAGAAAAAAATTGACTTAATTTTTTGTACCCAGAGACCATCTGATGGCAAAGGATTTGAGTTTTATATGAGGGATTTTGGGAACAGCAGGAATTTCTGGTGAACAAGGTGTGATTATTTTCTCCAAAGAATGTTTGATTTTGCAATGCAGAGATGTGCATGTTGATCCAATTGAAATAGGTTAACTTAAAATGAGGAAGTTGCCAATCTCTAGTACAGATCATAGATTGTAAACTTTACACAGGGGGCCAAGTGGGCCCTGGTCGAATGAACTTGGTTATGGAGAACCTACAGATTCAGTGGGAAAGGGGAGATTGCTGTGACTTGGGATGTTTGTGAGAGTCTCGTAGACCATGTCCTTATCCTAGGAAATCTTCCTTCCCCCTTTTGTTGTGCCGTTTTACCCATGAATTGAGGTTTGGGCACATATTGTATTTTGGTTGCGTGTGTGTGGTTCCAGAACAGACAAAAACCGCACTGGAATAGTTAACGAGAATGTCTAACCAGCGTGTTTAGTCTTCATACTCCTTCTTCAGGCCTTTGTTCTTCCCAGGGGTTGGTGAACCTAAATTTGTTTTATTTGTAAGTACCAAACGGTTCCAGCTGTGAGGACTCTCTGGCTCAGGGCAAACCTGTTTACTTTAGCCGGCTGCTCACCTCTGGGGGATCTGTTTTTCATTGCTCCCTGTGTCTGATTACACTTGTGATAATCTCCCAGAGCTCCAGGCAGGAAATGGCAGCGGACACAAGCCGTACTTTCCATGATTTTCCATAAAGTCTTCTTTTGTTTCACTACGTTCTCAGACTGATTGCATAAAGAGTTCCTTGTGACCAGCTACATGACACAAAATCACTCGCTGGCTTTCATTTGAAGCAGAATGGACCCTGATTAGCACACACAGAAATTTACATGCAAATATTCACTAGATTATATTTAATACTAAAGTCTGGGAGCTTTCCTGAGAGGCCTTACAATGGCTTTCTGAGAATGCTGTTCACAGTGTAGATGTTTTTTGATTAAAATCCCTTCAGTATTTCAAAATAACACAAGACTTTGCTTTTCCTAAAAATAAATAAAAAATAAATAAAGTAGTGAGCACAGATGGGCATATTATTGCAGTGTTTTACCAAGGTTAATGGTATTTACCTGGTTACTGTAGCAAGAAACTGCTTTCTTTACTCCCTGTGATATTACCAGACTCATAATGGCATTTGCTGGGAGGTCAGTTCTTATGGACTTAACCTTGCCCCCAGAACTACTTTTCCAAAGAGGCAGAGCCCTTCCTCTATACAAAGTGTGTGAGCAAGTTCTTGTGAGTCAAGGCAGTGGCATTGTTTTACTGTGAAAAAGTCACACACTTGTACTTTTTTTTATTTTTATGTAAAAAGCCATCCTTTGGCCTAGGAATAGACCACTGACTAGAGCTCAAGATGGCACGGTTCTTGTGGAGGACTACAGTGATTAAATGAATATGCCTACTGGTAATTTGCCAGGTCTTCACATCTTTGCAGCTATTAAGGTCTCACTCTCTCTGGGGTTCTTTAAAATTCTGCATGTTATCCAGTGGGAACTGAGCCAGGAATCTCATGGCGTATGCATTTTCTCTGTCCTTGCATGTGTTTTTGTCCTACTTTTGGTTTCCAGTCCAAACATATGCTGGTTGGTTATTGGCTGCTGTCTGAAATTTACCCTAGTATGATATTCTTCTGAGCTCGTCTAAAATGCCTGCATCAGTAAAAGCCCTATAGAAATTATAATGGCAATGAATACTTCCACTTGAATATATTTTTTTTTGCCAGCTTTAGAAGTTCACGAAGCCATTTCCAACATGGTTTACTTGTATGGGTGCAAATAATTAACTAATCAGACAGAAGAGACTTTTTTCTTTACTTCACCTTTCCCTCAGCCAAATGAGTTTGCACTTAAAGCGGAGTTCACCCAAAAATGGAAGTTCCGCTTAACCCACTCCTCGCCCCCTTACATGCCACATTTGTAATTTTTTTGGGGGGAGGGGAGTGGGGGCTTCAGGAGGAGTGGGACTTCCTGTCCCACTTCCTCCTTCCGCCGAGGGGCTGGTAAGGCAATTAGCTTAATCACCTTACTGCAGCCCCTCCCTGTAGGCAATCGCCTGGGACACATCACAGGTCCCAGGCGATCGCCTGTCCAATCCGACGGCGCAGCGCCGCTCGCGCATGCCCAGTGCCGTTCGCGCATGCGCAGTGGGTGTTATGGCCGGGTGCCCACACTTGGCATGAAGACGCCGGGGAGGGGGGGGGGGGGGAGAGGAGCGGAGCCCCGGCTGGCGCGTCGCTGGAACTGTTTAGCAGGTAAGTGTATGTTTATTAAAAGCCAGCAGCTACACTTTTTGTAGCTGCTGACTTTTAATAAACATAAAAACAGGCTGGAACACCCCTTTAAGTAAAGTGTCTAAGCTGCAGCGTAAATGCAAATTTATACTCCCAACAATGAATGGCTGAATATAACAAAAATTGCAGACTTGTAGAAATCTTTTAAATTTTCTCTTTGCATTTTTTTTTTTTTTTTTTTTAGACAAACTGTTGTGAAGGGCTCTCTCCCTCACCCATTCGCTCTGACTTTGTTTGGGGACACAATATACTGGACGGACTGGACCACGCACTCTATCCTGGCGTGTAACAAGTACACTGGAGAGGAGCGACGCGAGGTGGACTCTAATATCTTCTCTCCTATGGACATCCATGCGTTCAGCCAGCGGAGACAGCCAAATGGTCAGTACTCACCCATGTTTGTTTATTAAAGTGGATTTCAGTTTAAAGTAGCGAAAGTAATTTAGTGTCAATTACTGCCAGGGTTGGTTTGATTTAAATCGCTTGTAAAAACTTTTAAATGGAAGGTGCTACGGCCTTCAAACTTGGGGAGCATTTTCCTGAATAGCAACTGGAGCGTATCAAAAATTTGGAGTTTCTGGTGCTAGGACCTCCAAACTACCCACATTTGTAGGGGAGACTCTCGGCTACATGTCTACCAAAGATGGGGTTACTGGCACCTAAGGCTGGCCGGTACCGGGTCTCCAAAGAAGGACCGTTTAACATGGAGTCTATGGAGAAACAGGGTCAGCTTGAGACGCGATACCTTCATGGCCATCGGCCGACCACTTAAGGACCACCTCCTGCACATATACGTCGGCAGAATAGCTCGGCTGGGCACATCCACGTACAGGTACGTCCTGTACTAGTACCCAGCCGTAGGTCGTGGGCGTGTGCCCGTGACTCGGTCCGAAGCTCTGTGTGTAAACTCAGCTTCCTCGTTCTTCACTGTAGCGGCGTCATCGGTCGCGTGATCCCTTTTATAGTGACACAATCGATGATGTCACACCTACAGCCACACCCCCCCCTACAGTTGTAAACACACATTAGGGAACACATAACCCCTTCAGCGCCCCCTTGTGGCTAACTCCCAAACTGCAGATGTCATTTTCACAATAATGCAATTTAAATGCATTTTTTTGCTGTTAAAATGACAATTGTCCCAAAAATGTGTCAAAATTGTCCAAAGTGTCCGCCATAATGTCGCAGTCACGAAAAAAATCACTGGTCCTCGCCATTAGTAGTAATAGTTTTATTGCTTTTTTATAAAAAAAAAAAAAAATCCCCTATTTTGTAAACGCTATAAATTTTGCGCAAACCAACCGATAAACGTTTATTGCGATATTTTTTTTGTTTTTTACCAAAATAGGTAGAAGAATACGTATCGGCCTAAACTGAGGGAAAAAAAATGTTTTTATATATTTTTGGGGGTTATTTATTCTATTATATATTTATTATAGCAAAAATTGTCGCTCTATTTTTGTTTATCGCGCAAAAAATAAAAACCGCAGAGGTGATCAAATACCACCAAAAGAAAGTGGTTAAAGAGCAACTGTCATCTCTGTCCCGCAGCGGCTTCTCCTTCTCTGACCCGCTATTGACTCACCAGAAGTCCCATTCTGTTTAATGGGACGGCTGGTGATGCGGCAGTGAGGGATGTGTCGGCAGCAGGTGAGTGGATGTCTGCTAACAGGCACTGCCATGATGGAACTGAAATGACAAGCCTTTTAACTGTAAGGAGTTATTCTTGCTGGTATTTCAGACCTCTGATGTGGCCCGCGCGGCCCTCTGATATGGCCTGCGACCTCCTTATTGGGATGCAATAGAATACTATTTTTATTAAAGGCAAGTTTATTACTAAAATCACATTGTATATATGGGCATATCTGTTCTGCAATGGTTACTAGTTCACCTCTAAGGGTTCTTTCACACGGGGCGGATCAGTAATGATCCACCCCGTGAACCTCCGCTTGCTCAGTGGGGATCGCTCCGTTCATCCCCGATGAGCCGGCGGATAACAGGGCGGTCCCCGCACACCTTGTGTAGAATAAAGTGGGCTGCCATCCACCCGCTTCGCTCATTGTGGCCCGCGAACAGTTACCAAGTCGCTTTAGCGGCCCTCGCTCTTCAAAAGAATGGGCACCCCTGGTTTATAGTGTACAATTGCAAAACAATGGGATAAAGAAGAAATATTCCTGAACTTTGTTTTATCTCATGGTTACTGTGAAATTGTATGAATGCATCAATGCAGTGCATGTCATCTCAGCTTGCAGAATAAACAAAATGTATTAATGTATCCTAAATGGGAAAACTCTCTAGATAGATTTTTACTCCAAAAGCATTTTATTAACCACTTAAGACCCGGACCAAAAAGCAGGTAAAGGACCTTACCCCTTTTTGCGATTCGGCACTGCGTCGTTTTAACTGACAATTGTGCGGTCGTGCGACGTGGCTTCCAAACAAAATTTGGCGTCCTTTTTTCCCCACAAATAGAGCTTTCTTTTGGTGGTATTTGAACACCTCTGCGGTTTTTATTTTTTGCGCTATAAACAAAAATAGAGTGACAATTTTGAAAAAAAAATATCAATATTTTTTTACTTTTTGCTATAATAAATATCCCCCCAAAATATATATTTTTCTTTCTCGTACATCACGGGACACAGAGCGGCATATTCATTACTATGTGGGTTATATGGAGTACCTTCAGGTGTGGACACTGGCAATCTTCAAACAGGAAGTCCCCTCCCTATATAACCCCCTCCCCTAGAGGGAGTCCCTCAGTTTTTTCGCCAGTGTCTTAGGTGTTGGTCACGGAATAGCTTTGCTCCACATCCTTGGGATTAAGGGCGGGCTAACCGGATCTGTCCAAGGAGCCTCAGTGCCAAAGTGGACAGTACCCGGGCCCCAAACCGTGGGGTTTTGCCTATAATGCTCCTCTTTGGAGGGCTGGACCCTGGGCCCAGGACTTGGAGTTAACCATAAAGTTCCTGTTTGCCAGGGTGCTATATAGGTCCAGGACAGTGGGTACCTTCATAGGACCCCAGGGCCTGAAGGTCTACTACGCTACCCACGGAGATGGGAGAAGATTGGATCAGTTTGCTGGTCAAACATCCTGCAGCATGGAGCAGGTAAGGGGGAGCCTGCGGGACTTGGTTCGACAGCAGGCTCCCCGGGGTAACCTAAAAGGGGGGATAGCCTAAGTATGCTCTGCATGGGCAACCGTGATCACTATGTCTAAGAGAGACAGGATGACACCCTTTCTCCCCCCATCACTAGGCCCCCCTGTCTAAATATGTGTTGCTAGCTAACCTGCTGTTTCTTCCTAGGGCTAGTAAGGATCCCTAGGGGCCTTGAGAGAGTCCTACCTGGCCGGGGGTTTGAATCTGCCGCCTGTTTCTGCGTGCCTGGATCTCCAGCAGCGCGGCTCCTCCATGTTCCTCCTGTTTCCGGCATACGCGCGCGCGCGCGTGCGCGCGTCTTATTGACGTTTTTCGCGCCGTCCAGACAGGAGGGCGGGGGGGGGCGGGCCTGCGGCGTCATACAGGGGCGCGCCTTTGTGCTGTTATAGACAGCAGGCTTTGTCAGTGCTCAGTCTGAGGCTGATCTTTCAAGGAGAGGACGCAGAGCGGCAGAACAGTGACTCCCGGTGGCGGAAGAGGGGTAGTACATGTGGACTTTGTTCCAATGCCTTTATTGTTAAGCCAAGATTCCCCCTTATTTTGCAGCAGGTTGGAGGCTGGCAAACTTAAATTAGGGTCACTGTATGTTGTCAAGGAAAATATATAATATATAATATATAATTATTTAAAAAAAAAAAAAAAAAAAGAAAAAAAAAAAAAAAAAAAAAAAAAAACCAACATACGGGCCCATCAGTTTTTGGGACACTAGTGATCTATTCTCCCCTAAACTCTGAAATTTGTACTCCTGGCCACTACAGTCTGTTGTGTGGGCGGAGTCCCTCGATTTTGTATTATGGCTTCCAAGGGTTCGGGGTCAAAGGGTACAAAAAAGACCAAAAAACAAAAGGGTTCCCTTTCTGATTCTGATATGCCGATTCTTTCCCCGCAGCTTATTAATTTAAGAAGCGCCTTGGATGAGCCATTAGGGGGATCTGGTGCGGAGGCTGGCCCAGATCAGCCCAGCCCTGTGTTTATCACAGAGGAGATGCTAGCCGTATCCCTAGGGGGGCTAGAAGAGAGAATAGCGGCATTAATCGCTAGAGCTATTCCTGGTAAGAAACGGGTTAGATCCCCATCACCAGGGGGTGTATCCTCAGATGCTGAGATTCTCTCTCCGGAGGAATTAGAATCACAGGAGGATCAACTGGACCTGAACCAAGAGGGTTCAGGGATGGAGGGGTCTACCTCTGAGGAACCATTTTCAGACTCCCAGACAGAGAGACTGTGGGTACAGTCTTTGACGGACATGGTCCGCTCGGCATTTAGTTTACCATTGCCAGAACCTCAGGTTCCTCCGGTATCCTCTCTGGGCTCTTTGAAAGCCCCGTTAAGCAACGCAGTTTTTCCGGTCCATCCTCTCTTGGAGGAATTGATCTTTCGGGATTGGGTACGGCCGGACAGGATTTTTCTGCACCGAAAAGATTTGCGGTCATTTATCCCATGGAGGAAAAATTCTCCAAGAAGTGGAGGCTCCCAATAGTGGATGCAGCCATCTCATGTGTGAATAAATCACTAACTTGCCCGGTGGAAAACATACATATGTTTAAAGATCCGGTTGATAAAAGATTAGAGACACTTTTAAAAGCATCCTTTGCTACGGCAGGAGCAGTGGTACAGCCAGCTGTGGCTGCAATTGGAGTTTGTCAGGCATTAAAAGACCAGACAAAAGAGATGTTAAAGGACATGCCTACCCAACAAGCAGAGGAGTTTGCTGACATTCCCAGAGCTCTGTGTTTCGCGGTAGATGCTATAAAAGATTCCATCCAGCAGGCTTCTCGTTTATCACTATGTTTGGTGCACATGAGAAGGCTCTTATGGTTGAAGAACTGGGCGGCGGAGCCCCCATGCAAAAAGCTTGTGGCAGGATTTCCCTTCCATGGAGGACGACTCTTCGGAGAAGATCTGGATAAATATATTCAGACTATTTCAAATGGCAAGAGTACCCTTTTACCGGTCAAAAAGACATTCCGGGCTCCTACATTTAGGAGGCAGCTTTTTCCTGTCTCGGGGCCCTCTAATTCCAGGCAGTATCGACGGCCGCCTGCACGATCCAACGTTATCAGTAGATCGCAAGGACAGACCCCTGGGGGTAAGAAGCCGTGGTATCGCAAGCCGTCAAAGACAGCCCCTAAGTCTGCATTATGAAGGGGCGCCCCCACTCTCACGGGTGGGGGGAAGGCTTCGTCTCTTCTCAGAAGTTTGGGAAGCCAAGATCCCCGACAATTGGGTCCGGGCATCTGTAACCACAGGTTACAGACTGGAGTTTCTAAGATATCCTCCGCCTCATTTTCAAGAATCAAGGCTACCAAGGGATCCAGCAAGGAAGGCCTCAATGCTGGCAGCTTTGGATCACCTGCTTTGCCAGGACGTAATTATAGAAGTGCCAGCCCAAGAGCAAGGCCTAGGTTTCTATTCCAATCTCTTTGTCATACCAAAGCCCAACGGCGATGTCAGGCCAATCTTGGACCTAAAGAGGTTAAACGGTTATCTAAGGGTGCGTTCCTTCCGGATGGAATCCATCCGGTCAGCAGCCGCCGCGCTTCAGAAAGACGATTTTCTGGCCTCCATAGACATAAAAGATGCTTACCTTCATGTACCAATCTTTCAGGCGCATCAAAGGTTTTTACGCTTCGCGGTGGGGCAGCGACACTTCCAATTCAGGGCGCTCCCTTTCGGGCTGGCCACGGCCCCCCGGGTATTCACGAAGATTCGAGCCCCAGTTCTGGCCAATTTAAGAATCCAAGGAGTCACAGTCCTAGCATACTTGGACGACCTTTTAATCATAGATCACTCACGGACGGGTCTGCAAAAGGCAGTAAACCTCACGGTTCGGTACCTCGAAGAATTCGGCTGGGTCCTAAACCAGGGAAAGTCAGCATTCCAGCCTACAAAGCAGTTGGAATACCTCGGCATGAGGTTAGACACAGAACATCAAAAGGTGTTCCTGCCCCTTGTAAAGATCAAGGCGATCAAGGGGTTGGTTCAGTTGGTTATAAACAAGAAAAGACCAACTATTCGCCTGTGTATGCGATTACTAGGCAAGCTAGTGGCCACATTCGAGGCAGTACCATACGCTCAGATCCACACTCGCGTCCTACAGGCAGCCATTCTAGCAGCCTGGGGCAAGAGGGCACATGCCTTAGAGTCCCCTTTGACGCTATCATCAAGGGTCCGACAAAGCCTGGCCTGGTGGTTGAACCCTCAGAACCTTCTAAAGGGAAGATCCTTCAGCCCTGTTGTCTGGAAGGTAGTTACCACAGACGCCAGCCTGGCAGGCTGGGGGGCGGTCTTCGAGGGGTTCTCCCGCCAGGGAACTTGGGTGAAAGCAGAGAGGCAGCTCCCCATCAATATCTTGGAAATCAGAGCTGCTCGCCTAGCCCTGTTGGCGTGGACCTCCAGATTAAAGGGGTTCCCGGTGAGAATCCAGTCAGACAATGCCACGGCGGTGGCATACATAAACCACCAAGGGGGAACCAGGAGCCAGGCCGCTCAAAGGGAAGTGAACTTGATTTTTCAATGGGCAGAGGTTCATGTACCCTGCATTTCAGCGATATTCATTCCCGGAGTGGACAACCTGCAGGCAGACTTCTTAAGTCGCCAGAGTCTGTTGCCAGGGGAGTGGTCTCTGCATCCCCAGGTCTTTCAGACAATCTACCAGAGGTGGGGAACGCCAGACGTAGATATAATGGCATCCAGGTTCAACAAGAAACTAGACAGGTTCGTGTCGCGAGCGAGGGATCCTATGGCCTGCGGAACCGATGCGTTGGTTTGCCCTTGGCATCAATTCAAACTTCTATATGCATTCCCTCCACTACAGTTACTTCCCCGCCTGTTGCGCAAGATCAGGGTGGAGCACAAGCCAGTCATTCTAATAGCTCCAGCTTGGCCCCGGAGGGCTTGGTACTCACTAGTCCTGAATATGGCAGTGGGAGACCCTTGGACTCTTCCTCTACAACCAGACCTACTCTCACAAGGCCCGATCCTCCACCCTACATTACAGCGTCTAAATTTGACGGCCTGGAGGCTGAATCCCTGATTCTCAGGGGTAGGGGTCTGTCTAGGCAGGTAATCCCTACCCTGATTAAGGCTAGAAAGCCGGTCTCCAGGGTAATTTATTACAGGGTGTGGAGGAACTATATTGGCTGGTGTGAATCCAAAAGATGGAATTGCCGCAAATATACTATTGATAGGGTGTTAAGTTTTCTCCAGCTAGGAGTGGATAAAGGCCTGGCACTAAGCACAATCAAAGGACAGATCTCAGCTCTGTCAGTGTGGTTTCAGAGGCCGCTGGCCACCCACTCGCTGGTAAAGACCTTCTTACAGGGGGTCTTGCGTATTAATCCTCCTGTCAAGTCACCAGTTTGTCCTTGGGACCTAAATCTTGTCCTGTCCACTCTACAGAAACAGCCTTTTGAGCCGTTGGCTGAGATTCCTTTACTCTTACTGACAAGAAAATTGGTTTTCTTGGTCGCCATAGTTTCGGCCAGGAGAGTGTCAGAATTAGCAGCCTTATCATGTAAGGAACCATATCTTGTTCTGCATAAGGACAGGGCAGTTCTCCGGCCCCATCCTTCCTTTCTACCAAAGGTTATATCCAAATTTCACTTAAACCAGGATTTGGTACTTCCATCCTTCTTTCCAAAACCTACATCTAGAAAGGAGGGGTTGCTGCTTACCTTGGATATTGTCCGGGCCATGAAGGCCTATCTTAAAGCTACGGAAAAGATCCGGAAAACAGAGGTGTTATTCGTTCTACCAGATGGCCCCAAGAAGGGGCAGGCAGCTGCAAAATCCACCATCTCAAGATGGATTAGACAATTAATCATTCAAGCCTACGGATTGAAGAGGTTGCCCCCTCCGTTGTCGGTAAAGGCCCATTCTACCAGGGCCATGGGCGCCTCTTGGGCAGCACACCATCAGATCTCTATGGCTCAGATATGCAAGGCGGCAACGTGGTCATCAGTCCACACGTTTACAAGGTTTTATCAAATAGACGTGAGAAGGAATGCGGATTCTGCCTTTGGACAGGCAGTACTACAGGCTGCAGTTTGAAATCCTCGGGATCAGAAACACCCTTGGTTATATAAAAAAAAAAAAAAAAAAAAAAAAAAAAGGTTGTTGTTTATTGACTAATTTGGAATTATTATTATGATTTGAGTTTATCTCTAAATTGTATCCTTCTTTGGAAGATGTCTCCCTCCCCTCATTAAAGCATTGCTTTCGGACATCCCACATAGTAATGAATATGCCGCTCTGTGTCCCGTGATGTACGAGAAAGAAAAAGGGATTTTTAAATACAGCTTACCTGTAAAATCCTTTTCTTGGAGTACATCACGGGACACAGAGCTCCCACCCCTCTTTTGGGTGACCATTTTGGGAGGCATACTGCTTGCTACAAAACTGAGGGACTCCCTCTAGGGGAGGGGGTTATATAGGGAGGGGACTTCCTGTTTGAAGATTGCCAGTGTCCACACCTGAAGGTACTCCATATAACCCACATAGTAATGAATATGCCGCTCTGTGTCCCGTGATGTACTCCAAGAAAAGGATTTTACAGGTAAGCTGTATTTAAAAATCCCTTTTTTTTTTCCTCCGCTTAGGCCGATACGTATTCTTCTACCTATTTTTGGTAAAAAAAATCGCAATAAGCGTTTATCGGTTGGTTTTCGCAACATTTATAGCGTTTACAAAATAAGGGATAGTTTTACTGCATTTTTATTAATAATTTTTTTTTACTACTAATAGCGGCGATCAGCGGTTTTTTGTTTTTGTTTGTGACTGCGACATTATGGCGGACACTTCGGACAATTTTGACATGTTTTTGGGACAATTGTCATTTTCACAGCAAAAAATGCATTTAAATTGCATTGTTTACTGTGAAAATGACAGTTGCAGTTTGGGAGTTAACCACAAGGGGGGCTGTAGGATTTGTGTGTTCCCTGTGTGTGTTTACAACTGTAGGGGGGTGTGGCTCTAGGTGTGACGTCATCGATCACGTCCCCCTATAACAGGGATGACGCGATCGATGCTGCGGCCACAGTGAAGCACGGGGAAGCCATGTTTTCACACGGCTCTCCCCGGTTTTCAGCTCCGGGGACCGATCGCCGCACTCCAGCGGCGATCGGGTCCGCGAGTCCCGCGGTCCCGGAGCTTCGGACCGGGTCACGGGTGTGCGCCCATGACCGGGTCCTGGAACCAACGTATATATACACTGATGTGCCCAGCCGTGCCATTCTGCTGACGTAAATGTACAGTAGGCGGTCCTTAAGAAGTTAAAAATTGATAAAAAAATATAAAAAAATGATCCACCATGATTACTGCCCTTTGCTCTTTTGCATCTACCAGGGAAGTAAACCAGGGTAAATGTGTACAGTGGGGACTTAATAGACATTGAAAGAAGTATGGCAAAAGCTTTTTTGGCCAAATTTATTTTCAGGGTCACAGAAGGCCACTTACTTTAGCTCTCCTGTGACCCTAAATTAGCCCACCATGGGCTAAAGTCAGCAGTCAGAGCATCTCCAGCCTCTGGAAATATCCTGACCATATTGTCGGGATTCACCCAACTGCCTGATTGACAGATGGCTCAGACTCGTGGATCCTGGCTGAGTGCTGAAGCCAGTTGTGTCCACCCCCTCTTAAAGTAAGGTATAACTAAAGGCAAAACTGAGTGCAAAGTAAGTAGGAAGCTTGACGGTTTTTATTGCTTTCTTTGCCCCTGTTAGGAAAATTGCCCCTCTCTATTTGTCCTGCTTGCCATTAAGTAAAAGATGATCCCAAATGTTGGGTTGTCCCCAGGAAAGTAATAGAGGGGAAATCTTCCAATTGGGGACAGTAGTTCTGGTGACCTGGGGGTCCCCAAGGAATTCCCTTAATTTTCAGGGATTTCCTCTCACTTCATGTTTGGCTATGGGGCAGGAAGTCAAGGGAAATCTTTGTAATGTGACACATATGATTGGGGGAAAAAAATATTGTCCTACTTTTAGGCCTGGTGCTTCACTGAGTGCTGGGGGGGTGGGGGCAAAGCAGAGAGCAGTGCATGGCAGTCGCTGCCCTCGGTTATGAGAAGACCAAGAACTGAGCGATCGGCTATATCATATGATTACTCTGTTCTAAGGCTTAGCGCTGGCAGGGAACAGCTGCAGCATTGAATCGATGCTGCACCATGGAGGGGAGTTGGGTATGTATGTTTTTATTTTATATTCAAAGTGTGACAGCGCTGGAAATTGGCCAAAAAGGGGGTGAAAGTGCCCAGTATTGAAGCTGTTAAACTTGACAGTTTCTAATTTTCCATTCTAGCCAAGACTAAAAAGTTTTAAATTTGCTACGTACAAAAACCTGCCTGTTTTATGAAAGGGATTTTCCTCTTTCATACAGATTCTCTTTGCAAAGACTACTTTTAAAAATGTATTGGTTTTTAGTTTGTTTTTGAAGGACAGTGAGTCGCACAAGAATCGCACCACATTCCTGTGCACATCCCCTGTGAAGTCGTGGTGCGATTTGACCCATACATTTTGTATAGCTCCAATCGCATCTGCACCAAAGTGTTGCAAGACCCTTTCCCCTGCACCTGAATCGCATCGCATGGGTAGTCGCACCCATGCAATGCGATTCTGGCAATCGCGCTGCATTTTGCACTCTGTTACAGGGTGTCGTCAATCTAACATTGACACCTTCAGCAGATCGCATGGACTTTGTGTGATTGCAGTGCAGTAAAAGCACAGAATTAGCTGCGTTTCCTGCATTGCATAAGTGAACCAGGGCTGAATGTGAAAATCGTGTTCACAAATTTTATCTCATCACTGTCTCTGATTACGTTTGTTTTTTTGTTTTTTAGCTACCAATCCATGTGCTGGTCACAATGGTGGCTGTTCTCATCTGTGTCTGATGTCACCAGCAGAACCTTTCTATCAGTGCGCCTGCCCCACAGGTGTGCGTCTCAAGGATGATGGGAAGACCTGCATGCATAGTAAGTGGAACTAGATCTTCCTTTTTTTGAAAAAAACGCATGAGGTTGGTTTATTTGTGAAAATGACATTATTTGTGAAAATGACATAAATTGTATTTCCTTTTGCAAATTGCAGAAAAGCTCTCTACCGTTTTGAGACTGGGGGATTTTTTTTTCTTGTCATTTTCTTCGTTGTTGCTTCCCATGTGGGCCTTTTTTTTTACCTTGCTGTTGTATCAAAAAAGAAAAAAAAATCTTTAATTCTTATTCCCTGAAACATCATCAGTCTTGTAAAATTCTTGCATGAACAGCTGCTGGTGTTCAGTTTATACTGATGTAGGAATACCCCCAAAACGATATCACACACACACGGCGCCAGCATTGTTCTGCCTGAAAATAAATGAATGTGTACATGTGAGGAGGTATAGAGGGATTAGACTTTACTTCATCAGGCAGGTTTGACAACATTTATTGACATATTAGGAATATTTTGGCTCATAAAAGGAAAAGGTCTTTCTCTGTTCTTTCAGCATTTTAAAGAATCAAGACATGGGGAAACCTGCTTGTATTTCCCCAGAAATGCACTTTGTTTTAGATGGGACTGTCCTCTTACTGTCGGGGCACAGTATGTGCATACATTTTGTTTCTATGCTGTAAACACTGTGGTAATAGATACCAGCTGTGTATCTGGGGAGGGGTTAATATTGATACCACCTGGGTGATGTGTGTAAGTGGGGGGGACCAGTTAGCATAGTGGCACAGCCCTGCGCAGTTGGATAACAATCACTTCACAGCTGTTCACGGCTGCCTTTTGTCTGGCTCCTCTCACGCAACTGCAGCTGCCTCCGCTATTAGTCAGCAACAGGGCAACGTCACACAGTGGTAAATCTGTCCGCTGACTACCACCTGTATTAGTCTTCAGGTCTCTGCCACTTTTCTAGAGATGCATGTGTCACCTCCCGGAGCCCCTTTGGGCTGTCCTCCTCAGCTCAGTCTGACTCTCCCTCCCTTGTCTGCCACAGGAATGTTGGACCAGCCCCTAGATAAACATTGAGGAATGTTTCTATGTGGGCCCCATGTTTGTGTAAGGGGGGTTGGGGTGCCTAAATACAGTCATTTCCAGAGACTTTGCAGAGGAGGAAGCAGTTGTCACCAGACTAAACAGTTTCTAGCCCTGGATCTGGTTCCTTGTGGACTTAAGTCTGGTGAGCAGGGCTAAAATTTAGTATTTTTTTTTTGTTTGTTTTTTATATAAGCCCTGCATGTTATGTTTAGAGAGACTTCAGAAAGCTTCAATTATTAATTTTACTGCTGTGGTCTTTGCAAATCTTTGTGCATGCAATGCCGATTTCAAATGTTTTTCATAATGTAAAGCAAGTTCTTTGTTGGCGTACCTTACATACGTTTTTTGTAATCTAAAATAAAGCACACCGTATTTGTTATGCCCTGTTCACCTTGCGAAGGTAGTGATGATTTTAAACCTGATATTTTATTTCTTTGCATCAGGGCTTGAAAAATTTGTTTTGAATCTAGGAGCCAGCTAAATAAGTTAGGAGCCAGTTTGTGCGAGGCGATATGTAACGTGTATCGCAATTGATGTTTTTATGCGTGCCCCTTTCACACAGGCACGTCCACCAAGCGGAATCAGCTTGCTCAGTGGTGGATCTCTCCACGGAGCAGGTGGATGATAGGTCTGTATCCTCTCCACCATGCAGAGCGAACTCGGACACAATCACGCTCTCCTGTATAGGGCAGTCGGATGGAAACAGACCAACTGTCCGTTTTCATCTGATCCAGAAAATAGGACCACCATCCATCTGTTTGTGGTGGACAGGATCATCCTCAGCTACTTCCACTCCTCATTGCACACTGTATGCAGACACATCCTGGTTGTGACATGCTTCTGGTCATTTGACATGCAATGCTCCAATCAGTACCGCTCTGTGAGTTCTGGCCACCAGAAGAGGGTGCAATATCCCCTGCCAGTGTAAGCAATGTAAGGGAATGCCCACGGCCCCGGCGTGACATCTTAGTTCGGGGGGGCGCATGGGGACAAGACATCTGCCACAGTCTAGCTCAGGAGCCAGGCCACTAATTCTAGGCGCCAAAGCGACCTGGCGCCTGGGGTTTGTCGAACCCTGCTTTACATGAACCAACAAAGTGGTAGTTCGGGCACCATGTAATCACCATTACTGAAACTGGTGACTTTAGATCAACGGTAACAAATAGAAGTAAGACACATTTTGACCTGGAAAGCGGCCCGTGTAATGGCTGTAGCCTTTATTCTTCTCTTTGTATATGATTCAGAACACTGTGGTGGTTGTTCATTTTAAAGGCTAAAGCACACAGACGTAATTAAATGATGCCTCTCCATGAAGTATCTTGCTGCCAGAAGCCACAATGTCCGAGTGCATGAGCTATAAACTTTCTCAATCGGCAAAGCTGAGAAGTTGACAAAAATAAATAAATACTGAATTATAATGGCCCCAATCATATTTATGCTTTTGTAAATTCATGGTCCGAACTAGCCCAAAGTGGAAGCATAATTGCTTACAATAACTAGAGTAATTAAACAGGTGAATGTTGGTAAGGAGCAGCACGTTGAATAAAATGAATAAGTAAAAATCAATACTAAATTGATTCACCACTTAAGGACCGAGCCTGTTTTTTAGACTCTGTGTTTTATAAGTTAAAAACATTTTATTTAATTTTTTTGCTAGAAAAGTATAACGTTTGGGGGTTTCAAGTACATTTTTTTCCCCCTAACACCCTAGAGAATAAAATGGCGGTCATTGCAATACTTTGTCACACCGTATTTGTGCAGCAGTCTTACAAGCGCACTTTTTGAAAAAAAAATAAAAAATTATATTGTGAAAGATAATGTTACGCCGAGTAAATTGATACCCAACATGTCACGCTTCAAAATTGCGCCCGCTCGTGGAATGCTGACAAACTTTTATCCTTAAAAATCTCCATTTAAAAAATTCTACAGGCTGCATGTTTTGAGTTACAGAGGAGGGCTAGAATTATTGTTCTCGCTCTAACGATCGTGGTGATACCTCGCATGTGGTTTTATCAATTTTCATATGCGGGCGCTGCTCGCGTATGTGTTTGCTTTGGCGCATGAGCTTGTCGTGATGGGGCACTCAAACAAAAAAACTTTTTTTTTTTTTTATTCTTATTTTACATTACTGATTTTAAAACTTGTAATTAAAAAAAAAAATTGGGTCGCTTTTATTCCTATTACAAGGAATGTAAACATCCCTTGTAATGGAAAAAAAAAATGACAGGTCCTCCTAAATATAAGATCTGGGGTCAAAAAGACCTCAGATCTCAGCAGCCTCGCAGGGTTGCATAGTGAGTATAGTATCTCAATCACAGACCTAAAACAGTCCATTAGTACACTCGTCCCTCCAAAGTGTGTCTCGCCGGCGTTTACGCCAGTGGAGGGGGGGCAAATTTGCCTCCGTCAGACCCCCACCTGCGCCCTACCCAGCACATACCACCTTAAGATGCAAGCTTTCGTCAAGAGGGAGTAAGGGCACCTGGCTACATCATGGGCCCACCTCACCTCACAAGGTGATGGAACCATAGGTCTTTAGAGATCAAGCAAAACAACAAAGGAAAAACCGTTTCCTAGATCATGTCACCGTGAGGCTATACATAGATGAGAAGAATTTGGAAATAAAAGAAGATAGGGGGAGAGTAGAAAGAAAGCGGCAGTAGTAGAAGACGAGGGATAAAAGGGAAAGAGTTCGGAGCATACCGGTTAGTAAATGAGAAGACTTCGACTTCAAATCTGCAACAGACGGGACCAGGACCAAGCCACCTTCGCTTCAGAGTATCAGGACAGCAACCTCCCCGGGTTCTAAGGGCCGGTTCGGCCAGTTCTAGTAGTGCCAGGTCTAGGCTTGAGGACACCTCCCCAGAGTCAGTGATATACGCCGTCCAAGGTGCCCACACCATATCGAAGCGGTCCAGGGCACCCTTACAAGTCGCTATCCAGTGTTCAGCCTCTCTAATGTCGTTTACTTTGGCTACCCATTCCTCCCTTGTCGGAACCTGCCGGCGTTTCCAGTAGACGGGAACTATGCGTTTAGCTGCATTAAGAAGATGTGGTAATAGAATTTCCTGTTTTAATACAACACTCACAAGGTGAACCCCTGTCATGGTAGTACAGGGGAGATGGTTGGTGGGCTAGCCAGTCACCTGCCCCATATTTTGTGGAAAGCTTTAGATCTCATACGAATGTCAAAGGTACGTTTTTATATAGAGGCAGGGAATCGTTGACAAGTTTCAGCCACATGTTCTGCATTGGGGTCTGACCCTTTCCACGTCAGCGGGAGGGACTTCCTTGCATAGAAATAGAGTATGCAAAGTAGTCTCTTGGCCTGAGGCTGGACAGCAGCAAATATGCCCAGTAGACAGTTTTTAGGGTGCACTATATTTGGCAAACCCAGTGCAGAAGATATGAAGAAGCTTATGTCAACCCCCAAAGTAGTGTACAAAAGCAGTGGAGAAAATCTGCAGTTTGTCCGCAACCGCGGAAGCAGTTGGCAAAGGGGGGATAGTCTCGTTTTATACAGTCTTGCCTAGCGGGTGAGGTGTGAAAGATGGAACATTTTTAGTTGCATCACCCTGTCACTCGAGGAGATAACAGGTTTTGAATGTATCACAGCACTTAGACCAATACTGTTCTGTGGTAGAGATATCAATAGGTGGACCTATCTTGAGCCCTACAAAACCTAGGGTTAGTGTAGGTCATGAGAGTGGAGTAATACGTGGATATAAGTTTTTTTTTTGTCTGGTCCGTCTCTCTATTTTTCCAGGTCAGGTGTCTTAATAGGACTGAGCAGAGCATGTCTGAGTTGGAAATGGTAAAATGGGTATGTCGATGGGATGTCAAAGTCTGTCTGAAGTTGAGAAAAGGATTTAAAACCCTGGGGGGTATATAGATGGCATAGGTATTTCACTCCCTTTGATGTCGATCTAATAGGGTCAGGTATAGAACATAACTCCTTAAGGTTAGGGCATTTTTGCAACTACAGTTTGGAATTGGGGAGGGAGGGAGGAAGGTTTGGATTATCGACATGCCTGGTCCAGGTGCTGTACATCCCCTATAGACAATGTTGTGGAGTGTCTCAAATGGAGAAACTATGGTTCAGAGATAAGGTGGAGCCAATCATGAATGTTAACCAGCTGGGATGCTAGGTAGGGAATGCCAGACCTGCCATATGTGAGGGGAGGCACAGTGTTTCTAGTGCAACTCTAGGGGACTGCCTGTTCCAAAGGAACGCAATACAGATGTATTCCATGCTTTTAAAAATGGATTTGGGAATTTTGCGCGGTAAATCATTTTAAGAACATTGTCTCTCCCCATGAGATCCAGGGGCAGATCTTTCCACCGTTTGGTCTGTGTCTGTACTTCTAGCAGTAGGGGGCGTAGATTATTGACAATATACAAGGATATTGGTAACTGAACTTTAACCCCTAGATATCTAAAAGAGATAGCGACTAGCAGTTCAGAGTTCAAGGGAATAGAGTACAATTTGATCTAGTGGAAATAGGATAGATTTATCCCAGTTCACCCGGAATCCGGAATTGTCATCAAACGTGTTCACTTCAGACAAGATATGTATGAGGGTCCGCTAGATAGACTATCGTTTGCATAGAGAGATATATACGCTCTTCAATGTTATTTATGGGAACACCCTTAATCTGAGAGCTATGGATCCTTACAGCAAGGGGCTCCATAGCCAAAGTAAACAGGAGGGGCGATTAAGGACACCCCTGCCTGGTGCCTCTAGTAATCAGAAGGGCTCGGTGACCTGAGAGTTGATTCTCAGCCGGGCAAGCTAATGTGTAGAGTAGCCTTATCAATGCAATGTGTCTAGGGCCAAACCCATACAGTTACAATACCCAAAATGGATAAGGCCACTCGACACCATTGAAGGCTTTACAAGCGTCTAGTGACACAATCGCACGTGTAGAGGTACAGTCATGGGGATAGGTCAAATTGTGGAACAATCTATGAATATTCATTCTGGTTGAACGGCCTGGTATAAATACCCCTTGATCACTCCCAACCAATTTCGCAACTACCCCATTCAGAGGATTAGCCAGGATCTTGGCCTGAATTTTACCATCCACATTAATGAGAGGTAGTTGATGTGTGTAGCGTAGTACTGTGTAGCAAGCCATGGGCATTTAAGGAACCACAGTTTTGCAATAGGAGCATAAAAAATGTCAGCAGAAAAAAACTTAGCCGTCCAGCCAGTCCCAACAACTAAGAGGGGCCAAAAAAGAAAGGGGGGGGCTGAAATCCCCCCCACTACTGGAGTAGGGGAGGTAGTGGGTCTAGAGAGGCTCTCTGTAAGGGCGGAGGTTCTATCTGGCAGGATATAACAGTAACCTGTAAAAGAAGGTACAAACACTGGTAGTCATATAGGGCAAGGCCAGGGATTAGGACAGGCGTTATAGACTATAGTGGCACCTGATGGCAAAGAAGGGGTGGGTGCAGTCCTCGGGTCATCTGGAGTGTAGGAGGCAAAAGCACGGATATGGTGACCCACAGGTGCTCAAGCTTGCTTCAGGAGAGATAGATGAGTAGTGAGGCAAAGAGGAAGAAAAACTGAGTACAGCATCAGTTGCGGCGGCGTCTAAGTTGTTTCCCAAAACAAGTGGCTATCCAGGCCATAGCATTCTTGAGACAAGTGCAGAAGTGAGCTTTACCATCATGGATGATCTGCAGCTGAGCATGGAGTAGCATTGCATATGGCAGGCCTTCAGCGCAGTGTTTCACCGCAGCAAAGGATATGTGCTGGCGTTGAACTTCAGGAGAGAAATTCGGATATATGGAGATATTATTACCATTAAACTTGAATGGGCCCTTTTCTCAAGCAAGGCGCAGGATGGTGACTTGTCTTAAATAGATTTTTGCAAACCGGGATCTTGGGTGGGGTTTCGATGTGCACGAAGGCATGGGACCACACCTCTATCCCAAAAACATCTCGCAGCCAGGAGTGAAGGAATCCTTCAGGGCGAGCTCCCTCTGAACGCTCAGGGAACCCCTCAAAGCGGAGATTGTTCCTGCGATAGGGGTTCTCTAAATCCTCCATTTTGGCTCTGAGGGACACCAGCTCATCGGTAGCCGTGTGCATAGTGGCAGCTAAGGCGTGTGCTGTATCCCCCAGGAAGCTGGTACGTTCTTCGCGCGCCCCCCGATGCTTTCCATCTGAGCTGTAAGGGAGGCCTTGCAGTCTTTTATAGCCAGCATGATTCCACTCACCCTTGATGTGGAGAGCTGTGCTGAGTTGGGAGAGGGCTGCAGCATGGCTTCAGTCTTGGCTGAGGGATAAGCACCATCTTGCCTGCGATACTTTGTCAGTTCCGCTGCTGGCTGGGGTGTGGGGGGGGCCATATTTATTTACCATCATGCCTGCCTCGGGATCCCGCCATCTTTAGGAAGGATTCTGTGCCTTTTGGGAAAGGCTCGGACACAGGATGTCTGTAGAGCCAGAGCTACAAATCTAAGCAGCCACACTCATTAACTCCAAGCCATGCCCCCTGTAGACTTATTTTCACTTCCATTTGGGGCAAAGGCTGGGGGTATACACATGCTGTGATGCTTTGCGTTTCCCCCTGTCACGTTGGTGGGCAGTGCTGCAAATGAATGAGACCTATTCATGTTGATGGGGTTGTACTGCAGTTGCAAGCCGAGCACAAGCTGTTTTTGTGACGCATTATTCCTATTGAATAAAGCCTATTGGCTGTCAGGAAAAGCATTCGAGAGGTGGCAGTATCATCTCCTACACTCCTGTCAGTCAGCCCCTTGCTACTCTGTAAAAGCAGTCCACATACAATTGCTTTTCACAGATGACACGTGTAAGGAAGCACTAGGAGTGAAAAAAATCTTTTTTTTTTTTTTTCACAAGAAGAGGAGTGAAAGATTTTTAAACATTAACTGTATTTTTGGAATTCTACCAAAATATCTAATGGTGAAATTGCTACAAAAGCACTGAAGCCCCTCTGTTAGTTGCTGTAACAACTGCAAAGTAATTGTTTAGTAAGCAGAAGTGTAAAATGTTTTTTATATAGTACCTTAATTTGTCTCTTAATGCGATTGATTTTCAGGCGCTACAGAGCTGCTGCTACTTGCCCGGCGGACAGATCTCCGGCGAATATCCTTGGACACCCCTGACTTTACTGATATTGTGCTCCCTCTGGATGACATTCGCCATGCCATCGCCATAGACTATGACCCAGTGGATGGTTATATATACTGGACAGATGATGAGGTGCGAGCCATTCGACGGGCTCAGGTTGATGGTTCCTCCAGTCAGTTCATTGTTGTCTCTCAAGTATCTCACCCTGATGGAATTGCTGTGGACTGGGTGGCTCGCAACTTGTACTGGACAGACACGGGAACTGACCGCATCGAGGTGACGCGGTTAAATGGAACTATGCGTAAAATTTTAATATCTGAAGATCTTGATGAACCGAGAGCTATAGTCTTGGATCCAACAAATGGGTGAGTCTTTGTTTTTTTCCTTGAGTATTTTAGTGTAAAGTGAATCTGAACTGCCCTGGATACAGTCTTAAGATAACTAGCTGAAGCACTTGTAAGAACTATTTTAGTCTACAAGCCCCATTTAGTCTTAGGACTAAAGATTCAAGGCCCATCCTCTGCTCTGCCAAATAAGAGTGCCCTTGCTGGCTTCTGAAGTACTGGCATTTGATAGTTGAATGACAAAATGGCGCTTGGATCTGAAAAGGGGTGCATGCCTTCTGGGCTTAGATTCTGTCACTGACAGTGTCTGTGGAAGGGCCCACAAACTGATGCATCTACAGCCTCTTTGTATTAAGTGAAAATGGCATCTAAGGTCTGCATGTGGCTGCAGGAAAGATGATTGATAAATGAAAATAAGAGAGCCTAAAAAAAACTAATGCAGCCCTCACATTTAAGAATTGGTAATCTGCAATATAATGCTTAATTGTGTGTGTTTTTTTTTTTTTTTTACCCATTTAAGTTGGCTGTAGGACAGTATTCCACTGAGACTCGGGCATGGACATATTCACACATTGTTTATTTTTTCAATTGATTGGGTCAGTGCCCCTGTAACCATTGGAAAGTTTTAAACATTTCCTAAAGCAGTCGTCTTGTATAACTTGTATTTTTTTCTACAGCTACATGTACTGGACCGACTGGGGAGAGAACCCAAAAATCGAACGTGCTGCAATGGATGGCACCGATAGAGTGATTTTGGTGAACACCTCTCTAGGCTGGCCCAATGGTCTTGCCTTGGACTATGCAGAAGGGAAAATATACTGGGGAGATGCCAAGACCGACCAGATAGAGGTGGGTTATATTTCTGCATGGTTTGGATTGTCTATTGTCTGGTTCACTCCAGTACAGCATTGCAGTGCGGCTGTGAAAATAGGACTTTATGAAGTTTCACTCAGTTAATGTATATAATTTCATATCACAACAAGTGTCCAGACCTCCCCCTCCTAGTGATTTTGATATAGAGACTGTTCTGCCCCTGAAAAACGATCTAATTATAAATGTGATAAAGGGTGTATATCATCTAGTTTGTTCTCAAGTCCTGAGAGTGGCTGATAAGCTGTATTGGATTGTAGCTTCTATATGAGCATACTGCTGCCTATATAGTTATCTGATGATGTGCTATCATTCATCTGTATCAAACCTCTTTCATTGATGGAATGAGTGTCTGGGGCCCCAACATGACATTGTTACAGCAAAGCTGCTTTTCTCAGGTGCTTGCTGTGACTATTGTAAACCAGGCTGGGCTTGGGAAAGCTCTAAGTTGCATAAAAAATATATTTTTATATACATATGCACACACTTTTTTTTTTTTTTTTTATTATGTCACTTTTTCCTCTAAGTACAGTAATTACTTTGTTGGTTCTCTGGCAGCTTCTGAGACATCGATAAGCTGACCGTGGTGGTTAATGGAACCCAGCAGGGGGGTTCAGAAGGAGGCCTTTGTTCCCCGTTTTATCTGGCAGCCGGCAGCAGACAGAACCAGACTGTCTCTACAGCAGTGACATTAATCTCACTCAGTTTTCTCCGAAAAGATGGCTGCCTCTCATTGTGGCACACCAGCGGGGTGTGGGAGGTGCAATTATTATAAACTACGCATCAAGACTTGCTTAACCTTGTGTCTGCCAGCCCTTGTAGCACTGTTTATTTCTGTTCTTTTGCAGATATATCCTCTGCTTCAATGTGTAGAGTTTCCATATTCATGTCTGTATGAATTCACATTGTGTAAACCATTTTAAACATATCTAAAGGTGCACTTTTGAAAATGTGCTTTCCAGATCTGTTTTCGTGCTGTAGAATTGTGAAAACCTAAGTAACAAAGCCAGTAGCTGCTGGGTCTTTATCCTCAAATATTCAGAGTATCAAACCACATAGTGCTTGAAGGCAATATTCTCAAACCGCAAAAAACCTACTCTAAATATTAATACCTACTCTACTCTAATAAATGCTCTATGAGAATCTAGTGGTGGTCTGCCTCATAGACTACATATGTGGGCAGTGACATAACTGTAAATATAGGTGCAGCTGTGGTGTCCCAGGAATCGGAGAATGACCTATTCCATATGAAGCGTCCCACGGCTAGTTTTAATGATTGATCACTTGTTAACCACTTTGGCTGTTTGGACGTTTGTACATTCACAGAGGGGATAGTTAAAAACAAGCTCATGGCTGCATTGCGGGCATACAAAAGACCCCCTAGGGGTTCAATAGACCCCTGATGTCTCAATAAAGAACACCCGTTGCCTTCCTAATGCTATTACAGAGAGGACTTGTGTAAAAAATAATTTGTGAATAGGTGTAAGGGTCCTTATATTAAGTCGGCAGCTGCAGTATATTTTTTCTGAAGGCGACTGAAGCTCCGCCTTAACTCTAACCTAATGACCTGTAAAGGCCTTTAAAGCATTGCCTATGGAGAATTTTAGGGAATGACATGTAAAGGCTTTTTTAAAGCATTGCCAATGGAGAATTATAGGTACCATAGTTTTTCGCAATATTTTGGTATATGCAATTATAAAGGATAAATTCACCTTATTTAGGGTGGAATATATAACCTGTTCCTGTAGCCTCTCCCTCTCTCTCTTCCCTCCCGGTGACAGTGAGCAGGCATCTTCTCTGGACACCCGCCCGACTGTCATTCATTAACAAATTTATGGGAAACTACACGTACCAACAGCCTTCGTGGCTGTCTACTTGTAGGTCTCTGCCGGAAGGCCTTCTATATTTGGGTGCCGGGCGCATGCCACTGGGGGGCGCCCACGCGTCGCCGGCGGCGTGTGTACCTGCCACGTCACATAGGTGCCAATGCGCGCGTGTGCCTGGCGGCCGCGATGTCCGCCACGCACCCGCGATCGGCAGTCGCAGAGCCAGAGACGTGGATCTCTGTGTTTAGGGAGAGGAGACAGATGGTGTGTCTCTTGTACATCGGTTACCTCCCCCAGTCAGTATCCTCCCCCCCACAGTAAGAATCACTGCCAGGGTACACATTTAACTCCTTCCTCGCCCCCTAGTGTTAACCCCTTCCCTGCCAGTCACATTTATACAGTAACCAGTGCATATTTATAGCGCTGTATAAATGTGAATGGTCCCAAAAATGTGTCAAGTGTCAGATGTAATATCGCAGTCGTGACAAAAATCGCAGATCGCCGCCATTACTATTAATAAAAAGTAATAATTCTATCCCCTATTTTGTAGGCGTTATAACGTTTGCGAAAACCAATTGCTATACGCTTATTGCGATTTTTTTTTTTTTTTTTTTTTTTTTTTTTTTTTTTTTACCAAAAATATGTAGAAGAATACGTATCAGACTGAACTGATTTATTTTTATTTTTTCTAATGGGACATTTATTATAGCAAAAAGAAAAAATATTGTGTGTTTCAAAATTGTAGCTCTATTTTTGATTATAGCGCAAAAAATATATAAACCGCACAGGTGATAAACTACCACCTAAAGAAATCTCTATTTGTGGGGAAAAAAGGACATCAATTTTGTTTGGGAGCCACATCGAACGACCGCGCAATTGTCAGTTAAACCGACGCAGTGCTGAAATTTCGCCTGGGCAGGAAGAGGGTATATGTGCCCAGTAAGCAAGTGGTTAAGATTTGACTCGTTTTTATGGAATACTTTTTTTAATATTTTACCAAACGATTGGGTATCATTTTGTGTTTGCACTATAATCCAATGCAGTGTATGCAAGGAAGCCCACTAATATTTTGCAAATGAAAGTTACTTATAGAAATCAACATTTTCGATATTGATGCCAGAGATTTGTGGGCAAATATGCAACGAGTCCACCCACGATCGTTCCCTGCAGTGACAGAATAGACGTATCTGTGGGTTGTTCCAGTGAGCTCTTCCCCCATACAGTTAAAACACACTGAGGGAACACAGTTAACCCCTTGATCGCCCCCTGATAACCCCTTCCCTGCCAGTGTCATTAGTACAATAAGGCTTAATGTACACTGGACTTTGTTTAACCTCTCCTGAAAGAATTAACTTGACAGCTAGAAACCGGCGTCTAATAACGTCTGTTTAGCCATGTTTACATGCTGCACTTTACATCCTAAAATGGGGGGGGGGGATATGGGGAGATGCCTGACTGCTCCTAAGAACCCATACACACCATTAGATTTTCTGCAGATTTTTGTCTTCAGCTATACCAAAACCATATAATATGAGGTCAAACCTTAAAGGGGTTGTAAAGGTTTGTTTCTTCTTTTCTAAATAGGTTCCTTTAAGCTAGTGCATTGTTGGTTCCCTTACATTTTCCTTCGATTTCCCTTCTAAATGTTTTTTTTCTTTGTCTGAATTTCTCACTTCCTGTTTCTCCTCAGTAAGCTTGCCCCCGTTGGCTGGGGGTTAGTCAGCGTGCTCGACCCCTCTCTTGGGACTACATCCCTGCAGGGAGACGCTGTAAGCACAATTTGAGACAAAAAAAAAAACCATTTGGAAGGGAAATCTAAGGAAAAGGTAAGTGAACCAACAATGCACTAGCTTAAAGGAACCTATTTAGAAAATAAAAAACAAACCTTTACAACACCTTTAAGAGTTTAAGTTTGCATGCAATGAGGCCGGCCCTTGCACTACATGGTTTTGGTTTTACCAGCAGCAGTGTACATGATGCCTTACATTGCATATTTTTAGCACTGATTACTGTAGTAATGTAGCTGGTTTCCAAAAAAGTGTAAAAAATGTCTCTTGGGTGTCCGATCTGTGCGCCGCAATGTCTGAGTCCCGCTAAAAATCACTGATTGCCGCCATTACTAGTAAAGAAAATTTACATTAAATCTATCCCCTATTTTTTAGACATGATAACTTTTTGCTCAAACCAATCAATATGCGCTTATTGGGATTTTATTTTTACCAAAAATATGTAGCAGAATACATATTGGCCTAAATCGATGAATACATTTTTCTCACTTCGTCTTTCAGGACAGCGCTTGGAGAGAGAGCGCAGCTCCACCCACTTCCCAGGAAACACTGCAGTCACTGCTATAACTTCCGCCCACCTCCACCATGGCCTCAGTTGTAGTGTTTCCTCCGGCCATGATGGAAGCGCTGCAGGGAACCAGGAGGATGCTGGATTCTCTCCAGGGGGAGATGGATGGAAGAGCATACCTGCGATCGGTTGTTTTTTCAGGAGGCAGACCCAACCTCCCCCCTGACGCGTGGGGGATGTTTCGGTGCTCCCCTCTTCTCGAGCCCGGCGAGGGTAAAGGCTGCCGGAGGTTCCGCGCCAATAGGCTGGGCATTACAGGCCGTTTTTGGGGCGGTTAGATGCCGGTCTCCTGGGGTCTGCGATGTCCCGGTACGGAGGGCGGGCGACGTCATTTCCGGTGGAGGCAGGACTTCCGGCGGCGCGTGGCGGCTTCCGGTTCCGGCCGCTGGACGGCAGAAGGGAGGGGCAGCCTCGGCGGTGCAATTTCCGGTTCCCACAGCGGTGGGGTTAACCGGGACTTTCAAAAGGAGGCGCACAAAACGATCACCGCGTTCTGGGAAAATGGAGCCAAAAGACGCAGCGGAGGTGGCGGGAGCAGGAGCCACATGCACCAGCCCGGCCCAGGTAGGGAAACAGCGGTTTAAGTCTACCTGGTTCCTTGTTATGTCCCTCCTACTGCCCCTTTGGGGAGAGGAGCCTGCCTCACTCACCCTAGTCACGTCCCTGGGAGAGTGTTGTCTGTTTTGGTACAGCGGTGATGGGACCTGGTGTGTTTTTGTTCACTGGCTGTTTTGTGGTGGTGGTGGTTTGGATCTGAGACACAAAAAGTTAAACATGGGGTTGTTGTCTTTTGTGTTTTTCAGAAAGCTAAAGAAAAGCTAAAAATTGCAGTGCCCCCTCCTAAGAAACGGTGTGCTACCTGCAAAACAACCCTTAAAAGGTCTTGGACTAAGCCGTTATGCAAGGCATGCATCGCGGACATAGTCAAAGGGGAAGCCTCTCCTAGTGCAGCCTCCGAACAACCCAAAGAGATGCTCTCTTCCTTTCGGAAGGAGCTAGAAGAGACCTTTCAGTCGTTCCGCTCCTACTTGGACAGAGGGGCGGCGTCAGGGTCAGCAGCTAAGGCCTCCACTAGTGCACCCTTGGATTATAGAGGGGCAGGTAGTGAGTCCGAGGAGGAAGAGCCTAGCAGCCTAGTCTCAGGGTCAGAGGCGGAAGAAGATACAGGAGAACCTTCTTCACGTTACAAGTTGTCCTTAGAAGAGGTGGATGACTTGCTGAAAACTATTCATTCCACCTTAAACATTAAGGTGGATAAGACACATTTATCTCTGCATGACAAGATGTACCAGGGTTTAGACGAAGTCAAGCATCGAACCTTTCCAGTACATAGAGTATTGTCAGATGCGGTTAAAAGGGAGTGGAAAGACCCAGAGAGGGCTCCTTTCTTTTCCCGGTCACTTAAGAGGAGATTTCCTTTTGATGAGGATCCAGCGCAGGTATGGAATAAGAAACCTAAGCTGGATGCTGCATTTTCAAAGGTATCCCGAAATACGGACTTGGCCTTTGAGGATACGGGCACCTTAAAGGATCCCCTAGATAAGAGCAGAGGCGCTCTTAAAGAAGGCTTGGGATGCCTCCCTGGCCAACCTCAAGCCAGCTATGGCATCCACAGTAGTGGCCAGGAACCTTGAGCATTGGTTGGAACAGCTGAAGGGTCACATTGAGTCCGGGACCTCACGCAGAGAGTTGCTAGAGTCCTTCCCGATTCTTCTGAAGGCAGTAGGCTACATGGCGGATGCCTCAGCCGAGTCAGTGAGAATATCAGCCCGTTCCTCGGCCCTAGTGAATTTGGCCAGGAGGGCTCTCTGGGTCAAAACCTGGACTGGGGACACGGCTTCGAAGGCTAAGTTATGTGGCCTCCCCTTCGATGGAGATCTGGTATTTGGCGCCGGTCTGGACACTGTTCTGGATAGGACGGCGGATAGGAAAAAAGCCTCCCCTTAAAGAAGGTAGTACCGCGGACCAGTAAAAATTTTCGTCCTTTTTTCCAGCCCCAAGATCCTAAAGAGGCACAAAAAGGTCAGGGTGGAAGGTCCTGGTGGCCTCAGAGGGGTAGAGGGAGACCCGGGGTGTTTCGCTCCCCTAGCCAGCCCGCTAAACCCCAGTGACGGTCGCCCGGCTGTGGGAGGATGTCTTCAGTCGTTCCTTCCACAGTGGGCAGAGACGACTTCCAGGGCATACATCCTCAAGGTTATTGCAGAGGGCTACGCGCTGGAGTTCTCAGAGAAACCACCGTCGCGTTTCTACGCAACTCAGCTACCCAGGGATCAGGAGAAATCCAGGGCAATGTTGTCACTGTTAAAGGAATTTCTCCAGCAGAGGGTGATCACCCCGGTACCCCAACAAGAGCAGGGGTCGGGTTGCTACTCCCATGTGTTTCTAGTAAAAAAGCCGGCAGGAAAATTTTGTTTGATTCTGAACTTAAAATTCCTGAATCGGTCAGTCAAGTACAAGAGGTTCCGGATGGATACCATCTACTCGGTCAGAAGGCTTCTTCCAGCGGGCTGCTTTCTGGCTTCGATAGACCTAAGGGATGCTTATCTTCAAGTCCCGATAAGAGCCTCTTCTCAGCGTTTCCTGCGTCTAGCGATCAGGACAGGAAGCGAGATCAGACACTTTCAGTTCAGGGCCCTGCCGTTCGGTCTCTCCGAGGATCTTTTCGAAGGTGGTGGCGGAGGCCTTGGCACCTCTAAGGCTGGAAGGAGTTTCGGTAATTCCATACTTGGACGACCTCCTGTTGTTCGCCAAGACGGAAGATCAGCTTCTCAAAGACCTGTGGAAGACTCAGGCCCATTTGGAGGGCCTAGGTTGGATTATGAACAGAGAGAAGTCAAATCTAGTCCCCTCTCAGGTCATAGACTTTTTGGGGTACACCATAGACTCCATCCAGGAGAAGTTATTTCTACCAGAGGAGAAAATAATCAAGGTTCAGGCAGCAGTGAAGGCAGTGCAGACGAACCTGTCAGTTTCAGTTCGTGCAGCTATGTCCACCCTGGGACTACTCACATCCTCCATTCCTGCGGTTCAGTGGGCCCGCCTGCATTCAAGGAGTCTCCAGCAGGCGATTCTACAGAATTGGACGCATGGAGAACCCTTAGAGAAGGAGATCAGGGTTCCAGCTTCAGTAAAAAGGAAACTTTGGTGGTGGAGGACTTAAACAAATTTGAGTCAGGGTCTAGTGTGGTCCTTCCCCGCTACAATGGTCCTGACTACGGATGCCAGGTCCTGGGGGTGGGGAGCTCACCTCAGGGGTCCTGGTCCAGGGAAGAGGCCAAGAGATCCTCCAATTGGAGGGAACTCAAAGCCGTTTGCCTGGGGCTTTGGGCCTTCCAGGAGACAATACAGGGTCAGCATGTCCAGATACTGTCGGACAATGCTACAGCGGTAGCTTACGTCTCAAGGCAG
The DNA here is from genome assembly GCA_029574335.1 of Rana kukunoris. Lineage (NCBI taxonomy): Eukaryota > Metazoa > Chordata > Amphibia > Anura > Ranidae > Rana > Rana kukunoris. Next base: position 414,797,368 of record CM056051.1, read on the forward strand.
GGGGGCACGAGGAGCAGGGTTCTCCTGAACCTGGCCCTACACATGCTTTACTGGGCAGAGACAAACTTGGCATCTCTGTCTGCAGTACACCTAAAGGGCAGTTTAAACCACCTGGCAGACTTCCTAAGCAGGAGGAGGGTTCTGGAATCCGAGTGGAGTCTAAATTCAGAGGTGTTCCAGAAAATAGCAGACAGGTGGGGAACTCCTCAGATAGACCTGTTTGCGTCCCAACCAACGCCAAGGTTCCGGTTTTCTTTTCCCTCAACAGACTGGATCAGGCGGAGGGTCTAGATGCGTTAGTTCAGCATTGGCCCTTCCGTTTGTGTTATGCTTTCCCCCCAGTACAAATGATTCCGTTAGTTCTGCGGAAACTTCAGGTAGAAAAGACGACTCTTATCCTGATAGCCCCATACTGGCCCAAAAGGCCTTGGTTTTCAACCCTGCTGAAACTGGCAATAGAACCTCATCAGCTACTTCCAGTCAGAAAGGACTTGTTATACCAGGGTCCTCTGCTCCATCCCAACGTGGATCGGCTCAACCTGGCGGCCTGGTTACTGAAGAGTTAATCCTGAGTAGGAAGGGTTTATCTAAACGGTTAGTGGATACGCCACTTAGTAGCAGAAAGGAAGTTACCAGGGCGATTTATTTCAAGACCTGGAGGGTCTTTAATTCCTGGTGCAGTTCAAAGAATTGTTCCCCCATGAATAATTTTTCGGTCCTGGAGTTTTTACAGGACAGGATGGACAAGGGTCTGGCAGCCAGCACCCTGAAAGCGCAGGTTGCTGCGCTATCAGTATTTCTAGAGAGACGGTTATCTCTAGATCCCCTATGTCATCAGATTTTTTAAGGCATTGGCCAGGGCTAGGCCTTCCCCCTTTAAGTTTTTTCCCAAGTGGGACTTATCGGTGGTTTTGGGGGGTCTGACAAAAAGACCTTTCGAACCACTGTTAGAAGCATCTTTAAAATTTTGGACCCTGAAAGCGGTCCTTTTAGTAGCCGTCACCTCGGCTAGGAGAATTAGTAAGCTACAGGCTCTTTCTATTGTGGAGCCCTTCTTGACCATCTTCCCAGATAGTCGTGTTGAGGACAGATCCTGGGTTCCTTCCTAAGGTGGTATCGGCCTTCCATAGGACACAAGAAATAGTGTTACCTACCTTTTGTCCGGCTCCTTCCGGTTCAAGGGAAGAAGAGTTTCATACCTTAGATGTCAGAAGGTGCATTATGCACTACCTGGAAGTCACCAGGGAAATTAGAAAATCCAATTCCCTGTTTGTGGTGTTCTCGGGTGCACGTAGGGGGTACGGTGCTTCCAAAAGTACACTAGCCAGATGGCTCCGTATGGCTATCCACGAGGCCTATAAGGCTAGGGGTATAGAACCTCCCCCAGGGGTGGTAGCACATTCTACAAGGGCAGTGGCAACTTCCTGGGCAGAACGGGCTGGAGCTTCACCAGAGCTTATCTGCAAGGCAGCTACGTGGACGAGTTTTTCCACTTTTACTCGCCACTACAGGATGGATCTGCTCTCAGCGGTGGAGCAGTCTTTTGGCAGGAAGGTCCTGCAAGCGGTGGTCCCACCCTAGAGTAAGTACTCGGTTATCATCTCCAAGTGCTGTCCTGAAAGACAAAGTGAGAAAACCTTAGTTACACTTACCGGTAAGGGTATTTCTATGAGTCTTTCAGGACAGCACCGATAACCCACCCTTCTCTCTTCTGGTGGATATATATATATATATATATATATAATGTATGTGTGTGTGTTGTACTAACATGTTTTGGTTGCTATGTTCTGCTTATCTCATTTCAGTATGGCCGGAGGTGCTCGTGTACAACTGAGGCCATGGTTTAGGTGGGCGGAAGTTATAGCAGTGACTGCAGTGTTTCCTGGGAAGTGGGTGGAGCTGCGCTCTCTCTCCAAGTGCTGTCCTGAAAGACTCATAGAAATACCGTTACCGGTAAGTGTAACTAAGGTTTTTTTTTTTTTTTTTTAGGAAATGTTTTATTGCAACAAATTGTAAATCGGAGAAGGAAAATTTGTCTTTTTTTTTTTTGGCCTCTGATATGAATTGCAGAAATCAGATTGAGGTTTGCATTGTAGTTACCTGTGTTACATTTTTGGTGCAGGTTGTTTTTAGTTTTTTCTCTGGACCAGACCCCAAATGTGGATTGAGATTTGGTGCATATCCTCGTTAATTAGTACCTATTGTGGTTTGGTAATCACTGTGTGTGAGCAGGGTTCTTTGGCACCCGGGAACGTGTAGGCTCTGTTGCAGGCGCAGCACTAGGAAATGCCTTTATGCACTGTGGCATTAGAAGAATTTTGATTTCTCTGATCTTTTAGTCCAAACAAGACCATCTGTTACTCTATAATTCATCTAGCACTGTTCTATGGAAGCAGTAGTTTTAAAGAGCACACCAAACTCTTGAGACAACTTTTATTAACTTCAGCTTTTCTTCATATACAATGTTGACAACCTCGCAGCAGGCAGTCCACGTACAAACATGTTGAATAAAGTATAACAAATGGCGGTTCAACTGTTCAATCTTCTCTTTCTACATAAAATGGTAGATATTTCTTTCTTCAGTATCTGTACTTTCACTTTAAGTTATTTTCACACGTTATGATCTCTCTGAGGCTTAATCAATAGTTTTACTCGCTCTATATTGCTGTTTGCTGGAACATTTGCTATTGCAGCTTGATAGCACGTTTGCTTGTTTGACCATTTGCTGTGACGTTTGATAGCACGTTTGCTGTGATGTTTGGTGGAACTACAAGTAAACACATAACTAGTTAGTATACAGTTCTAATCACACTATTAACAATAGGAACATATATAACTGTATTAAATACCTATTTTGGCCACTTGCTTCCATAAAACAGAACTCTGGATGGATGTGTGTCTGTTCAGATCTTCTCTCTCTGGTGTAATGATATCTAGATGTGTGCTGAGTTTTCCAGACCGAATGAGTGTAAGACTGGCTCCTGCTCAATGTGAGATTGGCTGTGATTGGAAAAAAACTCCTCATGAGTCACAAAAGCTTAACTCCATTCTTTCTGGTTTCAATTCTGCTGTGTCATTGAGCTTACCTTACAATCACACAGCAAATCTTAAAGCGGAGGTTCACCCTAAAAACAAGTATTACATCCAGCATACTTCCCACATGTACAGTATGCTGTTTTTGGTTTTGTTTTTTTATCGCTGTACATACCGTCCTATTCTCTTCCACCCGGCTTCCGGGTTCTCGCTCCCGCGGGGAGTAGGCATTCTTATGAAGAAGCGTAGTGTCATCTGGGACTTATTCCAGATTGACATGCGGATAAGGCACGTCACGCATTCCGAAAATAGCCAAACTGGGATTCGGCTCTATACGGCACCTGTGCACCGACTAGGAGCCGTGTAGAGCTCACTGCGCAGGCGCCGTATAGAACCGACTCCCAGTTCGCCTATTTTCGGAACGCGTGACGTGCCTTATCCGCACGACAATCATTTGGGCTAAATCCCAGATGACACTACGCCTCTTCATAGGAACGCCTACTTATGCCGTCTTATTCTTTTCCACCCGGGTTCTCACTCCCGCGGGGTAAGAACCCGGAAGCCAGGTGGAAAAGAATAAGACGGTATGTACAGTGATAAAAGAAAGGCATACTGTAAATGTCGGAAGTATGCTGTAATGGTATATACTTGTTTTTAGGGTGAACCTAAAAGGCATATTCTCTCTCTTGCTTCTGTGAACACAATATACAACTGTTACATGTCATCCATATATAAAGTCGCGGTAAATAACTCTGCTTTTATCCCTCACATATGAGCATATGAATTGTATCAGCAGATCTAGCTGTATATGCATGCAAGTCACACTAGCAACCTAGGACAGGTCTTGGCTGGCCAGCTAAAGGCTCTGTGTGTGTGTAATGGTATGCAAGCAGGATTTCAATGAAACAGTGATTTTCCAATTATGATAATTGTATTCAGTCGCCGTGTTCTGATAACTTGACTTGTATATTGATGAACCCTCTTGCGGTGTATAAAATCAGTTTAGACGGGGGAGGATCCCCCTCTCCCATATCACCTCTTTGGATTTGATGATTAATTTAACACACATGATGCCGTCTGGCGTTCTGTAGCCGGGTAATAGGGGAGGCCCTGCATCATTTTGCTGGTGCCTTCCTTGCCAGTTATCAGCCAGAGGATCTGGGTCAATGTGGTTGAAGCCACATGTTTCCTCTGCTCTACTTTCTCCCACTCTGCGGTTTCGCTGTGTTTTAGATTTTGACCCAGAATGTGAAACTCCACACTGCTTGGCGGTTCGCAGAGCAAAAACCACCAGAGAGTAGATTTACCTTGGTTTTTGGCAGATGGAAGGAGAACGTTTTTTAGTTTATGTAAGACTTAAAAAGTAACTCTACTTTTGTTGAGGGAAAAATCAATCCCCTCTGGATGATCAAAATAGATTGAAAGAATTTTAACAAACTTTTTGTTGCAGATTTCTACATTTTTCTTCTCTAAAGGAATACCCGTTTGACAGTATCCTTTTGGAGACGGATTCTGAATAGGAGGGTCTCGTCTGTTTCATTCATTATCGACTGATGTGCTTTTCAGTGTTGCAATGTCTGCATCCTTTTAGAAGTAATTAACCTTTAGGGAAAACCTTGCCAAACATTAAGATTCAGTTGCAGTGAGTGGCTAATAATATCTTGCTTGAATCTTCGTGCAGAATTATGGAAAATTCAGTGAGCCAATCACACGAGCAGGAAATTACTTTTTGGAGACTTTCCTCCAGGTAGCCATGTTGCATTGCATTTTACAGAAAATTACAGCAGTGCAGATTAAAATAGGTAATTTATTTTAATAGGATATTTAATTTCAATATGGCTTGTGTGGCAATTGTATACAGTATGCTATTGTAAAGGCAGAATTTTTTTTTTTTTTTTCCTTGATGCGTTCTGTTTGGCTGCGAAATACAGCAGGCGCCATTGGCCGCCGCCGTCAAACACAGTGAACCAAATATAAGATAGAGGGGGCAGGCCCGAGCCATGGCTCAATGTCTGTATGGACACAAAAAGCAGTGGCTCGGGTGCACCCATAGCAAGCTGCTTGCTGGGGAGGGGGGGGGGGGGGGCACTCAACAAGGAGGGTCCAGAGTAGCACCAGCGAGACACCAAAGAACATTAGGATCTGGGCTGCTCTGTGCAAAACCACTGCACATGCAGGTGAGTACATGTTTGTTATTTAAAAAAAAAAAATAACAAGACTTAAGTATCCCTTTAATTTCTTTCCACTGCGATGTCTTTTCCACGAAAGTGCAGTTATCCTTTAACTTCTGCACCCAGTGTGATGAGATTCAAAAACAAGATCTTTAATGTATACGTTACAGTAAGCGACCTAAAATTAATTTTCTTAAAATTTAGGACAGAGCAGAGGGTTGGACCCCTGTCTTTCTTTTTTTTTCCCCTAAGCCTAGGTTCACACTGATGCAGTGAGTTGAATGTGTGTTTTGCAGTGCAATTTCATGGAGCAGCTTCAGTGCGAGTTGGTGCAGTTCAGAATCTATTTTAATGCGTCTTTGATGTGATTTGGATACAATCAATCTCTCTCACATAGACCAGAGGTGGGAGTAACAAAGCAAAGACTTGTAGAGAACATGCTGGAATCATGTTCTCTTAGGACAGATAAGCGATTTTTTTTTTCCATTCAAGTCTGTGGTTACTAATCGCACCAAAGTTGCACAGGACTATTTTTAGAATTGCACTGCATATATGTCAACTTTCTCTATAGAAACATGTTGTTTCACTAGTCATGTGATTCCATGCATTCTGGAATGCATCAGATATCGCATCAGTGAAAATCCAGAGCTAAATCATTGTGTCACTGATGAGTACATTTTATCCCTTTTTTTTTTCTTGATGCATACAGTCATTAGTAGTGAAGGAACAATCTAAAGATTTTAGTTAGGCTTGGGAATCTTCCAGTCCTCTGAGAGGATTTCTATTACATTTTGGAGATCTCAGGGGTTCTTTAAACGGTTTGTGTTTAAAACCACTCCTATTCCAACTACCATGTGAAAGAGGAAAGGTATCTGACAATGGATGCCTATGGGTGATGTCAGACCCAGACATTTCAGCCATTGTTGGTGATCTCTCCTTTCCCCTGAGTCTAGCCGCTGGGGAGACCATGTGACCAAACTGGAGTGCCCCCAGGCAAGTATAAGCATCTTTTTTTTATGGGATACCGTAGTTAAAATAGGTGTTGGAAGATTGCAGAAGTATAATTCTGACTCGGCTGGAAGGGTGTTTTTGACCTCTGCGAAGAGACCACTGCTTTCATACAGAGCAAGGGCCATTTTCTGCAGCATGATGGCACATAGAAGGCTTTTCTACCCAAACTTTGGTTGCTTTCCAAAGAAAACCTACTGTAAGGCCTAATTCGCCATTTTTGTTTAAATTATAAATACATTCCAGATGCATTTAAACTGAAAATTAACTTGCACCTTTTAATGGCAGACACATTTTAAAAGAGATTTTTTTTAGGCAAACTTTAGCTTCTTGACAAATGGTTCTATGCTGTGCAACATTTCTTTTTTTTTTATCTCTGTCTTGAAGTCTATACTGTTCATTAGCAACCTTAAATATACTGTATATACATTAAGATTTCATGGCTCTTGAGTTCCTTTTCCCCAAGCATATTTTTATAATTATACCTTTAATCATGGTTATTGATTTTCTGCATTTTGTTTTCAGGTCATGAATATGGATGGCAGCGGGCGCAGGCTGCTGGTGGAGGACAAGCTGCCACACATCTTTGGCTTCACACTCTTGGGGGATTACGTCTATTGGACGGACTGGCAAAGGCGCAGCATTGAGAGAGTCCACAAACACACAGGCGAGCGTGAGGTGATCATTGACCAGCTGCCTGACTTGATGGGTTTGAAGGCCACAAACATTCATAAGCCACCAGGTAAGCTGTGTGTGTGTGTGTGCAATGGTTCAAGGAATCTTTCGATTTATGGGAATACGCAGCAAATATAGTTTTTATTTTTATTATGTTCTAATGCCTAATGTGCTTTATATTTTTTTTTTAAAGGTTCTAATGCCTGTGCTGACAGTAATGGTGGCTGCAGCCACCTGTGCCTGTATCGACCCCAGGGACCCCGCTGCGCATGTCCCATAGGGCTGGAGCTGATCAATGATATGAGGACTTGCATTGTACCAGAGGCATTTCTTCTGTTCTCCCGCCGGGCTGACATCCGCCGCATATCACTAGAGACCAATAATAACAATGTAGCCATTCCACTGACCGGCGTGAAGGAAGCCTCTGCTCTTGATTTTGATGTGACCGATAACCGTATTTACTGGACAGACATCAGTTTAAAGGTATGTGCTTATCTGACATTCCACATGTGTTGGCAGTATTGCCAACATAAGTTACAATTAGTACCATTTACTCTCAGTATTTTTTTTATTTTATTTTTTTTGTTTCAAATATTTTATTGAAATTTTCAGAATTAAATACAGAACATTAAATAGATACAAATTGTAAAACTTGTAGATCACATAGAATATTCCTCAAAAGGAAATTTCAAATGTTGCATAGATATACTCTAAGTCTAAAGAGTATAAAGGTAAAGAAAGGAAGAGGGAGGGGGTTGGAAAAGAAAGGGGAAACAAATATACACATCCAGCAATGGATAATAACCTTATCAAGAATACTATTACTATTACTATTAATATTTATTTTTTACTTCGATATTTTGTAAAAAAAATCTCCAGGGTTCTTTAAAATGCTTGTGTTTTCCCTATGTTTTTAAGGTAGAATTCCAGTCTTAGCTAAGCCTAAAATTGCCTCCTTCACTCTTCTAACGCCTATTCTAACTACCATGTGAAGGGAAGATTTATATACTCGCCTATTCTGAGGTCGCTCCTGTCCGGTCACTTGATCGGCTCCCAGCAGTGGCTTCAGGGGAGAGGAAGGAGTTCGGACAATGGATGCCCCATAGTAAGCCAATGGGTATAACATGAGATGACCCATACAGGCTGCACACCCCGGTTTAGGTGCTTGAACAATGGAAGAACACTTTCCCATTGCATTTTTTGCAGCAACAAACAGTAAATCAGTTTGAATAAAAAATATTGGTTTTATTTGTAGAAAAATAGCAAATGACACATTAAAAAATTTTGATAAATTTATGAGCTCTGGTAATTACAAAAAAGCTAAATACATGCCAGGGTGTGAAGACAAGTAAACATATGGTATTCAATTTTGCACAAATCAACTTCTGCGCAATTTGATGAACAGACGAAAGCCCCAATGCATTTTGACCTTTTGGGTCTTCCTCAGGGGGATCTTATATTCTATAGAAATAAGACGGGTATTGCAGAGACGTACTAATATATTCTGCCTCCCCTCCTTCCTTGGTTTTAGGCTCCAGGTCAGCAAATGAAAGGAAGCTTTAAAGCCTAGAGCGCAACCTGCTGCCTAGAAAACAAAATATAAATGTACATATTTACTGTTTACATGTAGGACAAACAGTCTCTTTGGTTCCAGGTCAGATTTGTGGGTGGGGATTTGTTTCTGCCCTCTAGAGCAGTGATGGAGAACCGTGGCACCCCAGATGTGTTGGAACTACATTTCCCCCTAATGCTCAACTACATTGCAGAGTGCATGAGCATCAAGGGAAATGTAGTTCCAAAACATCTGGGGTGCCAAGCTTCCCCATCACTGCTCTAGACGGTGGAATTTTATAAGATAAGCTGGTGGTAGTGGTCTTTTCAACCTTATGCAGGGGGTTAAGCACTGGCCTCACCCTTTCCCCAGCTGGTGCATAATGTAAGTTTTTCTCTGAGGTTAACAGTATGCATGTGTTAGAGCTCTGCTGGAACAGCCTGCAGGTTTAAGTTGACCCAAAATGTCAGGTATCTAGCCAGGATGCTGAATGTTTTGTGGTGTATTAGATTCTGCTGTCATAGACCCCTAGGAGGCAAATCTTTTCCTTGGTGTTAAATGGACACAGGCAGAAAGCCCTTAAAGTGCAAGTTCATCTTTTCAGAAAAAAATAAAAAGGTGAACCCCAACACTGTACATCCTCCCCACCTTTGTCTCTGTGGTACTTAATTTCTGTGGGTGACAAGATGTTGGTGCCCTTGCAGCTGGTGTAGCAGTCTGTGGATCACTACCTGCATTGGTTTTTGTATGTAAGTGTAGTTTTGTTATGTAATCTTTTGGAAGGAATTGGTATATATTCAGATAATTTCCATACCATTTTTAATCAATTCTCGATAAATTTTGAATAGACTGCTTGGTCATCTTTTTGCCTGCTTTTGCAGTTTGTGCTACAACTGTTTGTTTTTTTTTCTTTCGTTCAGCTTTCCAATTAGGCATAGCAAGCTATTAACTCCTCACCTTGGGTAATCTGTTACCCACTTTTTTTTATTTTTTTGGAGGATTATAAATCCCTGCTCCTTTTTTTTTTTTTTTGCGATGCACTACACCAGCTGTATGGGCACTAACCGCTCATCACCCATAGGGATAAATAAAACGGGTCCAAGGGGGGTAGGAAGAGTGTATGGTGTTAGTTTTTTCTGAAAAGGTGAACTAACCCTTTAAACACACTTTCACAGCTGGAGTGCAACTTTGGGAGCTCTACATTGAAAGCTGACCATCCTGCAGTAGCTTAATACAGAGACTTTTATATTACCGATCATAAGTCTTTCTTGGTACATAGGCTTGAAAATTGCATATTGATTTCTACATTGGGTTAACTGCTGAAATTTACACTCATTTGAATTCATAGTTGGTAGGCCTTCTTTTTGTTTGACTATCCTTCCTACACCTTTTAGAAGTGACAGGTGAGATATTCTTGCAAGCGAAGCTTTTTCAGCAATGAATTCTTGTTTTCTTTCCATGCAGACAATTAGCCGGGCGTTCATGAACGGAAGTGCTCTAGAACATGTGGTCCAATTCGGTTTGGATTATCCTGAAGGCATGGCTGTGGACTGGCTGGGAAAGAACCTTTACTGGGCAGATACTGGCACAAATCGTATTGAGGTCTCCAAGCTGGATGGCATGCATCGACAGATACTGGTGTGGAAAGACTTGGACAGCCCACGGGCGTTGGCTCTAGACCCAGCAGATGGGTGAGTTGCCAGAAGTGGTATTTTAGTATAGATCGTTTGATGGGTTCAGTATGGAGTACAGCAATGTAAATTTTCAGACACTTGCCAGTTATTTAGAGTGATTAACTCTAGGTAATATTTGAGTGTATGCTGATGGTTGGGCATCATAAAATGTTTAGGTGCTGTAATAGCTTGCTCTCTATCTGTAGCCTGGCAATAGAAAGTTAGTCCACCTTTGTAGTAAAGTTTCTAGCGCATCCATAGGATAGGGTATGAATCATTGAGCAAAAAAGAGAGTACATTTTTTCGTCCTCTTAGACCGTCAACCTGTAGACCACAATGCGCTACGATACATTTTTAGTCAGAGAAAATGTAGCGATCCTGGAATATAATCCGGGACCTTAAAGAATCGTTGGGGAGCTCGACATAGTGAGATGTCCCAACATGAAGTGCTGACTGAGGCCGGGTTCACACTATACTACACAACAGCAGTACGACTTTCATCCTACTTTGCTCTGTGACATCTGTCCTACATTGATCCTACATCCATCCAACTTTCATGAACAGGATACTACTTTGATCCGACATCAATGATATTCAATGGGCTGAAGTAGGATGAATGTCGGACCAAAGTAGTACAGGGAGCATTTTCAAAGTTGGACCGACTTGTGTCAGACGAGTTAAGACAGCTCTCATAGAGAAACATTGATTTTCACACGTCATGCGACATGAGCTCCCAATGTCGGAGCGTTTGTAGAACAAGTGTGAACCCAGCCTGACTCTTATTAATTTGCATGTTTCCTGCTTCTCTCCTGCATACCATCTCCTCTTCCTTTCCGTTGACAAACTTATGGCCCATACACACGATCCGAATATCGTACGAAAACGATCGTCCGATGATGGATCGTACGATTTTCGGATCGTGTGTACACTACTTTCGAGAGCCGATCACGACCGTTAATCCGATATTTTTCGATCGGACATGCGCGAAAATTTTCGTTTAGTCAGTACAGCCGTCGTCCGACAATACAATACAAATACATTACAACACGTGACATCACTTCCGATCTTTTTTTTCTGTCGTACGAGAATTTTCGTGAGTTTAATAACCTATTTTACTTTACTTGCGATTATTAAGCGAAAAAAGTCGTACGATCCATCGGCCGATATTCGGATCGTGTGTATGGGCCATTAGGCCCTGTGTCTCCTGTGCAGGCATTTTCTGGGGTGCAGTGAATTGAGGCATATGTAGTAACATCCCCGACAAAAGTGGACAGTGGCTGATTATGTGGATAAACCCTCCCAGCATGTAGCTTTTGAATTTTGCACTTAAAGGGGTTGTAAAGGTACAATTTTTTTCCCCCCTAAATAGCTTCACTTACCTCATCCTTCCATTTTGCTTTTAAATGTCCTTATTTCTTCCTGTTCTTCTGTCTGTAACTCCACACAGTAATGCAAGGCTTTCTCCCTGGTGCGAAGTGTTGTGCTCACCCCCTCCCTTGGACTACAGGAGAGTCAAGACGCTCTCTAAGTTGCAGATCGAGAAAGGAGCTGTGTTAGTGGGCGTCCTGACTCTCCTGTAGTCCAAGGGAGGGGGCGAGCATGACACTCCACACCAAGGAGAAAGCCTTGCATTACTGTGTGTAGTTGGACAGAAGAACAGGAAGTGAAGAGTTCTCGGAAGAAATAAGGACATTTAAAAGCAAAATGGAAGGATGAGGTAAGTGAACAAGGACTGCACTAAGATAAAGGAAGCTATTTAGGGGAAACAAATTGTACCTTCAGAACCCCTGTAAAAAAAAATGGCAGAAATGAGGGGTATGAATTATTTTGAGATTGTAACTTTGCCCATGTTGTGTGTTTGTAGATGTAATCTCTCCTCCTTCTTGTTTTATTAGTCAAAGGTGATCTAAAACTTTAAAGTGTAATGGGGGGGGGGGGGTCACATATGATGGTCTTGGCATTAATACAGCATTTTCTGGCATTTTATCATTAGAGGTTTGCTTCATCAAAATGTGGCTTAAAGTTAAAGTGGACTTTCAACTTAAAGTATGTTATGTTGCCCTGCCACCTCTTCCCCTCCGTCTTACAGTTGGACATCATTTTTTTTTCTTCTTTTTTTCCTTCTTTTTTTTTTGTTTGTTTTGTGCTGCAAAACGCTTCCTCATCTCTTGCCTGGGCATAAATTGATTTACATATTTTTTTTACTCCAACCTCACCTGCGACTGTTCAGATGTGCTGCGCGACTTTAGCTCCGGAGTTAGCCCTGCACCACATCTGCGATGAAAGCTTCTTATCTGTAAACAATTTTATACTGCCCACCCAGTTCTAAGATTTGTACAGCTCTGCCACATAAGCACAGTCCTGTGTGGCATGACATATGACCTGATTTATTTATATTTTCCTGCAGTAGTTGTCCCCTTCCCCAGCCTGTAATTTTGACATTGAAAGGAGATGCAGGATAATGATTAGCTTGTTTTCACTCTGCTTTATCCGGTCAGCATGCCCCTTGTTGGCACATGAGTGCTGCAGCAAAACTGATTGGCTTCTTTTGCTGCTCCTCCCTCTCACAGTCTAAACTTTAACATGGGGGGTCTACAAGAGGTGGTACCAGTTCAAATTCAGGTGTATACACTTTTACAGCATTTAAAATAATAATAAATACAAAGTTGCATCAATTTGTGTCTTTCTGGTGTATGGCTGTAACATTGCAAATACCAGCTGTAGATTAAAGAACGTTCACTATAGTGTTTTGTCTTTACCTGATCTCCAAAACCAGGCTGACTGTAGAGTTTATATAACCAAGGGCTAATTGCATTATGATATAATATCCTTAGAAGGAAATGGAAAATTCCACAAAAATAGCAGATCATCTCTATTTTTCCAGATCTCAGTAGTTCTTTGTCTCCTCTCTTTGCCATAACAAAGGCACATTATCTGCTCTGCATCCTGGTCTGCTATCGGTAATTACCCTCTCTGGGAACACAAACCTGAAATACTATCTGGTCATTCAGCCAGACAACTTTGTGTTGGGCACAGCTCCATTCGTCGCCTTTCTCTTCTCATATGTTAACTAGGTCAGTGTTTTGCTGCCACTACATCCAAGGGAAGGTTTGGTATGTACTGTATATAGAATCTCCTATTACAACCAGGTGTAAAGAGCCATTACAAACGTTCACAAATGCATGAATACATTGTCAGAGCTCTGATAATGTATGTCTGAGCAAACTGAAAAAAAAATAAAGTACGGTATGTCAATCTCTGCAAAAAACAATGCACATTTCCTCATGTTTTTGTGCAATTTGAAGCTGAAGGCTGGGCACTGCGTTTTTTATTTACAAATATTCCTTGATCGCCACAAAGGACAACAATCCACTGTGTGCACCAATGGCCTTTACAAACCCAGACTCTATCTTGTAAAAGTACAAGGGGTTGAACAAAATTATGGAAACTAGTATGGTAAAAGAACAAAATCGTTGCCTAATATGGTGTTGGACCACCTTTGGCATCCAAGGCGGCCTGAATTCTCCTGGGAATTGAAAAATACTGTATACGTCTTGGAAAATGGAACTGATGCCACTCCTAATGCAACAATCCAGGTCACAATCCTGCGCAATGTCCTTTTTCTGCAGACTCCTCAGTCTATCTGCAAGGCTGTTGGGACTTGTAGTTTTTCATTCACAGGGGACTATGAATGATGTGGCTCGGCTGGTAGAGCCCCGCAAGGCCGCGTTTTATTTTCAAATCTTGACCATGAGCGCCTGGAAAAGATGCCCGCTGTCAATGAGGAAAGGGAGAAAGGCTGTACCTGTTGGACCATGTTATATGTTCGAAAAGGTGAACTTATTCTTTAAGTGGCGGGCACCAGCAGTTTGCCTTCTTTGAAACTCGATAAGCTCTGACGTGACTCCGTGTTACTAGAAGAGCACGCACACAGTGAATGATGAAAGTGAGAATTCCCACCTATTAGCGAGGTGTCTCCTCACACAGCAAAAGCATGTTACATCACTTCCGCTTTCAATGTGAAACATGTTGCCACTTTCAATCTATGTAGTGTTTCCATACCTTTGTCCATCTATGCTATTTAAAAAAATCACTGTGCTGCACATAACTGGAGCAGAGATTTGGGAGTAAACAATCAGGCTTTTGTTAAAGCTGAACTCTGGGTACAAACCCCTTTCAAGCATATATATTCCTCTATAAATGTTCTGGGTGTGTGCAACAAAAGCCCTTACAAACCCAGATAGCACCTTGTAAAAGTAGCAGTTAAATCATCACTGTGCTGTACATAGTTTGTGCAGAGAGCAGAACTGTAGGGGAGGCTCAGCGTGCCCCACCCACTTCAGGCTGCCTGCAGAAAACTACAATGCAATACAAGACCAGTCACCATGAACATGGGTAGAGCAGCGGTGTCTTTAATGCACAAATGTCAGATGGGGAGCAGCGAATCTGTCCTTGCAGCTGCTGCTTTACAAATCGCGTGAATGAAACTGCCTGCATGGGGATGCACAGAACACCTGTGCATTCCCTGCTGTGCGGGTAAACGCTGCCCTCCACAGGAGTACGCTTTAGTATACCCCATGTGCCTTAGTAGAAATTTAGCAGGAATTTTGTAATTTGTGTTTGTACAAATAAGGATTTTTTGTCTTCTTTTTTTTTTATAGAGATGTGATAAACATTTGTGCAACCATTGTGGGGTCTAAAAGAAATAAAAGCGGTAGCACCACCCTTTGTGGGTGAGACTTTGTTCTTTCACAATTTTGTCTTGGAAAAATCCTACAAAACTACTGATATAGAAAAGCATTTAAAAACAAAAATCCAGATTCAGGCAGGATTATTGCATTTATTTGGCCAAGATTTTAATTAGTTGTAGTATGTGCAGTTTTTTAAATTTTTGTTTGAGGAACTTGCTTCTGTTCCCTTTTATAGGTTTATGTACTGGACAGAGTGGGGAGGAAAGCCCAAGATTGACAGGGCTTCTATGGATGGCAGTGAGCGTATTACTGTGGTGCCCAATGTGGGCCGGGCCAATGGGCTGACTATCGACTATGCTGAGAGACGACTATACTGGACAGACCTTGACACCAACCTTATTGAGTCGTCCAACATGCTAGGTAAGTGCAGGATCCTGAGAGCTGTTTTGTAGTCTGTGTTGATTTAACACAAATGGCACTTTATTAGCTTGTTTTAGGTCTTATTCACACCTATGCATTTTTAGTGCTTTTTGCAGATTTGCCCTATAGTGCATTTGAACATGATTTCCTATGGAACGTGTTCTGTAGTGCAAATATGCAAGAAGCACTAAAAATGCATAGGTGTGAATCGGGCCCTAGAATCTTAAAATTAACAAATTTGATTTCTGGAGGCAATCTGTACAAAATACCCCTTGGGTTAACCAGCTTAGGACAATTCTTTTGGTAAATGGCTTGCTACAACATCGCAGTATATGATGACTGGCAAATTGGAAAGGGAGGTCAATTTCTTGGCCATGAAAGTTATTGTACATTTACATGCCCGCACTTTGGTGTAGTTGGTAGGAAAACTAACCTGGAGTGGCATTTTAACTATTTAAACACCAGACACTTTTACCCACTTTCTGCCCAATCCAATTTTTAACTTTGATCGCTGTCGCACTTTGACGATTGCGTGGTCATGAAACACTATAACCATATAAAAATTTTATAATTTTTTTCACACAAATAGAGCTTTCTTTTGGTGGTATTTAATCACCGCTGTTTTTTATGTTGAATTTTTCCTTCTTTTTCAGTTTAACATTTTGCAAATCATATATTTAGGCTAAACTGTATTCTGCTACATTTCTATGGAGAAAATAACCCAAAGCAGTGTATATTATTTAGTTTGTAGAAAAGTATTAGAGTCCACAAACTCTGGTGTGTGTGTGTATATGTGTGTGTATATATATATATATATATATATATATATATATCTATCTATCTCTGAAAATCGATCAATCCTGATGTACTACCTACTTTGGGAAAGAAATGCCAAATACCCTCCAAATTATCCCTTTTTGGAAAGCAAGACAGTCCAAGGGATTTAGTAAGAGTCATGGCCAGTTTTTTGAAGTTGTAATTTTTTGTCACAAATTTTTGAAAAATGTTTTTACATACTGTCACCAGTGCAGTGGCAGTGATCAGGGACACTGACTAGTAGTATGTAGTAATAATTATACAATCTTCTTTTCTCTTTCGTTCATGAATGGACGCAGCCTTAATCTTGACAAAGTGGGTGTTAGCCTTACTTTAGGAGTGACTAGGCAGAAAGTGTTTACAACTTCAAAGCTGAACAGCCCCGCCCAGGGGGCAGTCCTACTGGCTATATCCCCCTCAGCCTGCACCAAGCAGTTCAGTTTTTTTTCTGCCTAGTTAGGGAGAAGACATGACTCCCTTCGGGCCCATAGTCCTGGAGGCTTTATTTCAAATCTACTTTGGATTTTTGGTTTTATTTTTTAATAAAAAAAAATTCCTGTGATCTTCAATCAACTGCAGACTAGGCGACAGGCTAGATCCCAGATCATTGTAGTCCCCCCAGTTTCGGCCATCGAGCATGTGCGACCATATTTATGCACTGGGTTGTCCATGACATGCCCGTCGCTCTACGGGTGGCCGGTGAGCTAGACGTTCCAGGACAAGCATATGTCCGGTCTATAGGGCCGAGTGGCAGCAGCCGGGCCGACAGTCACCTCCGTTACCATGCGGGAGATGATCTGTCTAGGATGCTTCCAGCACAACCCTCAGAAACGGTAAGTAGTAATCCCCTGCTTCGGCAGGAAGACAGAGCTTGGGCATCCCTGGAGAGGTGAGTAAAGGGCCTTATCCCCCTTCTCCCCTCCCTCCTTTCCCTCCTCCTTTAGGCTCTCTGAGGCTCTCTGAGCTACCTGTTGGGCAGGGGTTCCTCTGGGGAGCGTATAAAGCTGCATAAGAGATTCTGCTTACCTGTGTGTACTGCTCCATGCTGTATTGCTTTACTTACACTGGTGGCCTCATTGTATTGGCCTCTAGCGACGCTCCCGGGGCCATGTTCTTGGTGATTTCTGCTGATGTGTGCTGACTGCTGTATTACTCTGCTGCACTGTGGTTTTCTGTGGTTTTCTGCTAAAACAGCCACTCCGCGGCCTCCACATTTTTGCTCCAGGCTCCCAGATAGGGTGGCGCTCTGAACGATTTTTCCTGTAGGAGGCTCCTGGGTAGGCCTCTAGCCGCAGCTCGGGGCCCATTTTCCTGTAGATCCCACACTCATCTAGCCCGATCCTGGGATGACATCATGACATCCTCGAACAGTAGTGCTCCCACCCAGCTGTCATTTGGGCGGGAAGGTGTTAAATACCAGTGCTTTTCCGTTGCATGCAATGGTTATGCCTGCTGGCCGCTATATTACAGCTATTTAGATTTTTATTTTTTTTGGGGCTCAAGAGACTGGAAATATAAAGGCATTCCCATTGTTTAATTGTTTGTTTTTTGTTTTATGACACACTGGAGCCCTGTAGCTTTTTTTTTTTAACTAGGGGGGGGGGGGGAGAAAACATAGTTTAGTACATCTTCATTTAATGCCATTTCAGTTGCTGCTGTATTTTAAATTTTCCACTAACCATCTCCAAGGTAATTCTGGGGATTTTTTTGACCCTCGATTTGATAAATGGCACAGTTTTCCCATGCTGAGATTCTACACAAAAAAGACAAAGCTCCAGGCCTATACACAAAGTGCAGTGGAGCTGTGGAAGGGCCAGCTGTTAGCAGGGCCCAGAGCCAGCTCTTACTGCAGGTAAATAAGCTGCCTCCCAGCTGTGCCCGTCGGGCTGCTGTCTTCTCCATGCGGCTGGAATGTTTCTGTGAAGGAAATGAGCAGCACCATGGACAGGTGCCAAACTCCACTTGCCGCTCTGACTTCATTTGCATTAAAAAGGATTTATCTGCAGGGGGAAATGTTAAACATGCTGTTTTAAGTAACTGATCCGCTTTGTATAAAAGCTTCCCCTTCTATCAGTTTCTTCCTGAACCCATCCGCTCCTTGCCTGGGTTTTAAAGGTCCTTTTCCTGCCTCTACAGCTCTCCATTCCCTGATAAAAATTTCACTGCTAGATGTATGTTAAATATTCAGCAACTTTATGAATGAAACGGCACAAGGTCATAAGGTTTATTGAACTAACGTTATGCAGTTGTACCCTTTTTCTTTTCAAGCCAAACTGGGTGTCCTTTGATAAATGAGATGAGACAGAGAGGCTAATTTAGTGTTCTGGAAGGCTGTGGAAGCTATAGCCCCTAAGATCTCCTCTTTGCTGAGTCTTTTAGTTGGCGAGATTCCTCAGCTACTTCCTTCTAATGTATGGTGGCTTTGTGCATCATTTCCTTGGCAATAGAAAACATTTAGACGTTTTTTGTTTTTGTTTTTTGGTTTGTTTTTTTCCCCTTAGACAAATGTGAAGCATTTCATATGAATTTTTTTTTCTTAAGTCAGCAGGTGGAGCATTGGGCACAGTTTCTCATGATGATAGATCTCAATAGCTCATGTGGAATTCTACACATAAGTCAATGACGTTTAACACTTTATTCATTATCAGAGGGCTTACGCTGAGATCTCAGACATAGAGCCTACAACCATTTAGTTTAACACTGTGTGTGTTTATAACTTTTTTTTACAAATGTTTTCTTCTTTTGTTGTATAATATTGCTGTCACTTTCAGCCATTTCCTGCCTACATGCACTTCAGAGATGGCTTAAAGCTCATTATGAAATACTTGCCTTAGAACGAGGTATCGGTAACTCACCTGGTCCACGCCGAGGCAGATGACATGTTGCCTCGGCGTGTCTTCCGGGCATCACAGCTCCAGCGCCCTCTCCACATAGGCAGAAACTCTGAGGTGTTTTGTAACAGGGTCAGCTGCCTACTAATCTGTTTTCGCAACCTCTCCTGACAAATGTCAGGCTGCTTTCATCTGATGTGTCCGAGAATTTGTCAGGAGTTATCTGGGTGATGACAGAGGAATGGGTCAGGAGAGAGCTATGGGAATTGTTTTTTTGAAGAGAGATAACAAAACACTGCAGATATGTGCCCAGCTCAAATTTCATGAATTGGGTTTACATTCACTTAAATTTTTTTTTCCTATTCTTAAAACGTATGCTTGCCATTCTTTTCACAGGACAAGACCGAGAAGTGATAGCTGACGATTTACCTCACCCTTTTGGGCTGACTCAGTACCAAGACTTTATATACTGGACAGACTGGAGCCGCCGAAGTATCGAGAGAGCCAATAAAACCAGCGGCCAAAACCGAACCATCATCCAGGGCCACCTGGACTATGTCATGGACATCCTGGTGTTTCATTCCTCCCGACAGTCTGGCTGGAATGAGTGCGCATCTAGCAACGGTCACTGCTCTCACCTCTGTCTGGCCACACCTGTCAGCGGCTACATTTGCGGCTGTCCTGTTCACTATTCTCTCAACTCGGACAACAAGACCTGTAGCGGTAAGCACCTTGTCCAGGAAATGTAGCAAACTCCTTAAAAACCCCAGTGTGTGTGTCATAAAATGACCCTTTAACCATCTTTTGCAGCGCCTAGCTCATTCCTGCTATTCAGCCAGAAAAATGCCATCAACCGTATGGTGATTGATGAACAGCAGAGCCCTGACATCATTCTTCCAATTCACAACTTGCGTAATGTGCGTGCAATTGACTATGACCCTGTGGAGAAGCACCTGTATTGGATCGATTCCCGGCAGACCATCCGGCGTGCCCTTGAAGATGGGAGCCAGGTGAGATGAGATGTCTCTAGCCTAACAGGAGATTGTTATTAAATGTTTCGTTTACGTCAAGAGATTACTGTGGTCAAGTGAGTAAAGGATGAACCCCCAGCTTGTGAATGGACATTGAAGATGCAGCAGCAGATAGATAAGGTTGTCGTTGTGCTCTCTTCACGTTTTGGACCATGTTTCATTTTGAAAGCAAATTTAGCATGAACCATGGTCACGTTCCTGTCCGTCTCCCCCACTCAAAGAATTGCAAGGTTCTTCTGTTCAAAAGGTTTAATGATTTTAATTTAGTGTGGCTTAACCACTTAAGCCCCGGACCATTTTGTTGCTAAATGACCGGCCACTTTTTGCGATTCGGCACTGCATCGCTTTAACTGACAAATGCGTGGTCGTGTAACGTAGCCCCCAAATAAAACTGTCTTTTTTCCCCCACAAATCAAGCTTTCTTTTGGGGGTATTTGTTTACATCTGTGGTTTTTATTTTTTGCACTATAAACAAAAATAGAGCGACAATTTTGGAAAAAAAATGCAATATTTTTTACTATTTGCTGTAATAAATATCCCCCCAAAAATATAAAAAAAATGTTTTTTTCCCTCACTTTAGACTGATACGTATTCTTTATATTTTTGGGCAAAAAAAGCGCAATAAGCGTTTGGTTTGCGCGAAAGTTATAGCGTCTACTAAATAGGGGATAGTTTTATGGCATTTTTATAATTCTTTTTTTATTACTAGTAATGGCAGCGATCAGCGATTTTTATCGTGACTGCGACATTATAGCGGACACTTTTGACACATTTTTGGGACCATTGTAATTTTTACAGCGATCAGTTCTATAAAAATGCACTGATTACTGTTAAAATGACACTGACAGTGAAGGGGTTAACCACTGGGTGGCGCTGTAGGGTTTAAGTGTGCCCTAGTGAGTGTTTCTTACTGTAGGGGGGATGGGCTATGTGTGACATGACACTGATCTCCACTTTGCTAACGCGGAGATCAGTGTCATTGTCACTAGGCAGAGCGGGGAGATGCATGTTTACATCTGCATTTCCCCGCTCTATCTCTCCGTGAGACGATCGTGGGTATCCCCGCAGCGATCGAGTCCGCGGCACCCGTGGTCCGATTCACAAAGCTTGCGGCACGCACGAGTTTATGCACAATGGAGCTTCCTTAAAGGGGACGTGTATATACGTCCTTCTGCCCACGTATATGTGCGTGCGGCAGTCGGGAAGAGGTTAAACTGCACAGCCATGTCATTCAGGTCTGGGATTGTTTACCTTTTAATCTCTACCACAGCAAAGGGGCTCGCCCTCTTACCTCTTCCTCCTGTAATGCTACCAAACTTTTCCAGCCCTGTAGCAGTAGGTCAGACACAGATGAAATCAGTTTGAGAGCACAGAGGGATAAAAAGGGGAGGGAGCTGGAAATCAATAAACTTACTTGGCCTTAATTCTGTGAAGCTGACTTGTCAGTTGTTTTTGGTGTTGTGCTTATAAGATTATGCATGGTAGCAGATTTTACAAGTCTTTTACTAAATGCGCAGGAATGAATACATCGGGGTTCAGATGTCCCAGTGTGTAAACCCTCTTTTACCTGATTGGCAACTTTCCTGCTAGTATACCCATTTCCGATTTGATCCCCTCTGTTCAGATAGCTTTGTTTTTTGTATTTGTCTTGTACAGAATATAACTGTGGTCTCCAACACGAACACTAACCAGAATCTGGACATGCAACCATACGATATGAGTATTGACATCTACAGCCGCTTTATTTACTGGACTTGTGAAGCCACCAATGTCATTAATGTTACACGTATGGATGGACGTGCTGTGGGAGTAGTCCTGAAAGGTGACCAGGACCGACCCAGGGCCATCCTTGTGAACCCTGAGAGGGGGTGAGTAGACAATGCTTTGCTTCCAGCGGGTTGTGCCAAATTTTCATGTAAAAGAAACCTGCGCTGAGAAATGATATCCAGGCTCTGATCGCTGTATATTAACTCTGAAAATGTTAGTTCCCTGTTTTGTACTTTACTGATATATTGATCCTAAAAATGTGCATGAGGTTACATTCTGTATCCTTTTAAAATCTTTAAAGTGGTTTTGAACCCTTACAAACCAAATTTTCCAATCGACTGTTGAGTGCTGCCACCACCGCCATCTCCACTAAGGAATATTGCCAGTGAGGCCTTGTGGCTTTACAGCCACTTCCCTAATGCGCATGTGTGAAGCGCACTGCGCTTTGGCCTGGCAGCGGGGGAAGGAGGAGGAAAGCCGAACTTCCCGTTGACTTCGCTGCGGCGAGATCAGCCAGAAGTGGGAGCAGAAATGTGGCAGCGGTGGAGGCTTGGGAGCTCCTAGTGCAGGAGACGTATATGGCTTAGTAATTAATTTGAATATATTTAGTTTGTTACGTTGTTTCAGGGAAAGGCTTTATCTTCTTATGGACTTGGGCAAATTAAATTTTTTCAGTCTGACCTGTCTGGATAGCCTGCAAACAAATTAAAAGGTCTGAAGTCACAAGTGATACACCTCTATCCCTAATTAAATAATAAAATATATGTATACACTCTCTCACACACACACAAAAAGGAGTCGCCTATGGGACTTTAAATGAGGTGGTCACAGTTTGCCACTGAGTAAACTTCACAACGTTATCCCTGACCTGTCTGGTGTGTAACTTGGCCTTCATGATGCTTTTTGTTCACTAAGGTTCTCTAACAAATAGGGCTGAAACGATCCATCGATGAAATCGATGATGAAAATCGGTGTCAACTAACAGCATGCACCTCCCTGCCTGTCAGTCATGCCTGAGCGTTACAATCCCTGTTTATAATCCCCTGTGTACAACCCGGCACCGCTGTATACCTTTCCTCCTCTCCTCTCTGCTTACATCAGCGGTGTATTCTCAGCCCTGCCCGCTTTGCTGCATTGAGGGAAAAGAGGCGAGAAGCAGCCGGTCACGTAAGCTTGGAGCTGCAATATAATAAAGTAGCGGCTTGCTTTTAAAATACTGTGAGTGAACTTGACAAAATTCATTTTGGTATTTCTGGGTGGACAATCCCCCATCATAAGTATTTCTGAGGGGGATAGTGCTTCATCATTGGTGTTCGTGGGGGGGATGGTGTTCCTTCATTGATATTTCTGGGGGCATAGTACCTCATCATTGGTGTTCCTGGGGGGGGGGGGGGAGAGAGATAATGCTCCTTCATGGGTACTTCTGGGGGGGGGGTAGTGCCGTGCCCCATTGGTATTCCTGTGGTAACATATTCCCCTCTCACTCCTGGTCTCCAAACCAGCTGTCTCCCTCCCACCTTCTAGTACGGCCCCCTCTCCCATTCAGGGCCAGCCCCCTCACTGCATTGTCAGTAGTGAATGAATAACTTTAGTAGTTATTTGAAATAAATAAAAAATGGCATATTAGTTTATTTTGATTAGCGGATAGAGCCATTAAATATTTGACCAAATCAATTATATAAATATTTGTTGGTTGCAGCCCTGCTAACAAACCTCCTGAGGGTTTCATGGAACAGCTGTATTTATACTGAGATTAAATTACACACAGGTGGACACTATTTACTAATTTGGTGACTTCTGAAGCCAATTGGTTCCACTAGATTTTAGTTCGGGGTATCAGAGTAAAGGCTGGGTTCACACTTGTCCTACAAATGCTCTGACATTGGGAGCTCATGTCGCATGACGTGTGAAAATAAATGTTTCCCTATGAGAGCCGTCTTAACTGATCCGACACAAGTCGGTCCGACTTTGAAAACGCTCCCTGTACTACTTTGGTCCGACATTCATCCTACTTCAGGCCATTGAATATCATTGAAGTCGGACCAAAGTAGGAGCCTTGTCCTTTTATCAGACATCGGCATGTGATTACAGCAGCAGTAAAAGGAATTTATCTCACTCTGGGATTGTTTTGATTGGTCAAAGAACAAGTCAGACTATCACAAAGTTTGTTCAAAGTAGTATCCTGTTCATGAAAGTCGGATGGATGTAGGACCAATGTAGGATCAATGTAGGACAGATGTCGCAGAGCAAAGTAGGATGAAAGTTGTACTGCTGTCCTGTAGTATAGTGTGAGCCCGGCCAAAGGGGGCTAAATACAAATGCACGCCACACTTTTCACATTTTCACTTTTGTTGGTCTATCATGTAAAATACATTTACATTTTGGTTGTAACATGACAAAATGTGGAAAATTTCCAGGGGAATGAATACTTTTTTAAGTCTCTGTGTAGTGAAGTTCTCATATTTGACTGCCAAAGTAGAAATAGGTAGGAGTGCCGGCAGGGGAACCCACAAGAGAGGGATCGGGGCTGCTCTGTGAAAAAACACTGCAACATAGCAGGCAAGTATGGCATATTTGTTTTCCCGGTACCAATTACCGTATTTATCGGCGTATACCGCGCACTTTTTTTCCCTGAAAATCAGGGCAAAATCGTGGGTGCGCGATATACGCCGATACCCGCTTTCCTGCGGCGCGTTTGAATATTGCGCCTGCATATACCGAGCGCAGTACACGTGTATAGTCGGGCAGGCTCGGCTCCTCTCGCGCTCATGTCCTGGACGTACAGGACATGAGCGCGAGAGTAGCCGAGCCTGCCCGACTATACACGAGTGTACTGCGCTCGGTATATGCAGGCGCAGTATTCAAACTCGGCGCGGGGAGGACGCCGCAGAAGGACGCCGGACCCGACGAAGAGGACACCCGAAGCCGCAGACGGACGCCGGACCCGACGAGGCCGCCGCGCAAGACACTAAAACTGTAAGTACAAAAATCTTTCCACAGGAATGCGGGTCCACTTTAGGGGTGCGCGCTATATGCCGGAGCGCGCAATACCCCGATAAATACAGTAAGTGGGATCCTGGGGTTACGCTTTCAAATTAAAATTGGTTCACGGGTTGTCTGGTTCATTTTGGATTTTTCCTAGAGTGTACTCTAATCTTGATAAATAAATCTTAAAACACAGATTTCCATACGAACTGACCTTCTATTGCTCTATTTCCTTTCAGGTACATGTATTTCACCAACTTACAGGAGCGTTCAGCCAAAATAGAGAGAGCTGCTCTTGATGGGACAGAACGAGAAATTCTCTTCTTCACAGGACTAAGTAAACCCATTGCCCTGGCACTAGATAACAAGTTGGGAAAACTCTTCTGGGCTGATTCAGACTTGAGACGGATAGAAAGTAGCGATCTGTCTGGTAAGAAATGCGCTGACCTAAACTAAAATTGTAAATATTAAACATTTTGCATATACTATATGGAAATGACCTATTGTGGGCATATTGGCCAGGCTTGCCTAAATTTCACCCTATCCCACCTTCAGAAATCACAGTAAAAATAGCTTGGCATCATTTACACACTCCAGAAAGAAGTGGTGTGTGTGTGTGTGTTGTGTGTTTTTTTTTTTTTTTTTAAGTTTTTCAGAAATGTTGTAGTCTTTATATTATGTACATTACAGGACACTGGCTGATTTAAATTTGACCATGGGTTATCTGCTGCCACATTCAGGTAAGGACACTGGCAAACAAAGTTATTAGGACATCCCATATAGCCCACCCGAGCAATCTCCATTTTTTTTTTTTTTTTTAAACCAGTGTACTTGGCTAATGTAAAAATAAATGTAGCGCTGTGGAACCAAAGAATGGAACAATGATATCAAAAATGAAATCGATAATCACTGAACAAAATCCTGGTAATGGTGAAAATTAACAGTGAGAAAGGAAGTCCTTGTATGAAAGGATGCTGTGATACACCAATCAAAATGAAAAACATAAAATAGTGTCCATCCACAATGGTGCACTAAGTAGATGCAAGTTGACTTTGTGGATCCTCACAAACGGAATGGCACTTATTTCAAACAAAGATAAAATGCGCTTACCGGAATTGTAGGACCTGTCTGTCGTGAACAGCAGATCAAAAGAGCATATGACTCCTACGGCACTCAGCTGGGCTCACTCAAATTGGATAAAGAAGAATCCGATCCTCAATGGAAAGCCAGACGTGCACGTTGTCCTGGGCCGGTAGCCTTGTTTCAAAGCAATTCATTCACAGGAGGAGTAGGGAAGACAATGGTGGAACCCTTGGAAGGGTGGGATGGGAGCGACTGGATCACTCCAAGCACCGTGTGGGAGAAAAAGAAACAACGCAACCCCAATGGTGCAGGTCAAAATGGTATCGGTTTTATTGAAATAAAACCAAAATGTACAATAAAAGTGATCACAAATAAAAGGCAATGTGGGAAAAGGTAAAAAACCAAGCCCTACGCATTTTGTCCTAGAGGGACTTTAACTGGGGCATCGCTAATGGACAACCTCTCTACCAAGAGCAGGTTGCTGACTTATATTTCTGACGTTACTGGAAGATTGAAGACTTAATTTGATAACGCAGGGCTGGCCTGTAATGTTGTATTTCCACCCCAGACTCTGCATGTGGTGTTTACCCTCAGTACAACAGTACCTTTCTGTGTAGTTGGCTGCAGAGTCCTACAGATCCAGGGCAGTGATTCCCATTAGTTCCAGTCCCTGAAGACCATCTTGGTGAAGGAGGGCCTTTCCTTGTAAATTGGGTCTTACCCCTGGTTAAGGTGCCTGTTCCCTGGTGTCTTCAACTGGCCCCCTTCCCCCCACTCCCCAATATAGAGTGGGCAGTGAGAGAACCTTTGCCCTCAAGCATGTTGGCAGTGTGTCATGACACTTTACATATTTTGCAACACTATGGTCTACAATGCAACAACTTGAATCTGTCCATTGTGACCATAGCATGCTTCACTTTCCACATACCTGGGTGATTTATGCCACATGTCCTGTGGCATAATGGACAGTGGTCCATTCGTTGTGCATAGCCCCTCCCTCTGGCTTTAGACACCATTGCGCACATTGCTTCACTGAAAACAGGAACACCAAAGCTCCTGCTTGCTACTCTGATCCTTTTTGTGGCTCGGGTCACCACATCAGCTTTCGTTGGATTATTCAGCAGCTTCAATTGTGGGACAACTAACTACACCCCTTCTGCTCGAGGGCAAGTTTTTGCATTTCTCCTTCTTAACTAGAAAGAAATTTACAGCCTCTGTGGCAGACCTGATTGTGGCAGTGTTGCTTCCTGATGAAGATGAGATGGGGTAAGCAGAGGAGGATTTTGTGGACGGGCGGTCATCCCAATCTCTCCCAGACTGAGGGAAACCAATATTGTTTTGGTGGATATTGTGCACTGATGCTTCAAGCTAGAACTATTGCCACCTGCTGGGCCTAAGATATCAAGTATAGGGATCCCTTCCTAAAATTAAGAAACCAGCTGTTTATTTATTTTTTGATTCTCACACTTGTAAACA
Organism: Rana kukunoris; assembly: GCA_029574335.1. Lineage (NCBI taxonomy): Eukaryota > Metazoa > Chordata > Amphibia > Anura > Ranidae > Rana > Rana kukunoris. Next base: position 414,824,580 of record CM056051.1, read on the forward strand.
ATGTGCTTTGTAAGGCTTAAGACCAGACAAATTATATACACCTATCTGGAGATTTTGCACCGTTGGGGTATACCAGGAAACTTGGAAAGTGATTGTAATGTATCTGATGACTACTTGCCTCAACAAATCACGGTTCATGTTGAAGATGTCCCAGTCTTCAAACACCCTTGCGCTACTATGTAGACTGTTTAGCAAACTCTTTGCTCAAATCCTTTTCTGGCACTCATCTCGTATGCGCAGGATGCGTAGTGTTCTTGAGCACAGGTTTGTAAGCAATGTCTAGAAATGTTTCCATTTGTCAGAAAGCGACTCATTGAGTCATTGGATACCTTTTATGTAGGAAGTGGAGAAAGTACTGCCTGCTGAGAAGAAAGTGGAGGTGCTCGCAACAATGTCTACAATTTTCCAGGTTCAGGAAGCAATTTTTTTTTTTTTTTTTTTTTTTCTCCAAGAGCACTGTGTCAAGTTTTAAATGAGCCTGTGTCCTGTAATGTACGATTCAAGATTTAAAAAAAAAAAAAATACATTTTGTGCTTGAAATCATTTTCTTGGACTACAGTACAGGCAAACCTCCCATTATTGTCCTGTCTTTCTCTGATTGCTTGCAAAAAAAACTGAGGATTACTGGAAGGGGAAGAGAAGTGAAGGGTTGTCCTAATAACTTTGCCAGTGTGCTAATCTGAAAGTGGCAATATTTTATTCATGGTCAAGATTTAAAGTGGTACTGTCTCCTGTACTGTACTTTTTCCTGTAAGAAAGGGATTTTACAGACAAGTCGGCCCCCTCCATCATTTTCCTATGAACCCAGCCCATCCCCACCCATCTCCCTCAGTTTTAAAGTTTTTTTAACATGGCTAACGAAAGTGGGGAAAAATGGCTTTTGCTTACCAGTTTGTAATAATCATATTTACCACTTACCTTCAGGGGGAAATCGCATTGTCCTTGAGGACTCCAATGTGTTGCAGCCGGTAGGACTCACTGTCTTTGGCAATCACCTGTATTGGATCGACAGACAGCAGCAGATGATTGAGCGCATTGAAAAAACGGGACGTGAAGGGCGCACCAAAATTCAGGCCCGTATTCAGTTCTTGACTGACATCCACGCAGTAACTGAGCTCAGCATGCAGGAGTACAGTGAGTGTCCACATAGTATCTGTGCTGCCTTATACTCTGACATGGTCTAGTGGGCTACTACAGCTCTGCAAGGGGGGAATTAATTTTATTGAATATTGTCATTAGTTTTGTCACACCTCAGCATTAGGTATAAAATATTTCCTGTATGTTTAGCAGAGGGGCAGCCAAGATGTTATCTCCTACACACCAGCAGCAAATCTGTATTTCTGGTGGATGGAAGTGGAAGACATTTGAGTCTTGGGATATTGATAATCCGTGATTTAATTATGAAGATAAGGCTGTTGAGAACATAAAATTACTTATACACTTATAAAAACCAAACTTAACCCAAATTTGCTGTTTTTAACTATTAGAGTAGAGAGCGTTAAACATTTGTCAGGCTAAGCTGGCTCTCTGTGACCCAGTTAGGGAGGTTTTCACTTGTTTCCTTTTTCTGTAATGCTTGCACAAGGAATTGAGGGTTCTAGTTATACTAGGACCAAAAAGCACTGAGAAAGGATTTGCTATTTTGACAATTTTTTCTTATTTCATTTTTTCATGTTTGGTTAGAGTAATGGAGGGTTATAACCCCTGTAAATTTTTGTTTTTACCATTGCGTCCAGTTATGCCGTCGGAAAAAAACGTGGATGTTTTTTTCCGATGGAATTCCGCTTAAGCTTGGTTCGCATACACACGGTCACACAAGTTCTCTGAACTTTTGTTCGTCAAGAACGCGGTGACGAACAAAACTGACGAGCAGAGAAAATTAAGTTCCGTGCTTCCAAGCATGCGCCAAATTGTTTCCGAGCATGTGTCGGAATTTTATGCGTCGGAATTGCTACAGACGATCGGATTTTCCGTCGGATAATTTGAGAACCAGCTTTCAATCTTTTGTTGGCGGAAATTCTGACAGCAAAAGTCTGATGAAGCCTACACAAAGTCGTAATTTCCGTTCAAAAGCTCACATTGGACTTTTGCTGTCGGAAAATCTGATCGTGTGTACGTGGCATTGGAGAGATTTTCCTTTTTGTTGCCTGTCCTATAGCCAAAACCAAGAGGAAATCTTCCTGAAGGAATCACAGGGTATCACCAGTACAAATATCCCCATTGGAAGGTTTCCCCTCTATTCCCTAAATGTTTTACTTTTGATGATCACAGTAAACATCACAAACAGAGGGCGAATTTCGCCAATGGGCACAGGCGGCAATAAAATCAGGGCAGGGGTTCTAATCACTCTCCACTAGCCAAAACTAAAAAAAGTTTTTTTTTTCCTTTAGTGACCCTTAAAAACATGCCTTATTTGGTGAGATTTCCCTTAATATCCTGTGAATCTCCCTAACGGGCACAGACTGCAAAAAAAAACCTGAGCAAGGCTCTAACCTGTGCCTCACTGTATCGCAAATACATTTTTAACAGGTGTTAGGCTTTGCAAATCTAACATAATGCAGGATTTGTTTTAATGTTTTTTTCTTCTGTTTTACAGAGGAGCATCCATGCTCTCAGGATAATGGTGGCTGCTCCCACATTTGTATTGTAAAGGGAGATGGAACGACTCGCTGCTCCTGCCCCATGCACCTGGTGCTTCTTCAGGATGAGCTGTCCTGTGGAGGTAGGAAACTGCTTCCCGCCATGGGGATATCTGCTGTTCTGTGAGAATTGGAAGTTTTTTTGTGGATATGGAATATGTAGAACAGCTGCACTTTGTGCTCGCTGCTTGATCATAAAGACATTTACCATGGGGTTTAAGCGTGCTTAACCTCTTAAGGACTGCCTACTGTACATTTACTTCAGCAGAATTGCTCGGCTGGGCACATCAACGTATATATACGTTGGTTCTTGTACCCAGCCGTGGGTCACGGGCGCGCGCTCCCGTGACCCGGTCCGAAGCCCTGGGACCGTGGCACTCGCGGACCCAATCGCAGCTGGAGTGCGGCGATCGGTCCCCGGAGCTGAAGAACGGGGGGAGCCGTGTGTAAACACACACAGGGAACACACAAATCCTACAGCGCCCCCTTGTGGTTAACTCCCAAACTGCAACTAATTTTCACAGTAAACGATGCAATTTAAATGCATTTTTTGCTGTGAAAATGACAATTGTCCCAAACAAGTGTCAAAATTGTCCGAAGTGTCCGCCATAATGTCGCAGTCACGAAAAAAATCGCTGATCGCCGCTATTGGTAGTAAAAAAAAAATAATAATAAAAATGCAATAAAACTATCCCTTATTTTGTAAACGCTATAAATTTTGCGAAAACCAACCAATAAACGCTTATTGCGATTTATTTTTTTTTACCAAAAATAGGTAGAAGAATACATATCGGCCTAAACCTGAGGAAAAAAAAAATTATATTTTGGGGGGATATTTATTATAGCAAAAAGTAAAAAATATTGCATTTTTTTCAAAATTGACGCTCTATTTTTGTTTATAGCGCAAAAAATAAAAACCGCAGAGGTAATCAAATACCACCAAAAGAAAGCTCTATTTGTGGGGAAAAAAGGACGCCAATTTTGTTTGGGAGCCACGTCGCACGACCGCACAATTGTCAGTTAAAACGACGCAGTGCCAAATCTCAAAAAGGGGCAAGGTCCTTTACCTGCATTTTGGTCCGGGTCTTAAGTGGTTAAAGCTGAACTCTAGCCTACCTTTTAGCCTTTCACAGATGTACAGGCGCCTCTCCTATTCTGAAAATTCTTACTTTGATTTCACTGCACACATCTTGCTTTTATATTTTATGGAAGTCATGTTTGTTTTCTTCATAAAAGGATTGTATTTTAAAGGGGTGTTCCAGCCAAATGTAATGTTTATTAAAAGTCGGAAGCTACAAAAAGTGTAGCTGCTGGCTTTTAATAAACATTCACTTACCTTCTCCACGTTCCAGCGACGCGCCGACCGGGGCTCCGCTCCTCCCCCCCCCCTCCCTGGCCGGTGTCTTCATTCCGACTGTGGGCACCCAGCCGTGACAGCCTTCGGCTTCACGGCCGGGCACCCACTGCGCATGCTGATTGGACAGGCGATCGTCTAGGGCCTGTCAGTGTCCTAGGCGACCGCCTACAGGGGGGGGGCTGCTGTAGGGGATTAAGCTTAATCGCCTAACCAGCCCCTCGGCGGAAGGAGGAAGTGGGACAGGAAGTCCCACTCCTGAAGCCCCCACTCCCCCCCAAAAAAAATTACATGCCAAATGTGGCATGTAAGGGGGTGTGGAGTGGAACAAGGGGAAGTTCCATTTTTGGGTGTAACTCCGCTTTAAGTGGATGTAAACCTGTTTTTTTTTTTCTTTTTTTTTTTTTTTCTTTAAGGCTTGTACAGTGTAGGATTTCATGTCATCTGTGCTCAGTCTTGCCACAAATAGTTAATCTAGCTTTGAGAAATCCTCTTATCTATTTTCAGTGAGATAAAAATGGACAGAAAAATAGATTTCTCCCCTATGCTGTGAGTGTTTTACATATCTCATGCAGGAGTGTGAGAGAGGCATTCTGTGTACTTCAGATTCCCTCCTCCTTTCTTCTCCAGCTCTCCCAGGATTGGCTGCTCTACACCTCAGCATAAATGAGCATGCTGAAGTTATGTGGTGACTTTCCTGTTTTTTTGACTGGATGTTGGCGATCATGGGGCATAATCCACTAGACCAGCAGAAGTTCAGTGTAAGAAATATCAATGCCTGGCCAAGGGGAATGTAGAGGTGGGTGGGGAGTCTACTGACATCACGACTCCACCCACCGAGCTCCAGACAACGGACTCACCCACAGAATCTGCATTTTTTTCGGGTCTCATAACAGACAGAGGGGAGACATTTAAAATCTATAAGGATATACATTCCTCCCGCATATATCCTTACCTAACCACTATGGCAGTAGTTTAGAAAGGATGAGAGTAGGTTTACATCAACTTTAATGGTTGGACTGCTGTATTAAAAGTACAGTATATTTCTTTTAAAAGGTTAGTGGAAAGTGCCAATATTGTATAGTGTGAGAATGAGCTTTGCAAAGCGCGTTAACAGATGATGTAATCATAATCCCCCCCCCCCCCCCCAAAAAAAAGCATACTGTCTAACAGCCCTTCTCAACCTTCCAATCGGGTAGGAACCGTTAAGTTACTTTGAATTCCTAAGGAACCCTTGCTAATAAAATATTTTCAGTAATAATGAAATTGTGAGCTACATATTGATGACACAGATGGTCAAAAGAAATACAGAAAGTGAAATTTTTTATTTTCTGCTATAAAATGCACCCAATTAAAAAAAAAAAAATCGAATTTCTTCATCAATTTAGGCCGATTTGTCTTCTGCTAAATTATTTTGAAAAAAAATATCCAAAAAAATCGTTTGGTTTGAGCAAAAGGTATAGTGTCTACAAAATAAGATTTATATCTTTTTTTTTTTTTGCTAGTAATAGCGGTGATCGGTGATTATTACCGGGACAGATCAGACACGATCAGTGATTATTACCGGGACAGATCGGACACCTAACTGACATTTTGACGCAGCCGAGCCAACCTACCACAGTAGAACTGTGGCGGGTGGTCGGCAAGCGGTTAAAGTGGAACTTTAGACAGAAATTCAAGTCCTGATAGTTTGCTTCATTCTGACCCCATTTGCCGGTATAGCTTTGTAAAATATTAAAAATAAGTGCCTATAATGTTTAAAATCCAGGAATACTGTATCACCTTGCTCTGTACCTGCTCAGTCGCTCTTCATTTTTAGGCAGTATGCCATATTTGTAGAGGCCAATCTGCTGACTGCCTAAAGATTTACTGCTGTTCAGTTGGCTTTGGGCTTCAGCAGAATGGCAGCCTCCAGCAAGAAGAAACTGGAGCATTGCTGGAGGCAATTTACAGTGCACACTAAATTTGTTTCAATTGTTTTTATTAGTTTTACATAAGAGAGTACTAAAAATGTAATTATACTCTTTTATATTGAGGCTATGAAGAATGGTAATGGCATACAGTGGTATCAAAATCAAGGGATACCAGTATAGTCCTGTATCTCGATCTGGTCACATACTAATTTTGGTAGCATAATTGTTGTAGAATGTATGTTCCTTGCAAAGAGCATTATTTTTATCAAGTTGTTATGGGTAAAGTTCACTTTAAAAGATCATTTGAAGTTAGTGGTTACCTATTTGAGAAGCAGAAACTGCTAATTGTTCAAGCAATACTTGGCAACCTCTGTAAGAACCCTGTTTGAGAGAGCTTGTGCTAAAAGGTAAGGAGAATTTGGCAGTAGTAATTGTGCAGTGTTAATTGGCATCTTCACATGTCACATTTGAGATTTTTGGTGTTAATAATGTGTTCTTTTTCAGAACCCCCAACCTGTTCCCCTCAGCAGTTCACCTGCTACACGGGGGAGGTAGACTGTATCCCTGCTGAATGGCGTTGTGACGGTTTCACAGAATGCGTGGATCACAGCGATGAGCAAAACTGTCCTATGTGTTCTGACACTCAGTTCCAGTGTGCCAGTGGGCAGTGTATAGATTCCTCACGAAGATGTAATGGCGACGCAAACTGCCAGGACAAGTCTGATGAGAAGAACTGCGATGGTATGTGCCAATAATAAAGACCATAAAACACCAAGCCCAGAATGGTCTTTTTAGTCATTAATGCTGTATTAGTTCATACAATTTGAGAGCCATTCAGATCTACAGCTGTGGCCAAAGGTTTTAAGAGTGACACAAATATTATTTTCACAAAGTCTGCTGCCTCAGTGTTTTTAGATCTTTGTCAGTTGTTGCTATGGTATACTGAAATATAGTTGCAAATGTTCCTTAAGTGTCAAAGGCTTTTATTGACAATGACATGAAGTTTATGCAGAGTCAATATTTGCAGTGTTAACCCTTCTTTTTCAAGACCTTTGCAATTTGCCCCGGCATACTGTCAGTCAACTTCTGGACCACTTCCTGACTGATGGTGGCCCTTTTTTGCATTATCAATGCTTGGAGAATTTGTATTTTTTTTTGTTTTTGTTTTTGTTTTTTCCACCTGTCTCTTGAGAATTGACCACGTTCTTAATGGGGTTAGGGTCTGGGGAGTTTCCTGCCCATGGACCTAACATTTAGATGTTTTGTTCCCCAAGCCACTTATCATTTTTGCCTTTTAGCATGCTGGAAAAGGCATTGTTCACCAAACTCTTCTTGGATGGTTAGGAGAAGTTTCTCTCGGAGGATGTTTTTGTATAATTTTTTATTCTTGGCTGTGTTCTTAAACACAACTGTGAGTGAGCCCACTCCCTTTGCTGAGAAGCAACCCCACACATGAGTGGTCTCCGTGTGCTTTACTGCTGGCACATCACAGGACTGATGGTAGCGCTTGCTTTTTCTTCTCAGGGCAAGTTTTTTTTACGGATGCCCCAAACAATCGGAAAGGGGGATTCATCAAAGAAAATTACTTTATCCCATTCCTCAGCATTCCAATCCCTGTACCTTTTTGCAGGATACCAGTCTGTCCCCAATGTTTTTCCTGTAGGGAAGTGGCTTGTTTGCCGTCACATCTGATTGCTGCCATTCCTGAGCAAGCGCTGCACTGGCGGTGCCCCGTTACCACAGCTGAATCAACTGTTGGAGACGGTTCTGACACTTGCTTGACTTTCTTAGGCACCCTGAAGCCCTCTTCACAAATGAAGTTAAAATGTTTTTTATGGGATTAAGTTCATTTTCATGGCAAAGGACAACTATTGCAATTCATCTGATCACTCTAAAGCCTCGTACACACCGTGTGAACGAGGCTTTAGGGCTAGCTTACACTTGCTTCAAAACAAGATTTCGAACACCCTTTGATAAAGCTCTCTATGCCAGTCAAAGACCCTGTCCCTAAATAAAATGGTTAGCTTACAGTGTTTACAGAAACACTCTCCCGACCTTTTTGCGCCCCCAAGTCCACCATTTGTGTCCATAGACACGAATGTCGGACTTGCCCCAGGGGCCAGCGTCATTGGATATGATTGACAGCAGCGGGAGCCAATGTATCCAATCAAAAGTCTGGACCCCGTGCAGAGAGGGACAGTGCATCTCCGCTGAGTATAGTTCAGGGCTCAGGTAAGTAAAAAGGGGGGGCTGGGGGGCCAGTGACTGCCTTAATTTTTTCACCCTAAGCATAGGATGCATTAAGGTGAAAAAACACGAGGGTTTACAACTCGGGACAGTGTGTGGAACCATCTGAATCCATTTATGCCTCATTAACCAGCACACTGCACAACCATCAGCATATGGTGCAAATGTTAGCCTTATATAATAGAGCCATTTATTCCAAACTGCAAACAGCTCTTTAAGGCTTTTTGGCCATCATCCATGCAGTGTATGGAAACCATGATTGGCGTAGGGTTTTGGACCCAATAAGAATCCGAAAGCTTTCCAACCAAATTGGTATAGAAATGTCTGTCGATTTTTATATTTGTCTATTGTGTTTTTTTTCTTCTTTTAGCTTAGATTTTGCCTGTTATTGAATGGGCGAAGCCTGATGAACTGAGATCGGGTCCACTGAACTTTTGAATGACAGCATAGGCAGTGGGTATATCCATAGCAGCTATTCAGTTGCAGCTTTCAGATTTGCCCACGGCTGTGCACGGTCATTCAAAAGTCGGTTTAAATTTTTTCTTTCAGTTCTTCCGTCGGGCCCATCTACCCAGAAACCAGTCATTTTCCAAATATGGGTAATAGCCTAACTGTGTATACATGTCGTATCTTTTACGTTTAGCTTTTGGACAAGGCCAGAGATAGTGCTGTGTGGGAAGCTGTCACATAAATTACGTCTTTTCAGAACAAGCATGGTCGACTTTGCATGCCAATTCATAGTAGGTCTTAATTTCCGCAAATTTCCTAAACCGAGAACTGGTAGTAATTCTTTAAGATTTTTAGCTACCTGCTATATCAATAGATTCTTGAAGAGGCAGTAACAAGAACTAACTGAATTTGCTGCATGTCCCGCTAATGTTACCAACACTGAATTGGATGCAGTTGATTTTTTAGGGGACTGCTGCCAGAAAAGTGTCATTGGAGCCATTCTAAATTCCCCTAAGGTCTTACAAAGGCCTATATGGGAAATTGGTACCTAGTTCTTCCTGCTGGAGATTTGTATGTATTGATGATCATCTTTAGGGGAATCGGGACTCTCTTGCTTCTGCTGGTAATCCCTTTAGTAATGCATTCCAGAATTCTATTAATATTCCTGTTGCTAGGCCACACTGCTAATTTTTCAAAATCGTAATCTATATTTGTATAATAACTAAAATTTGCCCATTCATATCTTCTCAGAAATCTGCACACCAGACCAGTTTCACTGTGGCAGTGGACAGTGCATCAGCAAACACCGGCGATGTGACCACAAGCGAGACTGTAGCGACAGCTCTGATGAACTGGGCTGCTGTAAGTGATCTGGACAAAAATATAAAACTGGTTAATTTAGGTATTCCAGCAAAACGGTTCACCCAGCATAACCTGAAATCTCACTTTTATTTATGAACCCTACACATCAGCTGCAAGTTTAAAATTAGGATGCAATTGAAAAGACTCTGTAAGTTAATGTTTGGAGGGTGGGGGTGTGGAGGAAGTTGGCTGAGCTGTGAGAGATAGAGCGCCCAAGGTGAGTTACAGCAGTGTGGTGATGTCACTGCAGGTGGGGCAAAAACTGCATTTTTAGGCAGCCAGAAAGCAAATTGGGGGTTTGTGCGTGGTTTCGCAAAAAGTTTTTACATGACCACATACCACATCTGGCAGGTAATTTTATTTAGAGGTGCGTGTGTGTGTGTGTGTATGTATGTATGTATGTATGTATGTATATATGTATATATATATATATATATATATATATATATATATATATATATATATATATATATATATATATATATATATATATATATATATATATATATATAGTGCAGAAAATAAGTATTTGAACACCCTGCTATTTTGCAAGTTCTCCCACTTGGAAATCATGGAGGGGTCTGAAATTGTTATCGTAGGTGCATGTCCACTGTGAGAGACATAATCAAAAAAAAAATAATCCAGAAATCACAATGTATGATTTTTTTTAACTATTTATTTGTATGATACAGCTGCAAATAAGTATTTGAACACCTGAGAAAATCAATGTTAATATTTGGTACAGTAGCCTTTGTTTGCAATTACAGAGGTCAAAAGTTTCTTGTAGTTTTTCACCAGGTTTGCACACACTGGAGGAGGGATTTTGGCCCACTCCTCCACACAGATCTTCTCTAGATCAGTCAGGTTTCTGGGCTGTCGCTGAGAAACACAGAGTTTGAGCTCCCTCCAAAGATTCTCTATTGGGTTTAGGTCTGGAGACTGGCTAGGCCATGCCAGAACCTTGATATGCTTCTTGCAGAGCCACTCCTTGGTTATCCTGGCTGTGTGCTTCGGGTCATTGTCATGTTGAAGACCCAGCCTCGACCCATCTTCAAAGCTCTAACTGAGGGAAGGAGGTTGTTGCCCAAAATCTTGCAATACATGGCCCCGGTCATCCTCTCCTTAATACAGTGCAGTCGCCCTGTCCCATGTGCAGAAAAACACCCCCAAAGCATGATGCTACCACCCCCATGCTACACAGTAGGGATGGTGTTCTTGGGATGGTACTCATTATTCTTCTTCCTCCAAACACGGTTAGTGGAATTATGACCAAAAAGTTCTATTTTGGTCTCATCTGACCACATGACTTTCTCCCATGACTCCTCTGGATCATCCAAATGGTCATTGGCAAACTTAAGACGGGCCTTGACATGTGCTGGTTTAAGCAAGGGAACCTTCCGTGCCATGCATGATTTTAAACCATGACGTCTTAGTGTATTACCAACAGTAACCTTGGAAACGGTGGTCCCAGCTCTTTTCAGGTCATTGACCAGCTCCTCCCGTGTAGTCCTGTGCTGATTTCTCACCTTTCTTAGGATCATTGAGACCCCACGAGGTGAGATTTTGCATGGAGCCCCAGTCCGAGGGAGATTGACAGTCATGTTTAGCTTCTTCCATTTTCTAATGATTGCTCCAACAGTGGACCTTATTTCACCAAGCTGCTTTGCAATTTCCCCGTAGCCCTTTCCAGCCTTGTGGAGGTGTACAATTTTGTCTCTAGTGTCTTTGGACAGCTCTTTGGTCTTGGCCATGTTAGTAGTTGGATTCTTACAGATTGTATGGGGTGGACAGGTGTCTTTATGCAGCTAATGACCTCAAACAGGTGCATCTAATTTAGGATAATAAATGGAGTGGAGGTGGACGTTTTAAAGGCAGACTAACAGGTCTTTGAGGGTCAGAATTCTAGCTGATAGACAGGTGTTCAAATACTTCTTTGCAGCTGTATCATACAAATAAATTGTTAAAAAATCATAAATTGTGATTTCTGGAATTTTTTTTTTGGATTATGTCTCTCACAGTGGACATGCACCTACGATGACAATTTCAGACCCCTCCATGATTTCCAAGTGGGAGGACTTGCAAAATAGCAGGGTGTTCAAATACTTATTTTCTGCACTGTATGTATATATAGCATGTCTTTTAATTTTGATGTGAAAACCCAAAATTCAGTATCTCTGAAAATTTGAATATTGTGAAAGTTCAATATTGCAGACTCATGGTATCACAATCTAATAAGCTAATTAAAGTGGTTGTATACCTTTTTTTTTTTTAATTTTTATTTCTACCTACAGGTAAGCCTATTTATATAAGGCTTACCTGTAGTTAAAATGAATATCTCCTAAACCTGTATGGTTTAGGAGATATTCACTTTGCATGCAGCCGTTGACGTCAGAGCGCATGCGCTGTGAAAGATGGGCTGAAGGTCCGGCACACTCCACACAGAGCCGCGAACCTGGAAGAAACACAATGGGCACATGTCTGCTCCCTCAGGACTGGGATCAGATGCAGACACCTTGTTCTAAGGGGAGTATTTCATATTAAGCTAGTTTGCCTTAAAGGTTTTTTTTTTATTTTAAAGCGGAGCTCCACCCAGGAAAACAACATTTTCCCATGTTGTTTAAACAAATCAAATAAAAAAAAAACTGAAAAAAAAAAAATGAATACTCACCCGAAATACCTGTTGCTATGCGGAATTCCGTAATCTGCCTCTTCCACTCCGCGGTGCCTTTTCTTCTTGTCCTTCTCCTTGTAAATGGGGCGCGCTGCTTTCTGGGAACTGTGTGTGTTCTCAGAGAACAGCGCGCCCATTCACAAGCCAGCGTGAGACTCACGCAGGCGCAGTAGGAAATGGGCAGTGAAGCCATACGGCTTCACTGCCTGTTTCCCATAGTGTGAATGGCGGCGCGGGACCCGAAACGATCGTGGGACCGGCATCGGGGGGCCCATCAGCGCGGGCAAGTAGGACAAGGTAAGTGTCCTTATTTAAAGTCAGCAGCTACACTGTTAGTAGCTGCTGACTTTAAAAAAAAAAAATCGCGGCTGGAGCTCCACTTTAATTAAAAAAAAATTCTGTGTGGGTATGCAACTGCTTTAATGCAAAACACCTTTAAAAGGTTTACTGAGCCTTTAAATCGTCTCTGCCTGGTTCAGTTGGCTACACAATCATGGTGAAGACTACTGACAGTTATTGATACCCCCCACAAGGAGGGAAAGTCCCAAAAGTTCATTGCTAAAGAAACTGGCTGTTCACCAAGTGCTGTATCAAAGCAAAATAATGTAATGTTGAGTGGAAAGAAAAAGTGTGGTAGAAAAAGGTGCACAAGCAACAGGGATGACTGCAGCCTTGATAGGATTGTGAAGCAAAGGCCATTCAAGAATTTGGGGGAGATTCATAAGGGGTGGCCTACGGCTGGTGTCAGTGCTTCAGGAGCCACCACACACAGACGTATACAGGACATGGGCTACAACTGTCACATTCCTTGTGTCAAGCCGCTCCTGAACCAAAGACAATGTCTGAAGCATCTTACCTGGGCTAAGGAAAAAAGGGGACAGGACTGTTTGCTCAGTGGTCCAAAGTCCTCTTTTCGGATAAAAGTACATTTTGCATTTAATTTGTAAATCGAGGTCCCAGAGTCTGGAGGAAGAGTGGAGAGGCACAGAATCCAAGTTGACCGAGGTCCAGTGTGAAGTTTCCACAGTCGTTGATGATTTGGGGAGCCAAATGCCATGTCATCTGCTGGTGTTGGTCAACTGTTTTATCAAGTCCACAGTCATTACAACCCTCTACCAGGAGATTCTAGAGTGCTTCATGCTGCTTTCTGCTGACCAGCTTTATGGAGTTGCGGATTTCATTTTGCAGCAGGATTTTGCACCTGCCCACACTGCCAAAAGTACAAATGGCTGGTTTAAAGATCATGATATCGCTGTTCTTGATTGGCCAGAAAACTTTCCTGACCTATTTTTTGATATACTGAATTTGGGGTTTTCACTAGCTGTAAGCCATAATCCTCAAAATTAAAAAGGCTTAAAATATCACTCTGTAAATGGATGAAAATAATCAATTGCACACAGTGCAAAGTGAACCAACAGAAGTGCAAATCTAAATCAAATACATTTTTGATGTGACTACCCTTCAGTTCTTACACTTGCAAACTTTGTACACTTGCACATTACCGTGTGTGTATATATTTATTAACTGTTTAAATTTTGGTGTTTAATTTGCTGTGATCTGAAGTAACACTTTTCTGACCCTTCTAGATCCTACAGAAGAACCACCCCCACCTTCGACCAACACCATCGGCTCTATTATTGGGGTTATTCTTACAGTTTTCGTGGTGGGTGGAGTTTATTTTGTGTGCCAGCGTGTTCTGTGTCCCCGCATGAAAGGTGATGGAGAGACCATGGCAAATGACTATGTTGTGCACGGGCCAGCCTCTGTACCACTGGGTTATGTCCCCCATCCCAGCTCCCTTACTGGATCACTACCTGGTGAGGAACATGTTTGTTTATATCTAATGCACTTGGCTGTGCAAACCAGAAAAATAAAATCTTCCAGTGGGGTCATTTGTTCTGGCAATACATGTCTTGAGAGGTTTTGTCTTGCGTTTTGAAGAGATTTCCTTTAATTGGATTAGCCTGGAAATCATATGATATTGAACCACTATTTCTCCTTTTTACAAATGCAATGTTAATATCACGAATGAGGCTAGATTTGTAAAGCAGGCTGTACATTTTGATAATTTTCAAGTCAGTCAGCCCTCTGAAAAAGCTGTTCTCTGCCCAATCATCAACCATTCAAAAGTTTTCTATTACTTCAAGTAAAGGAGGGTTCCATTCTGGGCAAAATAAAAATGAAAAATGTGGGTAAAACCGTGAAAACACTCTAGATCCTTTAGACCCCTTTCACACTGAGGCGCTTTGCAGGCGCTATAAAGCTAAAAATAGCCCCTACAAAGCGCCCTGAAAGAGCTGCTCCTCACACTCCAGTGTGAAAGCCAGAGGGCTTTCACACTGGAGCGATGCGCTGGCAGGACTCTCAAAAAGTCCTGCTAGCGGCATCTTTGGAGCTGTGTGTTTACCGCTCCTGCCCATTGAAATGGGGGTTAAAAGCGCTCCTCTAGTGGCCGAATAACGCCGCAAAATTTACGCTAATTGTTTGTCAAGTATTGTTTGAAAGATTTTGTTTGCTTTTAAGTGTTCAAAGACTGGGGGGTGAAATCACTTCTGCTAAGCTATTTTCTTCTGATGGCATGGAGACTTTTCCACCATCGGACTACATTGATCAGTGCTGCCAGCTATAGCCAATGGTATTTATTGTGCATATATTTTCCAAGAGACTGGCTGTACAAATATTGATTTTGATAGATCGACTTCTATACAATCAGCCTGACCATACATGATCTGGTTCCTGCTGAGCTTGCCAAATTTCGAATCCATGTAGGGTTCGCTTTAAATGTAGTTTACGTCTAAATTGTTTTTGTTCTCTCCCCCACATTAAGAGCCCTACATAGAGGTATTATAGGTGGAGCTTTCGCAGTGTCAGGGTAATAGACTGTTTACTCAGTGGCTTTTCTAGACTCTGGATTTCTTCTGAGGATGTAGCTAGTATCTTATTGCAGAAATCAATGTGCAGTTGCATCTTACCCCCCTGTGAAGCTATTGTGTAAGTCAGTGGGGTCATGTTACATCTCTGCTTAGGAATACAATGTGTAGAGGGGAGCCCTCCTCCTATCCTCTGGGCTTTTCCTTTAACTGCTTCTACACTGGTACAAAGTTAATTTGTGTGTGCGCATACACCAGCATTTCTAGTACAGAAATGTTACCTAATTTCAATCTGGTCACTTCCCACCGACATGTCCTTTTTGTAGGTGCCATCTATAAACCTGCAGTCTGTTATTTGTGCTGAATCTCTGCATGATAACTTTTTAGCACAGAGATTCAGGGAACCCTTAAATATGTGGTGTGTGTGTGTGTGTATGTATGTATATATGTGTGTGTATATATATATATATATATATATTTGTCAAGGTGAAGTCAGCCTGCAACTTTGGTCCTCGCCACAGCTGGCCCATTGACAATGCGCAGTGCGATTCATGCACACGCAGTAGTAAACTGGTTGTGAAGCCACACGGTTTCCCTGCCTGTTTCCCTAACCCAACATGGTGGCGCCAGCACCCCGAAAGCCAATTCAAGAATCTGCTTGGGTGAGGACACCACAGCATTACCTGGACAGATAAGTGCCCTAATAGTAAAAGTCAACAGCTACAGTATTTGTAGCTGCTGACTTTAAATTTGTTGGTGGGCAGGCTGGAGCTCCACTTTAAGGATTTCATTCAATAACTGCAGTTATACGTATTTTATGTATTCTAGTAAGACCCTGTCATTTAGTTCATGGATATAAACAGCAGCTTATCCAATGTTCCAAATCACATAATTACATTTTACTAGTTTTACAAATGAAACTTTTCAAAAGCCTTCCTTATAGTGTTACTCAAGGCAAAACTGACCTTCTTTTGGAAGGTTTCCATAATATATTTTCAACCACAATATGATTTTTTTTTTGTTAGACTAACTTAATATAAGTATATTACTTGGTGATTCTGCCATTGCCCGGCTTATAATCAAAGGCTGGCCATACATTACACAGATTTCTTGTACAATTTTTCAAAACTGTATAATACGAGGTCAAACCTAAAGTCTTTTAATTTGTATGCATTCAGGCAGACACTTGCACTACATAGTTGAAGGTAACTCTAAGGCCTCGTACACACGATCGAATTTGTCCGCTGAAAACGGTCCGATGGACCGTTTCAGCAGACATCTCCGATCGTGTGTATGGGCTAGCGGACAGATTTGTCCACTCGACAGATTTCAAAGCATGCTTTGAAATCTATCGGGTGGGAATCTGTCCGCCCGACATGTCTGCTGGTTAGTACACTTACAAGCAGACATGTCGTCCCGCTCCGCCGCCGCACCGCCGCCGAATGGATTCGGCGCATGCGCGGAAGTGTTTTACTTCCTGGTGCGGTGACGTGGCGGCGTCAACGTCACCGCCACGTCAGCGCGCTCTCTGCTGGCGGGGATTTTGGTTTGCTCGTGTGTACACGCGAGCAAACCAAAATCCCAGCAGACAGATTTGTTCAAATCTGTCGGACGGACAGATTTGAACAAATCTGTCCGCTCGTGTGTATGGGGCCTAAAGGAAATTGAATAAGGAAATGGTATAATGTATGGCCAGCCTTGGTTCCGATACAGGGCTGACAATGCTGATCAGCCACTGAACATTGTCCACACCCAGAATCTATGCTGGACGAAGCACGCAAAGTGCTCAACACTTTTTGCATGCATGATTTATTTATTTTTTTCTCTTCTCACCCCCTTTTTTCTCTTCTCTCCCCCCTTTTTCTCTTCTCTCCCCCCCTTTTTCTCTTCTCGCCCCCCTTTTTTCTCTTCTCGCCCCCCTTTTTTCTCTTCTCGCCCCCCTTTTTTCTCTTCTCGCCCCCCTTCTTTTTTCTCTTCTCGCCCACCTTCTTTTTTCTCTTCTCGCCCCCCTTCTTTTTTCTCTTCTCGCCCACCTTATTTCTCGTCTTCCTCTCCGCCCACTTTTTCTCGTCTTCCTCTCCGCCCACTTTTTCTCGTCTTCCTCTCCGCCCCCTTTTTCTCGTCTTCCTCTCCGCCCCCTTTTTCTCGTCTTCCTCTCCACCCCCTTTTTCTCGTCTTCCTCTCCGCCCCCCTTTTTCTCGTCTTCCTCTCCGCCCCCCTTTTTCTCGTCTTCTTCTCGCCCCCCTTTTTCTCGTCTTCTTCTCGCCCCCCTTTTTCTCGTCTTCTTCTCGCCCCCCTTTTTCTCGTCTTCTTCTCGCCCACCTTTTTCTCGTCTTCTTCTCGCCCACCTTTTTCTCGTCTTCTTCTCGCCCCCCTTTTTCTCGTCTTCTTCTCGCCCCCCTTTTTCTCGTCTTCTTCTCGCCCCCCTTTTTCTCGTCTTCTTCTCGCCCCCCTTTTTCTCGTCTTCTTCTCGCCCACCTTTTTCTCGTCTTCTTCTCGCCCACCTTTTTCTCGTCTTCTTCTCGCCCACCTTTTTCTCGTCTTCTTCTCGCCCACCTTTTTCTCGTCTTCTTCTCGCCCACCTTTTTCTCGTCTTCTTCTCGCCCACCTTTTTCTCGTCTTCTTCTCGCCCACCTTTTTCTCGTCTTCTTCTCGCCCACCTTTTTCTCGTCTTCTTCTCGCCCACCTTTTTCTCGTCTTCTTCTCGCCCACCTTTTTCTCGTCTTCTTCTCGCCCACCTTTTTCTCGTCTTCTTCTCGCCCACCTTTTTCTCGTCTTCTTCTCGCCCACCTTTTTCTCGTCTTCTTCTCGCCCACCTTTTTCTCGTCTTCTTCTCGCCCACCTTTTTCTCGTCTTCTTCTCGCCCACCTTTTTCTCGTCTTCTTCTCGCCCACCTTTTTCTCGTCTTCTTCTCGCCCACCTTTTTCTCGTCTTCTTCTCGCCCACCTTTTTCTCGTCTTCTTCTCGCCCACCTTTTTCTCGTCTTCTTCTCGCCCACCTTTTTCTCGTCTTCTTCTCGCCCACCTTTTTCTCGTCTTCTTCTCGCCCACCTTTTTCTCGTCTTCTTCTCGCCCACCTTTTTCTCGTCTTCTTCTCGCCCACCTTTTTCTCGTCTTCCTCTCGCCACCTACATTACTCTGATCAAATAAGTAGTAGTCAGCATGGCTTAGGTTTATTGAGCCACAACTGGCTACCAGTTGTTCGCATTTTACACTACACTGTGGTGATAGTTTTGATATTCTTTAAAGTAATCTCAAACACTTGGAGGCTCCAGTGCTTCCACTTCCTACTATCATCTGATTGCCATCTCTCTCCCATTCAGGCATGTCACGAGGCAAGTCTGTCATCAGCTCGCTGAGCATTATGGGTGGGAGCAGTGGACCGCCTTATGATCGCGCTCATGTGACTGGAGCGTCATCTAGCAGTTCTTCCAGCACCAAAGGAACTTATTTCCCACCTGTGAGTTCTTTCTCCTCTGCTATAGTTTGTGTCTGATGTGCATTTTCATGAGCATACTTGACAAACATTTGCTTTTTTTCCCCCACCTTATTGTAGATTTTGAACCCTCCTCCTTCGCCAGCCACAGAGCGTTCACATTACACTATGGAGTTTGGATATTCATCAAACAGCCCATCCACACACAGATCGTACAGGTAACATTTACAGAAAACATAAAGGGATGCCCCCTTCTCCTAATAAGGACATCGAAAGTAACAAAATCCTGATGAGGTTATCACCCTTCCTCACTCTGCTTTAAAAAAGTACCTGTTTTGTACAGAACCACATGCACAGAACCACATGCTGAATAATCATAGACCTTGGTTTATAGGCGGCTGAATTGAGGGGATTGGACACTGACAAAGCTTTTGGAAATGCCCTCTGAGCGTACCCCTGTGGGACCTGCAGTTTTTGTTGTCTTTAGGTGATGCCCCTTATTTTGGATTCTTTAATCAACTCTTCACTGTCCTACTATAGCATTAAAGCAGTGCATTTGGATTGGTGTAACCATTGGGTACTCTACCTGGACCCCACGCTGTAAGGATGGCCTATAATGTTGCTTTGGGGTTTTACCTTGACAAAAAGTGTAGTTAGCCGTAGGATGCTATACAGTTCCAGAGTCATGGTCCATTCCTCTAGTTACCAGATCCTGAAGACTTCTTCAGTGAAGCCTGGACCAAAATATGGACCAGCTACGTATAAAGTTAGGACATTTGTCACGGTTATCAGATCAATACTATAGCTTCAAGGCAGGTATGAGACACAATATTTCCATTATTACACCTATTGAAAGACTAAATTCACTCTTAGAACGTTGCATTCGTGTTTTACACAGCCGCCTCATTAAACTACAAGTCCTGTCTGCCATCACAGTAGTCCTCAATGAACTGTAGTTCACTCACTCTTCTTTTAAACTTCTTAAGTTTATATGTAGGTACATGCAGAAAACTGGAAGGAGAGTGTGCAGGAGTCTGACATGGCACTTGCTACTGCCTTGCAATGCTTTGCTGTAGGAAAAAAAATATTGTTCAATTTTTTTCTGCAAAAATATGCACATTTATTTTTTCCTTCAAAGGTAAGCTGGAATTCATTCACTTATTGAATGTTTTAACTTTCAGACTTTGTAGTAAAAATTCCACCATTCAGAGCTTAGTCTTGGGTGGGTGTAACATCACATCACAGGTTGCACCTTTTATCCACTACTTTAACCCAAAACGCCTAAAAGGTACTGCATTTTTCCTGCCTTATTGACATAAAAACTTTGTTACAGGACAGTTGACACCAGAGTTGCTGTATATCCTTTCTGTGGAAATGCCTACTCCATTTTTGCACAGTACTCCATGAGTACCTTGCATGAGAATACTCCCACTAATGGCAATGGCAGAAAGCAGGTGTAAGGAAACATTTGCAAAAGCTCAGACAAACGCTCGCTCAAGAGTTTGCAACACACTGATTGCTCGGTAATGATGATATGTATAATATATCTATTTCTAAACCGATGATTAACCAATCAAGATTTCAGCAAGCAGGTCCGTGGTTGGAGGGGAACCAGTAACATGATACACTGGACTCCACACCTCTAGCCAAGGACCAATAGTAGTAAGCGCTATAGAGCAGCTCCAAGCACGCACATGGTGTAAGAACCATCAAAAAGCCTGCGAAATTCGGGTGTGATGGGTTGCGTGATTGATCCCATCCACTTGCTACCAAAAACATCCAAGTCAGACGTCATAACAACGTGATCGTAGTGGCCAATAGTAGGAGAGATTACGTGAAACAATAACATCCGTCATAGACCGAAAGGGCCCACCCATCGTCATGACGCCACGCGTCCACCGCCCAATCGAAGTCTCTGGCAATACGGCTCACGCATGACCTTGTATTGGGTCACGTGGCATATCGTGGAAGACGTCATGCGCAAAGCAGCATAACGTAGTGTGCACAGCGTCAAACCAGTCACACCGCCACGTGACTCAAATGGGTCGGCATTGCTGATAAAAAAACATTGACATAAAATATTAAAGGTAATCTAAGATATTAGTATTCCAAATACCCTTAATAGTATCTGCCATTGCTAGCTTTAATAATTACCTGGTCTCAGTTCAGTATAATCTATGCCTTACCTCCAGTGCAAATTAATAGTGGAAGAGAAAAAAATAATTGGTTCTCATTGCACCAAACTTGCCCACAAGAACCTGGTACACAGATTACTAGGAGACAACTGCTGATCTTCTCCCAACAGACCCAGTCCTTTTTTTTTTAGTACCCAAAATGAATCCTGCTCCTCAGTGATAGGCTTGGCTTTAACAGCATGATACTGGGACATAGGGGGTCTCTAAATCTGTCATTCTTTCTTTTCTAAAAGGAAGAGAAGACGCTTCCAGAAAGATCCACTATCATGCCTTGAAATCTTTTTGCCTGTTGTGAACTCAGGCATTTTAAACCCTGAGATCACTCTGTGCCTCATTTTTGCCTCATTCAAGCAGAACTTAAGGTCTCTGAAAGGACAGATTTGGGCCATACTAGGGGGTGTTTCCTTAAGTTTCCCAGAAGGTGTCCTAAAAAGCTTGCCAGTGCCCGATCACCTGAAGGTACTAGTGCATAACCAGGGTCTATGAATATTCTGGCAGTGTACCGTACGCCAAGATATGGTACTTTTATGCAAGTCGAAATTCCTTTTTTTTTTTTTGCCATTTTCAGAATTGTATCTATGATACTTAAATACCTAAAAAAGAAAAAAAAAAAAGGCTTTATTGCTTCAAAAGCTTGTATTTTTAAAAATGTTGGTCAGCCACTAAAAAAATATCACTTTTTGCCTTCTCTACCTTGCTATTTGCTTAAAACAAGGGCCGGTTCACACTATGAATCCCACAGGGCTGCGTTGTGTGTTCCTGTGTGATTCACATATGATTCGGGTGCAGTGAGATTTCAACCCATTCATTTGAATGCAAAAGGAGGAGACAGAAGCGCCAAGCCAAACGGCATAGGAATTTATTCAGTATTTAGTTATAAAACACTAAAAACTTGCGTAAACAATGTTGGAGCACTTGCTAGAGGGGGTGGGAGCTTTCACGTGCAGTAACACAGGAGCACCGCTGGGAGGTCTCTATTGAGGAATCCACGAGCGCTGTGTATATTTTATATGTATACACATGCATCATTGTTGCATATAGTTAGTTTTGCATCCTTTTCACCTTTTATACAACAAGGTACACACTCAGGCATTTACCCACATAAGACCTATTCCATCAAATGTTCCTGTTCTCAGAACCGACCATATATATATATATATATATATATATATATATATATATATATATATATATATATATATATATAATTTAAAATGGGTTGTACTAATATATAATGTCTCAAAGTTGTACACTTGCTTTTTAACAAATACAGCATATAGCTTTTTAATCGTTATCTTCCCAGCTGACACTGCTAATTGCAGTTTAATAGGTCAATTGTATCCTCTAAATGTGATGTGACTGTTAGGCTGCATTCACACCTTTGCGTAGGCGATTTGCGGCGACAAAAAATAGGCGTTTTGTCCCGCGATTTGCGCCGACAAAACGCATCGTTTTTAACCGCGTTTTTTTTCCATTGTATTGTTGGCTATGCGGAACGCCAAAGCCGCCCGATACGCGTGTCGAAAAAGGGTCCGGGACTTGTTTGAAATTCGACGTTCTATCGACGTACGGCATTCTGCGTTAGATGTGAACAGTCTCAATAGAGAACAATGTGAATTCGACCATCCGGGGTGTTGTAGCGTCGCGCTTCAGGCGTAAAAACGCCTAGGTGTGAATGGAGCCTTAGAGGATCAGCTGATGAAGGCGTGGTCAAGCCTTTGAAATGTGTTCTGATTGGCCAGACAGCGTGTGGGAGGCTCCCAGTTTGACAGCTTTGGACCATTGCCACCTAGACGCACACAGCTGGCGTCTTCATAAAGTTTACTGAGGCTCCAGCTGCGACTAACACACGGCGCTCGTGGATCCCTCAATAGAGACCTCCTGGCGGTCCTCCTGTGCTTCTGTGATACTGCACTCCTACCCGCTTTAGCACTCTGCAAGTGCTCCAACGTTGTTCAAGCAAGTTTTTAGTTTTGTTTTCTACTTGTATACTGAATAGATTCCTATGCTGTTTTAAAGGATTGGCTTGGCACTTTTCTCTCCTCCTCTTTCCTTTTATTCAGTGATTGGGTTCCCCAGCCCACGCCTGAAGCGGCCTCGCTCCCTTTAAATTTTAAACTCTAATCTTTTTCATCAGATGGTTTAGTACTGAATATTATACCAATGTTGTGTATGTGTTTCCTCCTAATGTCATTCATTTGAATGGGCTTAAATCGGGCCGGACTGCATACACTACTACTCTACAAAATGCAGAACTGGATCCTATGGTACAGAATTGTCTGTCAAGTTGAACTTGCCCTTTAAACAGAATTGCCTGTGCTCTGCTTGTTTTTGTGAAACAAATCCCAGTATGATCTTAAAATGCTTAGGGTCCTGAGTACTTTGTGCAACTACGGGTATATTTTTTATTGTCCCTACTTTAGATATGTCGGTCTCCTAAAGACTACACTATGGTTTGTTTGCAATACAGTATTAATTGGTTTTTACTTTCTCTCTCCAGTTATCGGCCATACAGTTACCGTCATTTTGCTCCTCCAACCACGCCATGCAGCACAGATGTGTGCGATAGTGACTACACCCCCAGCCACCGCCTGACCTCTGCCACGGCAAAGGGCTACACCAGTGATCTCAACTATGACTCGGAACCAGTCCCACCGCCACCAACCCCACGCAGTCAGTACCTGTCTGCCGAGGAGAGCTGCCCGCCATCCCCATATACAGAACGCAGTTACTCTCATCACTTATACCCACCGCCCCCCTCTCCTTGCACAGACTCTTCCTGAGATTCCCTCCCCCCCACCTGTATATACACAAAACCTGTGGAGTAAGGGGGTCCATGGAAAGCTTCATGTACAGTTGTATTTTCACAGAATTCAATGGCGAGCAGAGTTCAGCCAGTGGACCTATTTGTACATAGCGAAAAAGGATATTTATATATTTTCTTAGCTCACTCCGTCGTCCCTGTGCCATAAACCCAAATCCCAGCTCATTCCCTCACCGATCCAAATTTTTTGTACAAAGGATTTTTGCTCTGCCAGTATATTGTACAAATATATATATAAATATCTATTTTTGCAAACTGAACACACAAAATGCCTTAAATGGACGCTGCAGAAGCAAAGAAGTCTTAATGCCAAAAAGATTCCGACTGATTGTGAGCTACAGTAGACGTCCAGACTTAACCAGGGTAGGTGGCGGTATTCAGAAAGCAGCAATTGGCGCCAGTTCATCCTTGCTTTTGACGCTTCCTGGGTTGTTAATGTCTTTGGCATTTTATTCGGTTTTAAGTTCAACAAAATGAACACTGAACAGAAATTTTTTATCCATGTAGAATTCTACTTTGTAATGATGGGGAAATCCAGAATACGTTATGTGAACCAATTAGACTGCAATATCGGAATGTGTTTTTATTCTAACATCATACGCGGTTCGCTTCTGTTTTGATTGGATAGGTCTACAGCGTGTTTACAAAAATGTGTAGTGCGTTGCCCCAAGACCTAGATTGGATCACTTTTCTAAGAGACCGGGTACTGAACACCTGCAGAGGCTCCTCCTACACCTCACAGACTGCAAAAAAAAAACAAAGCAAAAAAACATCTGCACTCCTTGAATATTCAAACGCTGGTAGTTTTATTCATCTGGACAATAGTCCTTGATGAAGACTTCACCTAAAGAGCGCACCCTTTTCCTATATTATTCAAATAAATGAAGTTACCATCATTTGAATTTCCAAGTAGCACTGCCCGTCTTTTCCCTTGGATTTCTACAGATTTTAACAGACCTTTTACTGTGTACATTTTTTTTTTTTTTTTACATGTTTTTTATAATTGGTGAACACAGTGGCTCTTCCCTTCTCCCATTAACCCAGGCTTTTACTTGGTGCTGGAGGCTGCCATAACTCTGAAGTGCCATGCAAGTGACGCGCCTGCCCCTGACTTAATTTTGGAACTTGGCTAGGTGCAGCCTCTGGCAGAGACAAGCAACTTCATTATAGGGTCCCATTAAAACTGTTGTTGATGTTTTCCTGCACACTTCATTCAGACAACCATGCATGTGTGTCCACATGAGAAGCATCTGCATCATTAGAAATTTGATAGACCAAGATATCCCAGCTATTAGAGCAGAGAAGTCAGCTGAAGGTGTACTATCCTGTAGCTGTTCTAAATTCGGCAGCATCAGAAAGCAATTATTAAATGGCTGAGAACCTGAAATTTTACCTGAAATATTGTAAGATTAGTTGATGAAATTAACACATCCCCTTCCACCATTCCTTTTATTATTAATTACTACAAAACAATAAAATGCATTGACCGTTATATCAAAATGATGCTCGCTAGGCTGGCAGCATACATGATTCATTTTTTTGAGCAGATTCCCCCACCCACACACTCAAGGTGGATGAGGGAATCCTTTCCAATGTGGTATTGTATTTTGACAGTTAGAAGCTTTCCCAGCTGTCAGAATACAATGATCAGTGTTTCTGACTGTAGCCGGTCGCACTGATTGATTGTGGAAAAACCTGACATGCTGTTTGTACACAAGTGGATCGATAGATTGATTTGAGTACAGTCAGCCTGGCCATACATGGATCAAAATTTGAACAGTTCATGCTAAACCGGACAAATTTCGAACCATGTATGGCCTGATTTGGGGGGTAGCTTGTACCTCTCTGGGAAAATATATTAGGCTGTTTTTTTATTACTTTTTTTTTTCCTTCTTTGTCCTAGCTCAATATTTACAGGGTTCTGGAAGTTCTATACTACCTGCAGGGTCCTGAAAGCACTATCTGCTCTACAACCCACAAATGAAATATACCACTACTGTCATGTCAGACACATGCTGGGAGAAACCACTAAAACCAGTGTACAGGACTATTAACTGGGGCCCTCCAGCTTGCCTGCACCTGTCAGATCAGAGTAGCTTGCTTTTGTGTTTAAAATGGACCTAAAGTGATCCAAAATATGCCAACAAGCTTAGAACTGTTTCACAGCAGGTAGCTCCTCTTGAATATCTTAGTTGGAATTTAGTCCCAAATCTTGTGGTACTATAGTATGAACTTTTTCAGCCAGCTTTCCTGGTAGACAGCCTGGCTATCTCTGCAGTGGTTGGCTGTCATGGCCATTAGAAAGATGGCTAGTAAAAAGAAGCTGGCCAGTATTTGCATGCCAGGTTACCCCAGAATTAAAGCAGACCTCTCTCCCATAATTTTAAACCACCGACATCTTTGAAATTATTATAGCAAAATATTTTAATATAGTTGCCTTTACTTGCCTTTTGCATTTTCTATTTTCGCCAGTCTTTGCTTTGTCCATACCCTACTTGAAATCCTCCACCACCAAAAAAAATCAGTGGCTGGCTGCTTCTACCTTGTTCTTGGGTTTGATAGCCCACTGATGGTGTACAGCACACATTTTGTTTGTGTGCTGTATGAGATCTTGAATGGTTTATATGTTGTGAAGACTTTAGCAAAGTAGGCTGCATTATGCCATCCAACACTCGTTTCTGAAGCCATGGCAAAGCATAACCCACAAATTGAGATATATATATATATATATAATATATTTATGCCGGTAAATACGATATATATATATATATATATATATCGTATTTACCGGCGTCTAACACGCACCCTAACTTTAAGAGGGAGGCTTCAGGAAAAAAGCTTTTCACAGCCCCCTGCGGGCACTGGCTTTCTCACCAGTGTCCTGGAAATGCCGGAAGCGAAAAAAATGCGAGTGTGATTATATACAGTTACTGTTTTTTAATATATGACTAAACATGTTTTGCAGATTTCTTTGGTTTGGGGGGGGAAAGGTCTGCTTTTAGTTTTTCGGGGGTCTGAGTAGATTGGGCTTACGATTGCATAGAATGGATTCTTGGATTATGGCAGGTTCATTTTTACCCTTCTCCTGTCTGAGGTCTGCTGGATCCTCCCCTGGTAGGCGAAGCCTGGAAAATGTATTTTCTATTTTTCGAAGCTGCGAATGTTAAGTGTTTTTATACCATGTATGATGTAGATACTGTATTTGTATTTATAAACGCAAAATGTAACATTTTTCTAATAGTGTATATCTCATTTATATATCCTTGCCGTATGTTCAGGTAATTGCTTCGTACAGTCACCAGAATGCAGGAGTTTAAAATGTGTCCTTTAGTGATGGGCTTATGAAGGGTTTTGTGACTGTTTTGCTTTGTAATTGCACATTTTATGGTTGCATTAGATAAACACACTTTCTTTCTGATATAGTTCTACAGGAAGCTCCAGCCTATAGGATCATGCATGGCCGCAACTAAATTTGTTAGGATATCATGGTAATGTAGACCTTACAGGAGGTTGTCATTGGAATGTAAGACAGTTGGCAATGTGGTTTAGGCCAGGGCTTAAAATGACCCTGTCAATCACTTAGTCTTCTGCAAGAGATCTCCCCTCCGAGGCAGCCCATGTCGCCTACTACCCTCCCCTCCGTTCCTGTGATGCCACCTTTAACACTGTGTCTTTGGCCACTCCAGGAGTGGCTCCATTCTCAGACTGTTATGTCACTACTAGTGATGTATAGGTTGGTGGATGAAACCAAAGCAGGTAGCAGGGGACCACCTGTATTGAGCACAGTGCAAAACTTACAAAAGCTGCACTGTTGGATTGGGTAAGAGCCAGGAGACATGGGCCTTTAGAGTTGGGGTCACTAGAAGTAATAAACTGAATTTGTTTCTTTAATGTGGGACTAAAAACCATAATTTTAACGGTTTCCCAACATGGTTACATTAAGGCCTGGTTCACATTAGTGTGATCTTAGACATTGCATGTGATTTGCACGGCTGCGCAAATCACATGTGATGTCTGTGCGATGCAAAGTCAGTCATACATTTTGTATGGCTGAATTTGCATTGCATTCGGACCAAAGTCACACCAGACATTTTTTTTGGTCTGCACCAGAATCTGATTGCATAGGTGTTCACACCCATGAGATCTGATTCCTGTCTGAATTGGCAGTTCATACTGCGATATGCAAATCGATCTGGGGGTGTCATTAACTTTGCAATGGCACCCAAAGCGGTTTGCATAGGGCAGTATGAACTGCCTGCAATTTTGTATACTCTATTTGCACAGGTCCTTGCATCGTAGCAGTGAACCTAGCCTTAAGGCCTGCCCTGAATGATGTGGTGTCAGTTTCTTTCCCAGCTTGTGATCTCAACTGAACTATCAAACCTTCTAATGGCTTGTTTCATAACTGATCAAATGTGCAGAACCACGACAATGGCAGATCAGACACTTAGATGGCAGCTTCCTTGGCTTTAAAGAAGAGCAGGGTTTAGTTCCACTTTTAGGTACAGAGATGAGTTTAAATTCTAGAAAACTACTATTAAAACTTGGATAGTTCTATATCCGTCAAGAGCCAATTGGTACACATTTCCATTGACTACAGCAGGAAAGTGTTCTACAATAGCAGCAGGATTCTGATAGTTGGCCTGGTCCCTATATTTTGTCCAGACCTGTCTTGGCAAACCAAAAATTTGCCTACAGTGTTGGATAGTTAACGCCTAAATAAAAAAAAAACCTGCCATTTCCTGTCATTTTAAACCAAATTTGTCAAATGTTTTTAAAATTGAGTATATGTATCCCCTCATTCTTGCATCATGGGGAGCACCTTGTATGTAACACGATACATAATACCGCTTTTTGTTTTTTCCCAGGCATAGGGCGCCTCCCAACTATATTCAAACCTTTTGTTAATTATTTCAAAGACATGGGGACCTGTTCCCTTTTACATAATCACATGTGAACCAGTGCAAAAAGTTTACAGATAATGCATGTATAAAATTTTATTTTACTCAAAGTTATTCTGCTCTTTAGAAACATTGCCTCTTGCTAATGCCATTCATCACTTTCCTTTTGCAAATATATTTTTTTTAATACAAGATTTAAAGTATAACTAAAGGCAAAACTTGTTTTTTTTTTGGACAGAGTGGAGATGATCAGACCGCATATTAGACGTTTATTGCTGTGTGTGTCCCTGTTGGGGGAAACTACCCTCTGTATTTGTCCAGTTCATTGAAAGTAAAAGAAATCCTAAATTTAGGTTTGTCCTCGGAAAATAATAAAAGCTCAATCTTCCAGTGGGGCCACTAGTTCTCGTGACCTGGGGGGCCCCAAGGCATTCCCTAAATTTGCATTGATTTCTTCTCACTTCTAGTTTTGGCTGTTAGACAGGAAGTGAAAGGAAATCTAAAAAAATGCATTTTTATAACTCTCCCTTGCTCTATCCAAAATGAGAAAAAGGTTTGCTCATTCTACTTTAAGATATTGTAAAAGTGTGTGTTTAATGGGCTGTTGCCCAATGCACACTATTTTTGTGACGATCATATTTCCATATCTGGATTTTTTGGGACCAAATTTTTTTTTCATTTTGCTTGTGGATGATTTTTCATATATAATTCTGTTGCTCATTCTGTTCTCCACCTTTTTTTTTTGGAGAAACTATAATGCAATGAGGTTTCGTGGCTCTGCTTGTCCAACAATCTCTACGTACATAGTTCTGCTTCAGGCAATTATTGATGAAGGGATCCTGTCGCCTTGCCTATTCAGAGCAAGGTACAGTGTCTGTATAAGGGCCGGTCAGCTGGTTTTGGGCTTGTGTTGATTGCATTTGTTTAAGGTGCTTGTGAGATCATTCAGCATTCATGGACAAAGTGCATGTGGCCTACAGCTGTTGTCCTTCTGTCCTACATGTGACCTGCTTCAAGCAGGTTTTACATTACCATAGACTTGTTTAGGAAAGTAATACTTCATACTACTTGAGCCAAACAAAAGCTGCTCAACACAGACCCGTTAACCCGCCCCTAACCACCTTATTATACACCAGTGCTTGCCTGCCAATCTGTCTTTAGAGAAGGTTGCTGAAAAATGTCCAGCCCTTTCATTGATCTTTCTTCATGCTCATGGCTAGGCCCAAGCAATGTCCCAGGTGGCTTTCACAGGGGAAAGAACCAGAGGCGATCACTGTACAGATGAGAATAAAGTGGTTGTGGATTTTACAAAGACACAAACTTACCCCTTAACCACTTAAGACCCGGACCAAAATGCAGGTAAAGGACCTTGCCCCTTTTTGCGATTCGGCACTGCGTCTTAACTGAAAATTGCGCGGTCGTGCGACGTGGCTCCCAAACAAAATTGGCGTCCTTTTTTCCCCACAAATAGAGCTTTTTTTGGTGGTATTTGATCACCTCTGCAGTTTTTATTTTTTGCACTATAAACAAAAATAGAGCGACAATTTAAAAAAAAATGCAATATTTTTTACTTTTTGCTATAATAAATATTCCCCAAAAACATATAAAAAAACATTTTTTCCCTCAGTTTAGGCCGATACGTATTTTTCTACGTATTTTTGGTAAAAAAAATCGCAATAAGCGTTTATCGGTTGGTTTTCGCAAAATTTAGAGCGTTTACAAAATAAGGGGTAGTTTTATTGCATTTTTGTTAATTTTTTTTTTTTTTACTACTAATAGCGGCGATTACAATTGTAATTTTCACAGCAAAAAATGCATTTAAATTGCATTGTTTACTGTGGAAATGACAGTTGCAGTTTGGGAGTTAACCACAGGTGGCGCTGTGACTTTCAGTGTTCCCTGTGTGTGTGTTTACAACTGTAGGGGGGTGTGGCTGTAGGTGTGATGTCATCGATCGCGTCCCCCCTATTACAGGGATGACGCGATCGATGCTGCGGCCACAGAGAAGCGCGGGGAAGCAGTGTTTACACACGGCTCTCCCCGTTCTTCAGCTCCAGGGACGGATCGCCGCACTGCAGCGGCGATCGGGTCCGCGAATCCCGCGGTCCCGGTCCTGGAGCTTTGGACCGGGTCCACGGCTGGATACTAAAATCAACGTATATATACGTTGCTGTGCCCAGCCGTGCCATTCTGCCGACGTAAATGTGCAGTAGGCAGTCCTTAAGTGGTTAATAGACCAGATGAGGGCCTCTCTTTTTAACTGATTTTAGTGCGATTTCCATTTGGTAGGAATTGATGGGAATGAAAAAAGAGCTGTCTCGGGTACAGGGGACAGTAGGCCTCTGCTTACCACCTTACATCTTTTTGTTCTTCCCACCATATTTCCCACATCTGCTCACTGTGGCTTCTTTCTTCAAAAAGTCCTCACTTCTGCTGAACCCTCTTTATATATAGATGGAAAAGTTAAAAAGCGAGAGCAAGACTCCGCTTCTTCCATAGTTACATACCTCTTGGCTCTCAATCACAGAAACTGTTTTGCCAGATGGGCGCATTCTTATCAGCATGTCTGGTGACCAGTGCATTAATAGGGCCTCCTGTCCTACTTGTCACATTTCCTATTCAACTTCCTGAAACGGTCACCTGTTTATTACATGTAGGACTTTTCATTTCTATAGACAGCGAGGGGCAAATCTAGTGTGTGCTATGACTACATCGGTGTACGTTTTTTTTTATTTTTTTATTTTGTGGATCTTTTGTAAGTGCATTGTGTGAGAAGGTTTAGATCATTGGGATGGCACTGATCCTGTATGAATGTCGTATACGTGTTCCAAGCTTTAACTCTCTCCACTTCCTATCTCCTGCCGCTGGTACGACAGAGCTGCACAAGGATGTATTGTTTTATGCTATCGGCCAACATTTGGTCATCTCAGAGCCACTCCATTCAAAGCGTTTTTTTTTTTTTTTCATATATATTTTTTTTTGTAAAATATGGGCTTTATTTGGAAGCTGTGTATAATTAAAAAAAATCCAATGACCTTGTATAAAGTTTCATTATTACTGTAAGCCGAATTGTAACAAAGAATTAATTTTTATAATAAAACAAAAGCTTAAAACAGAGTTTTGATTATTGGTTTGGTGGTGATGTGACATTCTTCTCTGGTACTGAATTGCTAAACTTCAAATTTAATTGCCTATGCTCTTGAGTTTTGTTAAAACTTGAAAATGCTATTGTCTCAGAAACCATTGGTATCTATTAATTAAATATATTTGACATTATTTTTATAAAAAAAAAAAAAAATTCATTGAATTCCATGAAGAAAATCTTCAACTCCTTGTGCACCAAAAAAAATATCTTGATGTCCCCAGCATGTGAATTTGTACACTGGCACATGTTGGTGGAATCACGGTACTCTTATTTAACACAGGATTAAAATAGAAATTAAAGCGGATGGTTCACCCCAAAAAAATATTAAAAGCCAGCAGCAACAAATACTGCAGCTGCTGACTTTTAATATTAGGACACTTACCTGTCCTGGAGTCCAGCAGCGTCCGCAGCAGAGGATGAGCGATCGCTCGTCTCCCTGCTGCTCCCCCCTCCATCCACGGTGAGGGAACCAGGAAGTGAAGCGCTCCGGCTTCACTGCCCGGTTCCCTACGGCGCATGCGCGAGTCGCGCTGCGCCCGGCGATTGGCTCCCGCTGTGTGCTGGGAGCCGAGAGTTCCCAGCACACAACGGGAAAAGCCTGTCTTTTGCCCAAGACAGCGGGCCGGAAGTGGGTGCAGATACCTGTTCCGATCAGCGGAGATCCGCTTTAAGTACCCTTCCTTGCTTACATGTTTTAGCCCTGTGTGGGCCTTAAACTTGGCCTCTTGTCCCTATCCTGTACTGTATCTGGGGAAAAAAGCACACTCAATGAAAATTGTCATGCATCGCACAAACATCAGATCTTTATAAAGTGCCTAAAGATAATACATATTTATACATGATTAAAATCATGATACATTTATTTTCAATAATTTCTTGGATCTCAAGAGATGTAATGGTGTTCTGTTGAAAGATTAGGTACGGTACGTTCCCTACATACTAACCTACGAGTTGCCAGCTTTGAAAGATGTGAACACGTTTGCACAGTTTTGTTTATTTTTTTATTCAACCCAGCAGGCTGAATGAAAAAGAAAAAGGTCGCTGCACCAACACAAGTAATGTTGGTGCAGTGATCTCCCCAGCTGTGCTATTGTGTTCCGACAGGGGCACTCTCCCAGCGAGAACACACTGATCAGTGCTCTCAGGCTTTGTCTGCAAGCAATGATGTTTTTTGGACTTACGAATGAGTTGGAGTTATGAATGAGCTCCCGGAACAGAACTCCACTCGTTCGCAAGTAGGGGACTTGCTTTATATTCTTGGCCTCAGAAGTTGATTTTGCCCCCTTCAGCAGAAAGCTGCCCACCAGACTTGTGACATTGAGTGGTTAACTCCTTCCACAACATTTCAATGTGATTTTAATCATTATCCAGTTATTCTTTCTAAGCCGTTATGTTGAAACATCTGCTTCAATTTAAACTTTTGGACAGATGGCCTCACTTTCTCATTAACATGTTCCCATCCGTGCTATAGCCGAATGACGGCTACAGCGCGGACCTACATTGCCGGGAGGCCGTCAATGCACAACCTCCCCTTTGCACGCGCCTTCTGTGATCATTGAGTCAAGACTTGGGTGATTGGAGTAAGTTGCCAATGACAGCTGATTACAATGATGTAAACGGAAGATTTGTAATCCGACTTTTTTCTCCTCACGCTATCAGCATGAAAAAAAACAATCACTGGCTTCTGTGTAACGGACAGGAAGCTGCCTCATCTGTGCCACCTGCAAGTGCCCACACAGTGCATATCAGTTCCCACCAGCGTATCTCAATGCCACCAATCAGTACCTATCAATGCCCAGGAGTTCCACCTATCAATGCCCAAAGTGTGACAGCGCTGAAAGCTAAAAATTTGGTCTGGGCAGGAGGTGGGTTTAAGTGCCCATTAAGTACGATTTAATATGACATAGAATTTTATTGTTAACTTGATTACTTCAAAATTCTCATGCACGGAAGCTGATAAGCAACCACAAATCATAACATTTCCACCATCATGCTTTACATTTGGAATGAAATTCTCCTGAAATGCTGTCTTTGTTCTGTACCACGTAGGTCTACTGCCACTGTGGCCTAACTCCAAACAGCACATTATTCCAGAGGGCTGGTTCTTGACCTATATGCACTACAGCAAACTTTTTTTTTTTCCTGGCACATCTTTGCGAGTTAAGGTGGTATTAAACCCAATAGCAAGCATTTATTCTATTGCGGTTTCCCAGTTATTAGATGTGATGTCTGCATTTGTTTTCTTTTTAGGCTTTTTTTTTTCTATTCATCTGTTTTTCAAAAGAACATGTTCTCGTGGAGATTTATCCGTTACAGGTATGAGACATGACAATAAAAGCAGTGCAGGGCAACCTAAATGTAAATGTAAACACTAATATATAATGTCCATGAGAAGAAACAGTCTACAAGTGATTGTGAAAAGGCACAATGAAAATGACGGCATGCAATGTTGATCAAACGTGGCCAGAAATCCCTCCACTGCACACAGAGTGGCCTCTCACCTCACTGATTCGACCTATAATAGGTCACATGGCATGTAACTCATTCCCAGTATAACTATTTAGAACATCCAATCAATCTGCATACCATAGGTGTCCATCAAGGTCCAGAGCTTTGTCTCCAACATGCATATGAAACCTAAATGAAGACAATCTAGTGCTCTCTGTATAAGGAGTGTTTAATTGTAATATAAAACAAAGCAAAACTACTCACAAAGAACGGCACTCAGACGCGAGTGCTTACAGACAGCATAGGAAACCATTGAAACAGCGATGGCTGTGGGTGACGTCTGTCGTGACTCCTCCCCTTGTATGCGTTGCATCCATAGGCGGGCCACGTTTGATCCACATTGCATGCCGTCATTTTCATTGTGCCTTTTCACAATCACTTGTGGACTGTTTCTTCTCATGGACATTATATATTAGTGTTTATATTTACATTTAGGTTGCGCTGCACTGCTTTTATTGTTATATTTCTTGAGGGATTTTATGAGTTTACCTTGAGTGCTGGCTTGCAACCATAATTTACTGTTACATATTTTTCAGTGCTGAATTATTTTCTTATTTACAGGTATGAGACAAACCATTTATTGGTTGCGGAGTGGTGTCGCTGGAATACAGGAGTATTGTTGCTGGCCTGATCACCAGATAAAACAAAGGGAAAAAAAATACAGCCACCACTTCTAATGTTCAGTAAGCTGCAATATATTACATTTTGGTTTAATACCAATTTATATTGGTGCAATCTTTCTGATTGTAAATTCATGCACTTTGACCCCAAGTGTTACAAAGGTTACCTGCAGATCTTTCAATACAACTTTGGGGTTCTTGGAGACTTTTATTTTTGTAGCCTAAAGTCAGCTCTCAGGTTGAGTTTTGCCAGGCTAGCCATCCTGAACAAATCGGCAGCTTGAAATCTGCGCTGTTTGTACAATATTTTTCTTCCCATGGATGATGACTAATTTTAAAATCTTTTAAAATCTTTTGTCAGGTTCACAGGCACCCACAGCCTTCTCTGAGGGCCTTAGATTTTGGCATGATGATACCACACACCTCATTTAGCAAAGAGAACGCCAGACATTTGATGCCTCATATTTAAATAAGACTGGATCTACCTGCATACTCCCCGAGGAGAATTTAACCATTGGCACCTAATCTGTAAACTAACTAAATTTATTTTATGGATTTAAAGTGGTGATAAATGTGGGGTTGTACTTGCGTTTTTATTTATTTTTTAACATGTGACCAATCTTCATTTTGTAATGATATAGTACTTCATACTTATGACTACTTGGAGCATGCAGGGGGCTTTAGGTTAATATGCACTTGCTACAAGTGAAAGCACCCAGGTATAACCCCCTCTTACGTAAATACAATCAAACCTGAGCTAAGAATGTGCCTGAACAATGCTGTTGCTGCTGTTCATATTCTAATTTAAATAATGTACACCAAACCACAGCGCACACAATAAAGATTCAATGTGCTTACAACAAGCCAACTAAAGTACCACAACTGTGCATATACAATATGTATAATCATTGTAAATTACGAACATATATGTTTAAAGTCTCCAAAAAATGCTTTTGTCCAAAGTGCTGGTGTGCAGAAAATCCTAAAGCTTCCAAAACTGTCACACGGTGAACTGTGCTCCACACAACCCCTTTGTGCTTTTACTCACCAGATGGTATGGACTCCTTTTAGCAATACTACATGTGGGTCTATCGGTCTTAAACTGGTGAGCAGGGAGATGTAACCACCAAATTCTCTGTTTCTGCCAATATTGTCACCACTCATATATAGAGGAAAGAGAATCTGTATACTGTAGTAAGTTTTTGTTGTAAAAAGTTTAAAATCAACCTAACCATGTTCCAGAGAACTCACTTTCCTTTCAGAGGACCACTGCTCTGGTCCTGCCAGAACATTCACCAGATGCTAGGTTCCCCTAGAGATTACTGCTGCAGGATCCAGTGCATAATAGCAACCTTACAGGCTGCTCCACTGTGTGTGGTCTGGGTACCACCACGCTTTGCCTTAGGGATGTAGGTGAGCAATCCAAATTAAAGCAGAGCTCCAGTCAAAAGGGGCAAGCTCCATTGCCACATTTGGCACCTTTGAGGGGGGAAACGGATACCTGTCAAAACCAGCGGTCTTTTATAATGCCCTGTGGGGGAACGGGAAACACGTTGACATAGATTCCGGTTCCTTGGTGATGTCATTTCTGGCTATCGGTGTTGTGCATGGGAGGTTTGCGAACTAAACCAGTGAGTCCCTGATACGTTTAGCTATGACTATTGTGTGCACAGGTTGAAATGCTACACCACTGTGGCAGTGTTTCGAAGGTGCAGTCCTGGCCAGTGCACAATGTGATCACACGAGTTTGTACACTGTCACCAATTCAATGCATTTACCAGCATGTATGGCTGTGCAAGGTATAGGCAGCAAATTGGCTTGATTGGAAATGTCCAAACCATTGCAATCCTTTCCTTTTAACTACTTCAGACCCAGGCCATTGTAAAAAGACGGCCACAAGGTGGTTCTACAATGACTATTGTTTACAGCCTCGGGTCCTCCGGCCACTGGGGGGGGGGTGCGTACCCGGCGCCTCACTGAGATGCCGATGTGCGTGCCTGGTGGCCGAGATGTCCGCCAGGTACCCGCGATCGGCAGGGACGTGGATCTCTGTGTGTAAACAGAGATCCGCTTCCTGTCAGGGAGAGGAGACCGATGATGTGTCCCTTGTACATAGGGACACACCATCGGTCACCTCCCCCAGTCAGTCCCCTCCCCCCACAGTAAGAATCACCACCGAGATTATTGCATTGTTTACTCCCGCTATTGACTTCCAGGGAATTTTGTGCTTCCACTGACCACAGTCTGTCACCCCTAAAGCTTGAAGGGCAGTAAACTGGCCCTTTGTTTGGAGACTCCTGTTCTAAACAATGGCACAATCGAGTTGTTATACCCTAGACCCGTTTGGTAAATGGTAAGGCTGTGTGGAACAAATGCTTATCAAACCAGAGCCAGATGAAGCTTATTTATAGCGTAGTATTTATTGGAAGTTGTGATAAAACATATAAAAGCTACCGCATACAATTTATGTGGTGGCGTGACATCAGCACTCTCTCTCCACCCAACACGCATCATCGGGGGTTCAAAGAGTGCTGAATTTCAAATGTCCTATACATTTTTAGGATCACCATTATATATAGTCCCCATTGTAATATCCACAGCCATCTCCCCCACTCTAATATGGTCCACATCTCCCCCCCACACTGTATAGGAAGATTAGTGCTTGGTTAGTCTTACCAGAGAAGCCAGCCAAACACAAGCAGTTGAGGCCGGGGGATGACATCTCTAGGCTCCCGAGGATCACGTGGTGACCCATTCGGATCACGGATCATTTACGATCCATTGCACCACTAGTACCAATCAAAAGAATTTTGATCTATCAAAAAAAATTAAAGATTAATCAGTGAATTCATCTTTAATTTCCACAGCCCTAGTATGTGTGTATGTGTGTGTGTGTATATATATATATATATATATATATATATATATATATATATATATATATAAAAACTGGTGGCCATCTTGATGAAGATCTGTTGCCATTTTCTAAAAGACCAGCCAATATGAATGAATAGAGCTGTATGTAGCGGCCTTCTTTTTCCTGTAGACAAGGTGTAGTTCAAGATCTAGCAAAGTAAATATGCATACTAAGGCTATTGCCCTCGCCAAAAAAATTGGAGCCCCCTGTTAATATACAACAAAGAGGATATCTGGACAGCAAAATAGCCATTTGTAAATGCTGTCCAAATAGCCCTCCTGCTGTCCACCACTTTGACCAAGCCCTAGTGAACAGGGAAAAACATGTCAGGGGGGTGTGACTTTAGCAGCGCTCGCTGAGGCTACGTTCATCTACATATTAATGCAATGGGTTGGGGAGCGGCATCTTTACTTCTTTGATAATGCTCTTACAACGGGGTGCCCAACCGTTTGAAGGGCCAATTCAACTTTGTAACCAGTCGTGGGCCACAATGAGCGGAGTGGGCAGATGATAGGTCTGTGTCCAGTCTGCATATGCAAAGCAGACACAGCCCAATCTACTCTATGAGCCCTCTGATCCAATCAGATGGAAGGGGACAGACCCACTTCTGTTTTTTTTAGCAGATCAGATTGGAGGTAGGCGGGTGTAAACGAACAAAAGTCTGTTTACATCTGCCGCTCCATAGAGGTGAATGGAGGGTCTGAATGGGTCGGACCGTTTGTGTAAAAGGTGCCAGAAAGGGGCCAAATGCTGCTTTTACACTGAATGTCTGTGGTCTACCCATACGCAGTGTTCCTGTGGTTTTCCCGCCAGTTAGCTGGACTTTGCCATAGACGTCCATTATATCCTGCAGGTGTGGTGCACTTTCTGAAAAGCTGCTTGCATTCCTCTACCCCCAGCTTCATTCACAAGACTAATGCTCTGGGATGAAAGGTCATTAACAATCTGGGTTTGCCAACCAGCCATCCCAGAGCAAGAGGTCGAAGGCCACATCAGAGTGCTCCACGGGCCACATGTGGCCCCCGGGCCACTGGTTGGGCACCACTGTCTTACGCCATTTTTGGAAGGCATGGCAAACTGTGTTCACAGTGATTTTTGGAAGTATTCCTGAGCCCATGCAATGATGTCCATCGCAGAACCATGCCTGTTTTTAATGCAGTGGCTTCTGAGGACCTGAAGGGACAATATTGCGGTCTCTTGTGCAGAGATTTCTCCAGATTCTCAGAATCTTTTAATGATGGTATGTAATGTAGATAGTGAAATATTTAAAGTCTTTGCGATTTTACTTTGAGGAACATTATTCTGAAATTGTTCATCGATCTGTTAAAAACCGAGTTTAAAAATTGTCTAACTTCTGCCCATCTTTACTTCTGAGACACTCTGACTCTTAAGATGCTCTTTTTATATACTGTACAATCATTTTACTGTTTCTTTGACAATACACCTAATTAGTTTCAGCTCTTCTGTGTTAGTACCACTTTGCCAACTTTTTGTTGTCCTGTCCCAGCTTTTTGGAGATGTGTTGCTGCCATCATTTTCAAAAATTAAATTTTTTTTAAACATTTGATATGTTTTCTATGGTGAGTAAAATATTGGTTTATGAAATTTGCCAATCATTGCATTCTGTTTATATGTAGATTTTATGCAGCATCCCTTATTTTGAATTAGGATTAGCACTAGTCTTTCTATTTCTTACTTATAAAAATACAATAGACAGTAGATAGAGACAACATAATATATTACCACCAAGCAATACAGTTTGTTAAAGTGGGCTAAAACAGGTACCCTTTGCCTCAAAAATACCTTACTGATCGAGGAAGTCTGATGACCCACATGTAAGCAAACAAGGTGTTAGGACTGTTAACGCCTGCTGGTGGCACTGTGGTCCTTTTGGCTGCAGTTTTGGTGTCTTCCAGAAGAATTTGGTGATCAGCTCCACCTGCATCACTGTTATTTCAGGAATTAGCAGCTGGGAGACCAGATATATGTAGCTACACTCAGAAAACTGGGATCAAACAATGTATATATCTTTTATGTGAGATTTACAGTGGATGTAAAAAGTCTACACACCCCTGTTAAAATGTCAGATTTCTGTGATGTAAAAAATAAAAAAATGACACAAAGATAAATCATTTCAGAACTTTTTCCACCTTTAACCACTTAAGGACCGCCTACTGCACATATACGTTGGCAGAATGGCACGGCTGCGCACATCAACGTATATATACGTTGGTTTTAGTACCCAGCCGTGGGTCACGGGCGCGCACCCGCGGCGCGCTCCCGTGACCCGGTCCGAAGCTCCGGGACCGCGGGACTCGCGGACCCGATCGCCGCTGCAGTGCGGCGATCCGTCCCTGGAGCTGAAGAACGGGGAGAGCCGTGTGTAAACACGGCTTCCCCGTGCTTCACTGTGGCCGCAGCATCGATCGCGTCATCCCTGTTATAGGGGGACGCGATCAATGATGTCACACCTACAGCCACACCCCCTACAGTTGTAAACTCACACACAGGGAACACTCAAAGTCACAGCGCCCCCTGTGGTTAACTCCCAAACTGAAACTGTCATTTTCACAGTAAACCAATGCAATTTAAATGCATTTTTTGCTGTGAAAATGACAATTGTCCCAAAAATGTGTCAAAATTGTCCGAAGTGTCCGCCATAATGTCGCAGTCACGAAAAAAATCGCTGATCGACGCTATTAGTAAAAAAAAAAAAAAATGATTAATAAAAATGCAATAAAACTATCCCTTATTTTGTAAACGCTATAAATTTTGCGAAAAACCAACCGATAAACGCTTATTGCGTTTTTTTTTTACCAAAAATAGGTAGAAGAATACGTAATGGCCTAAACTTATATATTTTTGGGGGATATTTATTATAGCAAAAAGTAAAAAATATAGCATTTTTTTTTTAAATTGTCACTCTATTTTTGTTTATAGCGCAAAAAATAAAAACCGCAGAGGTGATCAAATACCACCAAAAGAAAGCTCTATTTGTGGGGAAAAAAGGACGCCAATTTTGTTTGGGAGCCACGTCGCACGACCGCGCAATTGTCAGTTAAACCGACGCAGTGCCAAATCGCAAAAAGGGGCAAGGTCCTTTACCTGCATTTTGGTCCGGGTCTTAAAGTGGATGTAAACCCCAAAAAAAATTTTTTTTTTTTTGATGTCACAATGTAGAGTATAATATTTCCTATCATTTGTGCCCAGTCTTGCATAACAGAGTTAATTCAGCTCTGAGTAATCCTCTTTTATGTTCAGTGAAAACGAACAGCCTTCCAGATAAAACCCTGCCTAAATCAAAAAGTCTGGAATCTCTCTTCTTGCCTTGAGTGAGAGGTTATTTACAAATATAGCTAGGACATGTTTATCATATGTTATGTTTTGTTTATCATAACATGAGGTGATATAACATCATAACCCATCCTAGTAATATACAATAAACTTTGGATCACCTCTTGTTATGATAAACATGTCCACGCTATATTTGTAAATAACATGTCACTGAAAGCAAAAACAGAGAAACGGACTTAACCTAATTTGGCAGGTTTTTATCTGAAGTCCGGTTAATTTGCACTGGACTTTAAAAGAGGATTACTCAGCGCTGGATTAACTCTGTGTGGCAAGACTGGGCACAGATGATATGAAATCTTATACTCTACATTGTGACATCAAAAAAAAAAATGTTTGGCTTTACATCCACTTTAAGTGGTTAATGTGACCTATAAATTGTAAACTGTAATTTATAATATTTTTGAAAAATAAAAAATGAAAATAATGTGGTTACATAAGTGTGCACATATACCTATTACCTACACTGTTTACCATGTATGGTAGTGTCACTCTGACCCAGAAGGCATATATAAGCATAAAGTGATCCCCACTAGGAACAAGGGTCTCAAATGAGTCACACAAAATGCAGTGTAGCGGTATGAAAAATATTGTTTCTTTAATATATAGTAATTGAATATTAATTTCATAAATCTCATGTTTGGGGAATGTTGTGGAAGAACTACCTACGGCCTCAGACACCAGCACGAGAACCCCCAGGATGTACGGGACTGACTCAAAGTCTGGGGAGATTTTCACAGGTTTCCTACCCTGAGATCTACAACCGCCTCTGAACCTTCTGGGCTGTTGGGGGTCGGGGTGAGTGCAAGGCTACATGAGAAGACAACCATCCATGCACCGCAGGGGCTGACAAGTGATATGGCGCAAGACACTGGCATACTTAGGAGAGACCCTGTTCAGTGGTCGCCAGCGACCGATACAGTACTCTCGGGTCGGGGCACTGTTTTCCCAGTTGAAAGGGTGATGCGGGAGGAGGGTTTTCTTTAATACCTCTGCTTAACAGTCGGGAGTTGTGGAGTTGCACAAAGGTGGGATCATACTGATCTAAATGCTTGCTCCTCTTTATCTTATTTTACAGTTGACAATATTTGTCGGTTATGTTTTAGCTAATTCTGTGGAACCTGTTTGCACTGTTTTACCCTGTGTAAAGTTTATTTTTGCTAATTATACTTGTTAGAATTAATTCTGATCTGCAATACACCAACCTAAATGGGGGGTGGGGGGGTGGAGGCTTCCCGGAGCTCGCTTCCTGGCTCTGTTCATCCTACTACCCACATAGGATTGCGCTCAATTCCCAGTCTTTCACTGGAGAGCGCCATTGCTATATTTAGCTACATTAGTTTCTTCTAATATGGCCACACATCCTAGTGCAAGCTTCCTAATCTAGCTCTATTTTTCTTGGGTCTGTCTACTGTCTACCCAACTGTATTGCAAATCTCCCTTACCAGATCTCTCTACTTCCTTATCCATCTACCCCCTTGTAGGGTCCTATTGGAGGTACCCATCACTCTATCGGAGCTTCAGTTGGCTCTGAAAGCCACCAAATCGGATAAAGCCCCAGGACCAGATGGAATTTACCGTGACTTACTACAAGACTCTCCTCCCCTCTCCAGTTGTTCAGGAACTACAATTCCCATCATGCCTAGTCATGTCTGTGAATATCAGTGTTACAATGCCTCATGGGATGTGTAGTTCTTCAACAGCTGGAGGGCCATAGTTTGAGGATCCCTGGCATAAGGGGTATTGCTATAAGAGATCTGTCCACAAATAATGTAGTTGAGGTATTGATCTTTTGATGTATATTAAGATCAATGTAATTATAACTCCTGTAGAAATAATTCCCGAATGTCGAAAATAAATTCACATAGTCAATGACATCCAGGGTCTATATGAGAAACATAAAAACTCTTATGGCAATTATGGACATAATTTCAATCTTTGATCAGAGTGCAAACACCTTCAGCGTTGTTTAGCAATGTTTATCCAATCTGAAAATTTAGCCATTGATGCATACATAAGATCACACAGTCAAATACCATCATCTTGCAATGATTAGCAACATTTGTGCATGGATGATGAATCAGGAAAATTGGATATGCTGCAGGAGGTAAGCAAACAAAGTAACCCTATCAGCTGCTGACTTCACATCAAATGACCTACTGGGTATGTAGTGATTGCCTGTACTTTACCCCGTGCTGTAACAGGTTGCTGTGCGCAATCTCAGGAACCAATTCATGTACGTTCCAATTCTGATCCCGATGGATCACCTCATAAAGCTGTACGCTGTGAGCATAC
This sequence comes from Rana kukunoris, assembly GCA_029574335.1. NCBI lineage: Eukaryota > Metazoa > Chordata > Amphibia > Anura > Ranidae > Rana > Rana kukunoris. Next base: position 414,867,776 of record CM056051.1, read on the forward strand.
ACCCTTGCACTCCCCAGGTAGTTCGCAGCTCCTAACTGGCCGCAGCTCCCGTCCAGGACATGCTGGATGAGGAATCTCGTGATGGTGTTGACATCAACACGTTTTGCTTGAAATTGCGTAGCTTCGTCTGGACGTTGGAAAGGCACATCGACTGTACCTTATCACGACTTTGCCCGCTTTGGTTTGGTACCACAGCTAATTAAAGTTCTTAAAGGGGTGTTCCAGCCAAATGTTGTGTTTATTAAAAGTCAGCAGCTACAAAAAGTGTAGCTGCTGGCTTTTAATAAACACTCACTTACCTTCTCCACGTTCCAGCGACGCGCCGGCCGGGGCTCCGCCCCCCCCCCCTCCCCGGTCAGCGTCTTCATTTTAACTGTGGGCACCCAGCCGTGACAGCCTTCGGCTTCACGGCCGGGCACCCACTGCGCATGCGCGAGCGGCACTGTGCATGTGCGAGCGGCGCGGGCCCGCCGCTGATTGGACAGGCGATCGTCTAGGACCTGTCAGTGTCCTAGGCGGTCGCCTACAGGGAGGGGCTGCTGTAGGCGATTAAGCTTAATTGCCTAACTAGCCCCTCGGCGGAAGGAGGAAGTGGGGCAGGAAGTCCCACTCCTCCTGAAGCCCCCCATCTTTGGGTGGAACTCCGCTTTAAAGGAACATCGGGAAAGTCACGTGACAGTGACGCAGAAAGTCACGTGAACAGAGGCATACGGACACCGGACGTGACGTTAAGGTATCGAGCCCGCTGCTCGTTTTTACATTTGTGCGATATTTACATATTAAATGTGAGTACTCTTACTGTTGATACTTATAAATAAACACCAATCTCAAAACATATTGCACCATAGTGGCTCTGTATTCTCTTCAAATCTTTTCATACATATCCGGTTCTAATGCATTTGAGCAGCCACTAGCACTGACCAGTATCTGAAGGAAAGGAAGTGTTTATTAGGCTCTGCATATACTGGGACACCCTGGAACAGGGGTGTCAAACTGGCGGCCCTCCAGCTGTTGCAAAACTACAAGTCCCATGAGGCATTGCAGGGCTAACAGTTACAAGCATGACTCCCACAGGCAGAGGCATGATGGGACTTGTAGTTTCAGAACAGCTGGAGGGTCGCCAGTTTGACACCCCTGCCCTGGAAGGAAGGAACGGGTAAGAAACAGCCAACCTTGAGTGATCAACCCTCCCTCTCTCCTCAATTATATGCTGCTTATCTTACAGCAGTAAGGTAAGAAGGTATTACACCTATGGGTGTTACTTACACCGAAGACCCACTATCACTGAAGTCACAGTGCCACCTGCTGATACTACAAAGCACCTTACATTGCACTTTGGATCCAGAAGAGTCCTTCTCTCTATAATTCATCTACACCATTTTGCACTTTTGCCAACTGCATATGGACTCTCTTTGAATTTACCATATACTGTGTATATCCACTTATATTGGAAAGCTATATATTTATTCACTACAGTAACTTGTCACAGCACTTGTGCACTTTATTCTCTCTATTATTTGTACACACCTGTATTTTATTTAATTTGTGTTTTATACTAAGCGATTGATTTATTGTCATATGAATTTTTTATCATTACTATTAATTCTAATTTAATCTGGGAGCGCAACACCAATTATTGATTTTATTTAAAGCTAGAGGATTATATATGGTTCTAAGAAGACCTGTAGATGTATCTCTGTGTTTAACCCAAGGGGAAGCATGGCTTGTAAACCAGTACTTTTTCTTCTGTAATAGAATCTGATAGTAATCACCCCTTCTTGATTAGTGATGAGCGGAATACGCCATATTCGATTTCGTGATATTTCACGAATATATAGAAGAATATTCGCGAAATATTCGTTAATATCGAATATTCGTGATATTTTATAAAAAAAAAAATTTTGCGAAATTTCGCTAATGCGAAATTGATTGCGAAATTCTCGTCAACACGCGAAAATGGAGATCATTTCCTGGATTACTAAACTAATATGCACTAAACACTAACTCTACCTACACAAACTTATATGACTAAACTAAAGATAATTTTTTTTTTATACACAAAACACAGAAGGGCAGAGAAAGTATTTGCGAATATTCGTAATACGAACATTCACATTGCGAATATTCGGCAACATAAAAGGATCGCCTCAGCTACTCGGCCCAGGGTCTCTAATCATACCAGCAATGCTTTTAGACGTCGATGGAGATCACTAGGATGTGATCTGTTTTAAAAATAAATTTGAAAAAATACGAATATTCGCAATATTCACCGCGATATTCGATTTATTCGCGAATACTCGAATATGCAATATTCGTAACGAATATTCGCAATGCGAATATTCGTGAGCAACACTATTCTTGATGACAGTAAGTAAATACTCTTCACGGTCATACCATCTATTTTTCCACCATGGTATTCAGTGAAATGGCGGGCTGGGTTTTTTCTGGATCTTTTGCTTTTAATTCCTGCATATGTGCCCCAATTCATGTTTTTAAGGGGTGTTTGGTCTCACCAATATAGATTTTCTTACATGAACAAGTCACCATGTAGATCAACCTTTCCGTCGAACAATTGATAAGATTACGTATTTGAAAAGCCCTCTTACCTAGTGCAGCTGTGAAAGTGCCTGTCCTGTGCGGGCATATTTGACACCGTCCACACGGAAATATACTTACACTTCAAGGGTATTCGGATAGCCATGTTGTATCCACATCCTTTTGCCATTCAGACTGGATCTACATGTCCGACAAATTTCTGGCTCTCTTCGCAACCATCTTAGGTGACTGGCCCACAATGTCTGCAAGCCCTGGGGTGCTCATCAAAATATCCCAATGTCTCTGAAGAAAATTTCGTACAGTATTCCATTGAGATCCAAACTGTGTAATCGGTCTCAAGGGGCCCTGCATTTTCTGTACCTCATTCCTCTAGTAATTTTCAAAAGACTCACCCTATCTCATACAGCTACTTTTATTTTTGCTTTCCTCAGTTGACCATCTGTGTATCCAAGTCCTTGCTCTCTCTCCTATAATCATCCATTTTGGTACAGTTACATTTGACGCAGAGAAACTGGCCCACTGGGATTCTGTCTTTAAGTCACCTTGGCTGATGGCTGTCTGGCGTAGGAGAGTATTCACTGACGTTTCTTTCCTAAATGTGCTAAATGCCCCCCTTAAATGGAGATCCAAAGATCCAAGAAAGAAATCTTGCTTTGGTCATATGAATATGTCAGGGGAATATTAAGATTGTTTACATTCAACTGACCAATAAATTTATGTAGTTCAATCAAATCTCCACTGCACACCAGACATTGTCAATGTACCCTAACCATGTGTGTACATGATCAAGGTACAGTTGTGCTCATAAGTTTACATACCCTAGCAAAATGTACGATTTCTTGGCCATTTTTCCGAGAATATGAATAACACAAAAACTTTTACTCGTGGTTAGTGTTTGGCTGAAGCCATTTGTTATCAATCAACTGTGCTTATTCTTTTTAAATCATATTGGCAACAGAAACTTACATAAATGACGCTGTTCAAACGTTTACATACCCCAGTTCTTAAAGGAACACTAAAGGCAGATTTTTTTTTTAAAATAACAAACATGTGAGGGAGCTGCGTTGGCTCAACGTGATTGGCACTGCGCTGACAAGCCGTTCACCTCTGCAGCTAAGGGTTCGGATCCCGGTCTCGGCTGCATGTGAATTGAGTTTGGTGGTCTCAGCCCGGCTCCCGGTGGGTGTGCTATGCGAGGAAAGCCTGCGCTTAATACGCCCACCCATCCTCCCACAAAACCACCACACTTACACGCACTCGAAATTGGGCTAACATGCACGCACTTTGGCCACGCGGTCTCTAAAAAAGAGAGGCTGAGCAGGATAGATGCTCTCACTCCCTCATAGGGGAGTCCCTCTGCGCCGTTGGGATTCAAAGCGGAGCAGGTAGAGCGGGCTGTGTGGGAGGACCCCCTCACACCCGCCATTGCCACCCATGGAGAAAGATGGAGGCCTGCCTACTCCCAACTCCTGCAGTCCGGCTCCTCTCTCGAGTACACGCACAAAATACACTTAAAAAATAAATAATAAACATGTTATACTTACCTCCACTGTGCAGCTCGTTTTGCACAGAGTGTCCCCGGACGCTGTCTTCTGGGGTCCCTCGGCGGCTGTCTCGGCTCCTCCTTGCAAAAGCTTTCTACCTTCATGTGAGCGAGCTCGCATGGTGGAAAGCTTTTGCGAGCGCGCTCCCGTGATACAGCGGCGGCCATAGCCGCCGACTGTATCACTCGGCACCGCCCCCGGCACACCGCATCATCCGCTGTGATTGACAGCAGTGCCAGCCAATGGCTGCGCTGCTATTATTCCGCCCAGTCTAGCCAATCAACAACCAGGCTGGGAACTGAACAGGATGACAAGCACGCGCCCGGGAATTATGAACGGTCAGGTAAATAAAACGGGGGCTCGGGGGGGGGGGGGGGGCAGTGCTGTCAGATGTTTTTTTACCTTAATGCATAGGATTGCCCCCTTTAACATCAATGACAGCCTAAAGTCTTCTGTGGATGAGGCTCCAGAATAGTAAAGCTGCCCATTCCTCTTGGTAAAAAGCCTCCAGTTCCTGTAAATAATTAGGCTGTCTTGCATGAACTGCATGTTTTAGATCTCCCCAGAGTGGCTCAATGATATTGAGGTCAGGAGACTGAGATGGCCACTTCAGAACCTTCACTTTATTCTGCTGTAGCCAAAGACCGAATTTTCCTTGTGTTTTGGATCATTGTCATGTTGGAATATCCAAGTACGTCCCATGCACAGCTTCCTGGTTGTTGAATGCAATTGTTCCTCCAGTATTTTTTGATAACATACTGCATTCATCTTGGCAACAATTTTAACCAAATTTCCTGTGCCTTTGTAGCTCACACATCTCCAAAACATCAGCGATCCACCTTTGTACTTTTCATCATAGGCCCTGTTGACTCCTCTCCAAATGTAGTGTTTGTGGCCAAAAAGGTACATTTTGGTCTCATCACTCCAAATAACTTTGTATAGTAATGGCTTTCTTCTGGCGACTCGATCATGCAGCCTATTTTTTTTTTTCTTTTTTTCTTATTGTGCATCTTGAAACACCACATGTTTTCAGAGAGTCCTGTGTTTCACCTGAAGTTATTTGTGGGTTTTTTTTATTTTCTTGGCAGCTGAAATGTTAGTTGGTCTACCTGACCGGGTGTTGTTTACAGAACCCCTCGTTTTCCACTTCTTGATTAGTTTTTGAACACTGCCGATTGGCATTGTTAATTCCTTGGATATCTTTTTATATCACTTCCCTGATTTATACCATTTAACTACCTTTATCCACAGATCCTTTGACAGTTCTTTTGCTTCCCCCATGACTCAGAATCCAGAAATGTCAGTGTAGCACTGGATGAAAGATGCAAGGATCTGTCAGAAGTCCAGAGACGCGTCAACTTTTTATACACACGCACTAATTACAAGCAAACGGATCACAGGTGTGGATGGTTACCTTTAATAGCCATTTAAACCCCTTTGTGTCAATTTGTGTGCATGTTATCAAGCAAAGTTTACCAGGGTATGTAAACTTTTGATCAGGGTAATTTGGGTAGTTTCTGTTGCCATTATGATTTAAAAAGAGTAAGCACAGTTGATAACAAATGGCTCCAGCCATACACTAACCATGAGTGAAATAAATATTTGTGTGTTATCATTCATATTCTCTGAAAAATGGCCAAGAAGTCATAAATTGTGCCAGGGTATGTAAACTTATGAGCACAACTGTACATTTTAGTGACAAATACTTCTTTCTCCTCCCAGAGGCCCAAATGCAAATAGGCATAGGCCAGGGCCCAAGATGCTGCCAATGAAGTGCCCCTTATTTGTCGATCAAATTTGACAAAAATAAAAAAACAATTGTTATCGAGAGCGAACTCCAGTATTTTGCATTGGATTTTATTAAATCGCTCATCCCTACATACCCCATGAGAGTTTTATTTTTATGGTGGTGACTCTTTGATCTATAGAGTTTTTTATGATCTGTGAAAACTGGTGTTCTGGAAAGAGGAGGATGAATCCTAATGCCCATCCTGTGGCTGTGTTATCTGCTCTGCATTGGAGAGATACCTTGATGCATGACCGTGCAGTCGGATCATTCTGGTGGATTACTGGAGAAGGATTGATCATTCTGGGTCCCTGTTTGTTCTACCTGAGAGTTCTCACAAGAGTCAAGCTGTTTCTCGATCCGTTTTTCTAAGTGAATTCATCAGCTTCTCAGGGCAAGGTTCCTATTTTCCTGGTCAAGGCCCATTCTTCTAGGAGTGTCAGTGCTTCATGGGCAATTCAGCACAAAGCTTCTGTTGCTCACGTTTGTAAGGCTGTTACCTGGTCTTCCCTTTACAAATTGACTATGTTATACCAGGTAATTCATGTATCTGGCTTCCAGCTTTGGATAATAGGTCTTGCAGACAGCTTTGTAGTGGGGTTTTCCCCTTTACTGTTTTTGGATTTTGGGCGTGTTGGCCTTTTTGCTGTGTTGCCCACCCCTCATATTCAGTGCTATACCAAGTGCTCAGGAAGATGAAGTACCATGTGTCCTGTGATAAATAATTAGGAAATTTAGGACTTTTAGCCTACCAGTAAAAATCTTTCCTTAGGCGAACAGTTTGAACTGAGCAAAAATTCGGCCTAAACATCGCCTGTTCGCCAGACACCCGAATTTGTGGGATGCTTGGCAGGATGTTTGCCCACCAAGCGCCTCACAATGCACTGCGTGCTTCACAGTGCATTCTTGATCCTTAATTTGATGCAATGCACTTGACCCGGCCGCAGTTTTGACTGCGATCCTGGTGTTCCCCTTTTTTTTAATAGTTTTTACATCTCTGTCAGCGTCACTCCTCAATTTAAAGTGCACCAAACACCACTTTTCATTCAAGAAAGTACATCCAATCACACATTTTTCAGTTTCTATTCAATTTGGGTAATAAGCCCCCCAAATCATGTCTGGGAGTCCAACAAGGAGAGGCAGACATTCCCATGCTACTATGAATAGGTCAGCTGTGTCCACAGGCAAAGGTGAATGTGGTCCATCCTCAGGCAGAGCAGATTTGTCTCTGTTTAGTGATGTTGCCTGTGCTGTCAGCATGCAGAAGAGGTGGTGGACTGGGTTACTAAACCATCCTCAATGACCGAAAATGACACTAGTGCACAGTCCACCGAAGCAGCCAGAGCGGTTAATTCAACCTCCTTGTCCACAGCTACTCCTGCCAACTCCCCAGCATCATGCATGAAGGAGTCAGCTGAATTATTTGAACACAGCGCCAGCCACTTGCTTCTTGAGGATGCACAGACATTACTTGATTCTGATGTTGGTTCTGTGGTAGCGGAAGGGAGTAACATGAGCCTACAGAGAAGGGAGAACATTGATAAACAACAAATTTAGCAGTCATGTTCCCCCAGCTGTAGTGTATTGCCAAGGTGGCTCCAGTGGTGATGAGGATAGAGGGGGTGATGATGATGAGGGCTCTGACACAACTTATGTGCCAGATAGAGCAGAGGAGGAAAGTTAGGGGAGAAACAACTCCATTGTCCTCCAGAGGCAGCTATCATGTAAGAGCCGATAGTAGCCACCCTATTCCATCAGATTGTGAAGGTGTTATCTCCCAGCCCACTTCCCACAGCTCAGCTGTCTGGGCTGATCGCATTTACAATTTCTGCCAAAAGCAGATCAAGCGTGGCAAAAACGGCAGTCATTTGATAAAGGATGCATGCACTGTACTGTCACCATTTGAGGCGACAGACTACGCTGACCGGCTGACATTTGTCAAAATGAATCAGTCCTGGATTAGCAGCAGCTATCAAGCCCCTGATGCCGATGTTGCTGATAACGTGTTATTGGGATCTCAAATCTCTACAAGACTGTCTAGGCTGCCTAGCTTTGTGGGTGTTGATTTTATCTTGAAGTAATTTGGTATAGGTTTTATGGGCACAATTAACATCCAAGGACAAATTTTTCCTCGCCTGTTTAACAGGTGCACCATTTTTTTTTTTTTTTACAGCAAGGCCAATTCTTGCTTTCATCAAAAATTACTCTATAAGGTTTCAGTGTAAAGGCACTACCAACACCCAATTTTTCCGCACCTGTTACTTCGATCCAAAGTCTGCAAAAGAGACACCAGATTTTATTAAAAAAAAATAAAAAATTAATCTTGGCCTTTTTCACATAAGGCTTGCTCACAGTGCTGCAAAACTGTTATTTTCATCCAACGTCTGTCAAAGAGACACCAGAATTCATACAAAAAAAATCTCTAATCTTGTTCCTTGAATCTTGAGTGCACTAAATTGTGGCCTCATCATACAGACTGGCTCCCCAAGCCATTGTTTACAACAGTGGTCATCAACCATGTCCTGCAGGGCCCACTAACAGGCCAGGTTTGCAAGTTAACTGAAATGCATCACAGGTGATCTCATTTGCTGCTCAGTGATTGCAGTACTCCAGTCTGAATCTCCCCAAGGTAATACATAAAACCTGGCCTGTTAGTGGGCCCTGCAGGACAGGGTTGATGACCACTGGTTTACAAGATAAAGAAAACTTGCAGGGAAAATTAATCAAACTGTCATTTGTTTTTCTTTATAAATATCAGTTTTGCTGCAACAGGTTCTATACATGGTACAGATGCGACACTTTACAAGCAGACTAAGGAGATCCCTCAGGCAATATATTTTAAATAATTTTTATTGTTTCACTTTAACCGCTTCAATACAGGGCATTTTCACCCCCTTCCTGCCCAGACCAATTTTGAGTTTTCAGCGCTGTTACACTTTGAATGACAATTGCATGGTCATGCAACACTGTACCCAAATTAAAACGTTTTTTTTCCCCCCCAGAAATCAAGATTTCATTTGGTGGTATTTGATCACCTCTGCGGGTTTTATTTGTTGCGCTATAAACAAAAGAATAGCGACAATTTTGAAAAAAAAAAAACAGTATTTTTTACTTTTTGATTTAATAAGTATAATTTTTTTTTTAAAACGTATTTTTTTTTTACGAGTTTAGACCGATACGTATTCTGCTACATATTTTTGGTAAAAAAAAAAAAAACGCAATAAGCGTTTGACTGGTTTGCGCAAAAGTTATAGCGTCTACAAAATAAGGGATAGATTTATGGCATTTTTTTTTTTTACTAGTAATGGCAGCGATCTGCAATTTTTATTCTGACCGTGATATTGCGGCAGACATATCGGACACTTGACAAGTTTTTGGGACCATTCATATTTATACAGCTATATTAGTGCTATAAAACTGCACGGATTACTGTGTAAATGTGACTGGCAGGGAAAGGGTTAACACTAGGGGCAATCAAGGGGTTAATATGTTCCCTAGTGAGTGATTCTAACTGTAGGGGGAGGGGACTCACAAGGGGATGAGACCGATCGTGTTCCCCTGTACTGGGAACACACATCGGTCTCCTCTCCTATGATAAGACATGGAGATCCATAGTCCTGCCATGATTGCGGGCACCGGGTCCCAAACGGTGCAGCGCGCGTGCCCCCTAGCTGCCCGGAAAGCTCAGGACGTCATATGACGTCCAACCGGAGGGAGGGAGGGTTCCCGCCGACTTCATTTTACAATGACTTGATAGGGAAGGTGTTAAGCATCATTACAATTACTGCTGCTTTAAAAAAAAAACTATCTTTTTTAAAAAAAAAATGCATTCTCAGGGCAGTAGGCGGACCCCCCATACCCTTTTTATAGCCAATAAATTGCATATAAGCCTTTAAAATGGGGACTTTGATTTTTAAAATTCGGGTCCCATAGACTTCAATGGGGTTCGCTGTTCGGGTCTGAACTTTTGCGATGTTTGAGAGTTCTGCCGCAAACCGGGGGGGAGTTCGGCCCATTTCTACTCATTACTTGTGTAGCGCTGATGTATATATATAGTACATAAATGTGTATATTGCATTCCCTAAATGGCATTCATGGACATTGAGATTGTTGAGTGTTTGGAGCCATCTAGTGGCCAATTGTTGTTAATGCAAAAAGGATTCCACTATCTGATAAATATTGAAGAAAGACTATTGGTTCTCAGATTTGACCTTTGTAAATAGGAAGTTGATCAAAGACCCAGGAACAATTTCTTGCGCAGTGCATGCTGGGATTTGCTATATAAGGAGTGGGAGCAGCCATCTTAGGCCCTTTTGGAACCGCATGGGCAGCCGGAGAGGATCTGTGAGGAGACGGGACCGAACAGCAAGGCCCACGGACATTTCCATTGAGCATCGGAGGACGGGAGTCCCCCAGCAGAGTTGGCCTGGTGTTTGATCCAGCAGACGGAGCCACGGGAGGAGGTCGCGAGACTGTACGGAGCCTGTGTCCAGTTAGGTGAGTGGGTTACGGCCCACAGTTTGTTATGCCTCACACGCCATTAGACTAACACACAGGCCTCACTACATACTTCCAAGAAGAAGCGGAGGGGTTGCCTTTAGGAAGGTTGAAGGCCTAGTTGTTCGGGACGCTCTCCAGAAGGCCAAGGCAGTTAACCCACTCATTGCGGAGACATTTCTTTTTCAGGAAGTTTACTCGTTTTGTTTGGATTACAAATTACTTGGGAAACATTATTAGCTAGCGAAGAAAGAAGATCAAGAACTGACTGTTTTGTTTTTTTTGTGAGATCTCACGGTTACCTTACAAAGTAGGGGGAGCTCCTAGGCTTAGTTTTATTTTCTTATTCATATACCTGCAGGTATACTGTTTGCCATTTGATTGCTGTATAGATTTAATTTTAATTGTGCTCTCATCCCATGTTAGGAGGATAGCACAGTTTATGTACTGGTGTTTCTTTACTTGCCAATTATCAACAGTAAAAGAATACTACTGTTTAAGCATACCAGGGTTGTGGCGTATTGCTTTATTCACTCTAGGTGCCGCTCGTGGATCCTGAAGTTACAAACAGGTATCTGGTATCACATTGTACAGTATTGTATTGTATTGCACCACAGCTGTGTAAAGGGGACTGAGCCTTATCATTGGGGTTGTAGTTAGAGTGCAGGCCCAAAATTTAATCAGCAGCTCCTGCGGGGGTCAGTGCTACACGTGGGGGCTCGTCCGGGATCCTGTCACTCTACAAGAAACCCACCCCCCCCCTTGAGGTCACCATGGACCCCATCACAGTAGTCCGTTGGTGCGAAGCAGAAGGGACACGCTCAGAAGCAAGCGTGGCCATTGAACTCCCAGGGAGCTACTGGGAGAAGAAGCAAATCAAAGAGGTGGTACAGACATTGTCTCCAGACAGAAAGGCCTACGTGGTTGCAGTGAAACCAGACTTTGGGACTGATTGCACCTATGCCCTGATAGAGTGGGGACGGGGTGTTCCTGAAAATTTCCATGGTGCCACCATAAAATTGTCCGAGAAGACAGTGTTTCACCTGACACACCCCTGCAAAAAGCAGTTAGAACCCCTAGACAGGAACGCAGGAGCCGCCGCCCAGCGGCAGGCGGAACAACAACTGGCTGAGTTACAGCGACAATACCGTGAAATACAGGAAAAGTTTCAGGAGACATCCAGCATCATAGCAGATCGCATGGATGGACTGCGCGTCGGCTCAGAAGACAAGAGAGCTGGCCAGATGACACCAAACCCAAGGAGGGAGCCAAGAAGACGCAGCAGGGGCTATCTGCAAGAAGTAACTATTAGGAAGGATTTCCGCATTGATGGCCAGATAGGAGAAAAGGGACAGAAGGGCAAACTGTCTTACACCGGCCTCCTACACCAAATAGAGCTGGGGCTACAAAAAGGATATCTGGAATCGGAAATCAGAGAGGCTGTGATCCACGCCATCAGCCCAGGCTCAAGTGTTAGGGGCATGTTAGAGAGAAAGAGTGATTTGACTTTGAACCAGCTTAAGAGGATTCTAAAAAGTTACTATGAGGAGGAAGATGCCACAGAGCTATTCCACCAACTGATAAATATTGCACAGGACAGTAAAGAGACTCCTCAGAACTTTCTGTTTCGGGCCATTGAACTCAAGGACCGCCTGCTGTTTACCTCAGGAGAGGGAGGGAGCGGGGAACAATTTGGAGCTGAGCTGGTACAGAAGAAATTCCGGAGATCCGTGACCACGGGGCTGAGGAGCGACTATGTCAAGCTCCACTTGAAGCAGTACTTGGAAGATCCCTTAACTCCAGACGAGGTCCTTCTTGAAAAAGTGAACGAAGTGGATAAGATGGAGATTGAGAGAGACCAGAAACAGAGAAAGCTTCAAGCTTCAAACACCACAAGTGCTAAAATACAGCAGGTAGGTGTCCCCTCAGACACCCAGGAGTTGAATGTGCTGGCGGCAACCGTTGACCAGGGATCACGGTTTTCATCTGTACACCACCCACCCGCGAGTCAGACGGAGCTGGAGAGGCTTATGCAGACCCAGAAGGAGATACTGGAGATGATGGCCATGATGATGACTGAGCTGGTGAAACTAAAGGCAGAAGGAGTTATGCCAAGGAAGGTCCCAAAAGCTACCACCATTACCAGCCCTCCGAAACAAACACAAAGAGTCTGTTTCAAATGCGGAGGGATGGGACATTTCAGGCGAGTGTGCCCCAGCCCACTACCCGAGGAAAACCCACATCAGTCGGAGGGAAACTTCAGAGGGCCCCAGTGAAGGAGTCAACTGGGCGCCCGGGTGCAGTAGCGAACTCCACACCGACTCACGTGCCACGGCCCACTGGAGCCACCAACAAGGCAGGGCAGAAGAAAAAGAGGCCCTCAAAGGCCAAAGTCCGAGCCACAAAGCAGGCTAAGGGTACAGCTACCAGTGGATTTCCTCCCAAGCTGGTGGGACCTTCCCCAATTGTCCCCATCCAAGTGGAAGGGATCTACACAAAAGCCCTGCTGGATACTGGAGCCCAAGTAACCTTATTATACAGGGACTTCTATGACAAGCATCTCAAGCACCTGCCACTACGGAAATTGGAGGAGTTGGAGATATGGGGTTTGGGCACTCAGAACTTTCCATATGATGGTTACCTGCCAGTCAGACTCACCTTCGACCCAAGTACAGTGGGAGAGACGGAGACCTTTGACACATTGGCCATAGTGTGTCCTCGTCCTCCAGGAGCTGACAAGAGCTCTCTTATCATTGGGACAAACACTGACTTAGTGAGGAGACTACTTGCACCGCTGGTAATTAAGAAGGATACCCGCCCCACTGAAATACATCCCATGTTGGCTCAGACATACCGAGACCTTATACAGGAGGAGAAGGCTCCTGAAGAGGGAGTGGGAAAAATCTGGCTGCTGAACAAAGGAGAGAAAATAGTCCAGCCGGGTGAAGTAATCTGCCTAAAAGCCTCGGTCAAATTGAGCTGGAAGAAACCAGGCCCTTTCATTGTCCTGGAAAACCGCAAAGAGGGGAGAAACGGACTAGAACTCATCACTGAAGTGTTGCCCACCAGAGTATTGGAGAGAACTCACGGCAAAGTTCCAGTCAGTGTCCGCAACACAGCGACAGTGCCAGTGAGAGTGCCAGCCAGGCTACTGTTGGGACAGGTCAGTCCGGCTGTTCCAGTCGAACCAGGAGGTTTGAAAGGAGGGTCAGCCCCAGAAATCCCTGAAGAAGAGTTCAGCCCAAAAAATACGCCTCTTACTCCTGCATGGCGGGAAAGGGCCAAAGCCCAACTGCTGAGATGGAGAGCAGCCTTCTCGAAAAGTGAATTTGACGTAGGATTGGCAAAGAGTGCCACCCATCGAATTCGTCTGGAGGAAGACAAGCCATTTCGGGAAAGGGTCCGGCGGATCCCCCTAGGAGATCTGGAAGACTTGAGGGAACAATTGGCTGAACTTAAGAGGACGGGCATTATCCGAGAGTCCAGGAGTCCCTACGCCTCCCCTATAGTAGTGGTCAGGAAGAAGAATGGGTCCCTACGCCTGTGCATTGACTACAGGACCCTGAATCGGAGGACCATCCCAGACCAGTACACCACACCCCGAATTGAGGATGCCTTACAGAGTCTGTCAGGAGCAAAGTGGTTCAGCGTACTGGACCTGAAGAGTGGGTATTACCAGATTCCTATGTGCCCTGAAGACAAGGAAAAAACCGCTTTCATCACCCCAGTTGGGTTCTTTGAGTTCAACCGGATGCCGCAAGGCCTGACTGGGGCCCCAGCAACTTTCCAGAGGTTGATGGAGAAGACAGTGGGTGACATGAATCTCCTTGAAGTTCTGGTATACCTGGATGATGTCATAGTCTTTGGGAGGACGTTGGAGGAACATGAAGAACGCCTTGAGAAGGTCTTGAAGAGACTTCATGATGAAGGCCTGAAACTCTCTATGGAGAAGTGCCAGTTCTACCAACCCTCGGTGAGTTACCTGGGACACATTGTGTCTGAAGAAGGAGTGGCAACTGATCCCAAGAAACTAGAAGCTGTCACTTCCTGGCCCAGGCCCACCAACGTAACTGAGCTCAGGTCATTCTTGGGTTTCTGCTCATACTACCGAAGATTCGTAGAGGGATTCGCAAAAATAGCCCACCCACTCACTGAACTCTTAAAGAAGCAGGAAGAAGCTGGTGAAAGTGCGGGTCAGCCGAAAAAGCCTAAAGAGGGGTCTAGAAGGAAGAAAGAGTCCATCCAGGATCAGTGGACTCCAGAATGTGAAGAGGCCTGCAGGAGGCTGAAGTGGAGTCTTACTACTGCCCCAGTGTTGGCCTATGCAGACCCTGCCAAACCATATGAGTTACATGTGGATGCCAGCCGCGACGGGCTGGGGGGAGTGCTTTACCAGGAGCATGAAGAGCACTTACGGCCAGTTGCCTATGTGAGTAGAAGTCTGACCCCTGCTGAAAGAAACTATCCAACTCACAAGCTTGAATTTCTGGCTTTAAAATGGGCAGTGGTGGACAAGTTGAAGGACTACCTTTACGGGGCTGAATTTGTGGTCAAGACGGACAACAACCCCCTCACATATCTACTCACCACTGCAAAGCTGGATGCCACCGGTCACAGGTGGTTAGCTGCTCTCTCAGCCTTTACCTTCAGCCTGAAGTACAGACCAGGAGTTGGTAACCGAGATGCGGATGCCCTGTCAAGAAGACCCCATGACCCCTTGGAAGAATGGACCCAGCTTACTCCAGAAGGAGTGAGGGCCCTATGGGAGGGCACAAGTCAGTACCAGAGAGGTGGAGCCAGAGCTGAAGAAGTAGGAGTATCCTCAGCGGCGGTACCCAGGTGCTACTGTAACGTCTCCCAGGTCACACAGGAGGGCCTACCCAAGTTATCCAGGAAGGATCTCAGGAGAGATCAGCAGGAAGATCCACTGTGTGGGCTGGTGCTTGAAGCATTGGAATGTCGACAGCCTGATGTACTGCGGAAGAGTCCTGAGAGGGAAGCCCAGGTGTTATTGAGAGAATGGGATCATTTGCAGCTGCAGCAAGGGGTGGTCTACCGAAGGGGCCCCTCTGATGATCCAGAAGCAAGGTGGCAGTTACTCTTGCCTGAAAAGCACAGAGAGACGGTACTGATTGCTTTACATGATCACCATGGACACTTGGGAGCCGAGAGAACTCTCCAACTAGTAAGGGATAGGTTCTACTGGCCTCACATGAGAAAAGAAGTGGAGAGCTACTGTCACTCCTGCCTCAGATGCATCCAACGGAAGACATTGCCCCAGAGGGCTGCCCCAATGGGCCATTTAGAGAGTCAGGGCCCAATGGACCTGGTTTGCATAGACTTTCTTTGTCTGGAATCCGATCTGAGTGGGCAAGGTGACATCTTAGTGGTGACAGATCACTTCACCCGTTATGCTCAAGCTTTCCCTACTAGGGATCAGCAAGCAACCACAGTAGCAAAGACTCTCGTGGAAAAGTTCTTCGTACACTATGGCCTGCCTCAACGCATACATTCAGACCAAGGAAGGGACTTTGAGAGCAGACTAATCAAAAGGCTGTTGGATCTGTTAGGCATACAAAAGTCCAGGACTACTCCTTACCACCCACAAGGGGACCCCCAACCGGAAAGGTTCAACAGGACTCTCTTGAACATGTTGGGGACCTTGACTGCCGAGCAAAAACCTCACTGGAGTAAACACATTGCTGCATTAGTCCATGCCTATAATAGTACCAAAAGTGATGCCACTGGATATTCCCCGTACCGACTGATGTTTGGCCGTGAAGCAAGATTGCCAGTGGACCTGGCGTTTGGTTCCTCCTTGGACCACACCTCCGAGGCCTCCCATAAAGGGTATGTGGACAGACTACGGCGGAGCCTGAAGACAGCTTACGAGCAGGCTCACGCCACCTCGGATTCCAGGGGGGAGAGGAACAAGAGGAACTTTGACCTGAAAGTGAGAGTCCAGGATCTTCAGCCAGGTGACCGGGTCTTGTTGAGGAACTTAGGCATTCCAGGCAAACACAAGTTGGCTGATCGCTGGAAATCACAGCCATTTGTTGTGTGCAGGAAACTTCCAGGGCTCCCAGTGTATGAGATCAAGCCAGAAGGAAAAACTGGGCCGGTAAAAACATGGCACCGGAATCACCTCTTACCTCTCACTGAGGCAGTCAGGACAAGCACAGAGAAGGAATCTACACCCACTGATGTGTGTAGACCAATAACCAGGTCCCAACCTGCACCTTCTATAGATGAGGATGAGGGAGTGGAGATGAGCTGGCTGTGGCTTCCTGAAGATTCAGAAACAGATGCTGATGTCCTTTCGGAGGTAGAGGAGGATGATAATGGAACTCTTAGGGCAGAGGCCCCGGAATTTGTGCCGACCACTCACTCTGTAGGAGAGCCCAGTGCTTCCATTCATTCCCCACCCTTAAGCATTGAACGGAATGATGACCTTGGCCCAGAAGGAATGGACACTCCAAAAGTGCCCAGAGCAAAGAGAGACATTCGCCCACCACGCAGACTGACTTATGACACATTGGGCGAATGCTCTGAAGCCTCACAGTTTGTGAGCAGAAGAAACTTTGAACTGCCTAGTCCCTCTACTCTTGATTTAGTAAGGGACAGCCCCAGCTCACCCCTTGACACATCTGTACCAGACATGGTAGTATCAGCTGTGGGTGCACAGGATAGCTTCCCACTGTATGACAATTGGTGGGAAGCTCCTCTGTCCGTTTTGTGTGAACGTATAGAAACTAGAATGCAAGATAGGATTAGCAATTTGGACCTCTTTGGGGGACCAAAAGAGACAAAGTAGGGGGAGTGTGTAGCGCTGATGTATATATATAGTACATAAATGTGTATATTGCATTCCCTAAATGGCATTCATGGACATTGAGATTGTTGAGTGTTTGGAGCCATCTAGTGGCCAATTGTTGTTAATGCAAAAAGGATTCCACTATCTGATAAATATTGAAGAAAGACTATTGGTTCTCAGATTTGACCTTTGTAAATAGGAAGTTGATCAAAGACCCAGGAACAATTTCTTGCGCAGTGCATGCTGGGATTTGCTATATAAGGAGTGGGAGCAGCCATCTTAGGCCCTTTTGGAACCGCATGGGCAGCCGGAGAGGATCTGTGAGGAGACGGGACCGAACAGCAAGGCCCACGGACATTTCCATTGAGCATCGGAGGACGGGAGTCCCCCAGCAGAGTTGGCCTGGTGTTTGATCCAGCAGACGGAGCCACGGGAGGAGGTCGCGAGACTGTACGGAGCCTGTGTCCAGTTAGGTGAGTGGGTTACGGCCCACAGTTTGTTATGCCTCACACGCCATTAGACTAACACACAGGCCTCACTACATACTTCCAAGAAGAAGCGGAGGGGTTGCCTTTAGGAAGGTTGAAGGCCTAGTTGTTCGGGACGCTCTCCAGAAGGCCAAGGCAGTTAACCCACTCATTGCGGAGACATTTCTTTTTCAGGAAGTTTACTCGTTTTGTTTGGATTACAAATTACTTGGGAAACATTATTAGCTAGCGAAGAAAGAAGATCAAGAACTGACTGTTTTTTTTTTTTTGTGAGATCTCACGGTTACCTTACAAAGTAGGGGGAGCTCCTAGGCTTAGTTTTATTTTCTTATTCATATACCTGCAGGTATACTGTTTGCCATTTGATTGCTGTATAGATTTAATTTTAATTGTGCTCTCATCCCATGTTAGGAGGATAGCACAGTTTATGTACTGGTGTTTCTTTACTTGCCAATTATCAACAGTAAAAGAATACTACTGTTTAAGCATACCAGGGTTGTGGCGTATTGCTTTATTCACTCTAGGTGCCGCTCGTGGATCCTGAAGTTACAAACAGGTATCTGGTATCACATTGTACAGTATTGTATTGTATTGCACCACAGCTGTGTAAAGGGGACTGAGCCTTATCATTGGGGTTGTAGTTAGAGTGCAGGCCCAAAATTTAATCAGCAGCTCCTGCGGGGGTCAGTGCTACACTTGCTACAAAACTGAGGCTTAACCAAGCTGGGGGGAGGTATGCCTCTTTTTTCTGATGTCCATTCACCTGAAGGTGGCAGCATCACCCAAGAGTTCAAGGAAGTACACGATGTCCTGTGATGTAAAATCCTATTTTCATTGTTTGTATTCTATGAACAAATATACCATGTCAATCTTTATTGTCATTTGTCCAAGAATATATGCTCTATCTGTAGGCAATGATTGAAAAAATATCTGTTGCAAATTTTATTTTAAAACAAATGGATTTCCAGGGTGTATAACACTTTTTTACATGACTGTATGTGCGCAGAGATGTCGTTTTTTGTTGTATGTGGCCACATTGATAGCTACACACATACATCTGAAAAGTTCAGGTTGAATTAAACTTCCTTTTGCTCTGTAAGGCAGAGGTGTATTTAGGTTTTGTGCTGCCCTAGGCCTGACTAAACTTGTGCACCCCCTAATTTAAATATGACCCACCCTGTAACAGATTGACCCGTGACAACCAGAGACGTTGGGAGGATGAGAGATACTCCTGTGCTAGCTGCACTAATAATTCTTGGGTCGAAATCCACCCTGTGCCCTTTTGGGTGTAGGGTTTCTAATAGGATCATAATTCATGTATTACATGAGATGGGCTACGATTAGATAATTAGCCTCAGTGAGTGAATAGGGGGGTGGGGACTGCATTGTCCTGTGATTACCTGTACTGTACAAAAAAGTTGGGAAGAAACCATTAAAGTGTTCATATCCTTGGAAGCAAATACAGAGCTAGTGTCTCGTCTTGATTATGGGAATTGATATGGATCGTGTATGTAGTATTGTCGGAGTGTGTCAGATAAGCTTGTCGTGGTTGGATGGAAGGTCGTAGATTTCCTTTTACTTTCTGGTTGCCCATAGAGCAGGAAATGAAGGGAAATCTGGGACAAGGATGGTAAAAGTGTTGCCTATAGTTCAGTTCTACTTTGAGTAGATGGTGCAGCAGAAAACATATAGCACAGTGAGGAAGGTTTGTGGTCCAGGATGACAAAACAGTCAAAATTGGAAGCACCCCCCCACAGTTGCAGAATGCTGGCCGCCCGCATACTAGAAGCAGCGCGGCCACTTTATGGGGGCGCTAGACTAATTTTCCTAACAGTGTAGCGCAAGCCGGCGGGGACTCTTTTCGTGCTGCCCCCCTGGAAAGTGCTGCCCTAGGCCTGGGCCTTGTTGGCCTAGGCCTGGATACAGCTCTGCTGTAAGGGTTGTGTTGTCAGTCACAGTGATAAAAAAAAGGGCCCCAGTAGGTTTGCATAGTATATACTGTCATGTTTGGGAGCTAAAAGAATAACTTTACCATTATTCGTTTTAAGAAACAATATTCAGATTTTTGCAATATAAGAATGTGCGATTGGAAGACTGGGTGGCCTGTTCTTTGTGATCCTCCATACTTGAGGAAAGAAGTGAAAAACAATTGTAGCATATTTAGATAGGTATTTTAATTGTTTATGTACTAATTCATAAATAAAAACCATACATATAAAAAAAATTAAACTCCTGGTAAACAAATCACATCTAATCATACCGACACATTTTTTGCAATGCCCTCATGAAGAAAACTACATTTGTGAAAATAGATTTATTTTAGCTCTAAAAAAAAAAAAAAAAAAAAAAAAAAAAATTATATTTCAACTATTGGCTTCCTCCAGAGTTTAACACTACTTTAGGCATATCTTGGATCAGTGGGTCAGCAAAAACACTG
Source organism: Rana kukunoris (assembly GCA_029574335.1). Taxonomy (NCBI): domain Eukaryota; kingdom Metazoa; phylum Chordata; class Amphibia; order Anura; family Ranidae; genus Rana; species Rana kukunoris. The sequence continues at coordinate 414,887,898 of CM056051.1, forward strand.
ACAAACCTGTGTAGCTAGTTTAAATAGGATTAGAAAAATTATGGAGAAGAACCCGGGAACTAAGGGTTGATTCTGAGTGACAGGTGAGCACCGAGATGGTACTATGAAAAGGGACAGAGAACCACCCAGAGAGAGAGAGGTGTTCTTTCTGAGAAAAAAAAAAAGAACAATGGAGGGTGAAATATTGGATGGAAGTTAGAAGGTATGTCAGGAATGATAGAAGAAAGATGGTATACAGTGGAGAGGAGCACAGGGGAGGTGTGTAATAGTTCAATCCAATGCTATGCAGCTGGGTGATGCAGGGCAGGGGAGGTTCCCACTTCAGCTGTGCCCCCTCTGGCATGCATCTTCTGTCTCACCTGGCAATCTAGCATCATTGGTAGTTAGGTTGCAAGCTGCCGGTGGTTCGGGTGGCAGCCTGAACCTTAAAGGGATTGTAAACCCTTAGGAGAGTCTTCTCCAACATGGACACTCGATGGGGAGAGGAGCCACCAGCACCGCTAAGGGACCCCAGAAGAGGAGGACCAGTGCCAAAACTAACTGCACAGTGGAGGCAAGTATGACATGTTTGTTATTAAAAAACAAAACAAACAAAAAAAACCATTAACACCAAGCATACACTGCACCCAAGGCTACTGTTACTGTATGCAGACCCAACAGCAATGGAGAAGCAATTGCTTGACTGGAGATTTGACAAATCCAGTAATGACCCAACTACGGAAATAAAATTCCTGTCAAGCTTAGTCATCTCCAGCAATTTCCCAGGTATAGGTATACACACTCCAGGGATAGGGCTAGCCTTTTTTTTAAAGCAATTGTCTTTAAAATAGAAAACGTTTGCTGCTTATAAGGTGGCTATGCATCCAACCACCAAGTCTGTAGGCAATGGTTTAAAGACAGAACTGCATCAGAAGCTGGTTTTCTAGTATCAGAGGTTAGGCAGATCCTTCCCAGGAGGACAAGGTTGGATAGGCCACATCTTCATTCTAATCAACAATTAAAAGGCATCCATGGCTTGTCATCCTTAATAGGCCTTGTGGCCGGCATCTGTCTGTCATCTTGTAGTGGTATAGGTCCAACATTGGCTTCCTAGCCTCATTCTATCTCTTCCTCCGCAACAGTTTGGATTCCCATTGCTTTTTCCTGAAATTGGAGAAAACGATTTAGATGTTGCATGGAATGATTCTTACTACAGATATCTTACCAAATTTTATTTTGTTTAAATGCATTGAAATACTATACAAACGTAACCTAAGAAAAAAGCTGAAGTTTAGTGCATTTTTTGAGGATACAGCACCAAACACAATAGGTACTGTATGTGTGTGTGTGTGTAATGGTATGTACATTGCCACAAGGCAGCTGCTCCAGCTAAAATAAAGGTGACCAGATTTTTTATATGAAATCCGGGGACATATTTTTTTTTTTAATAGTAATGGCGGCCATCAGCGTCTCTCTAGTCTCACTCTCCGGGCCACGGCTACTACTGGATGGGGTGTGGAGGAAGATCCCTCTACCAGGGAAAGCAAGGAAATAAACAGGCAGGCGGCTGGTCGGGACTTGAGCCAAGGCAGAAGAACATGCAAGTGGAGCTGAATGGGCATGTACCCGAAACTGAAGAAATATTCCCTCCACTCCAACCAGCACAGGATCATCAGAAAGGGGCACAGATAATGGAAATAAATACAACCCCCACACCCCCCCCCCAGTGGAGGTGTATAATTCATTTTTTTATTCTGCACTGAATGTCTTTGAAATTGCCCCAGCCCATGTTCGAATCCAATCCAGGGACAAAACCGGGGACAGACTTGGTTCGGGGACAGTGTGCTCAATCCGGGGACTGTCCCCTAAAAACGAGGATGCCTGGTCACTCTAAGCTAAAAGTCATCTCTGCAGTGACTCCTTAACAGCCAAATGGATGTCTTCTTGTACCACTCACCCACCCTTTTCTACCCTCTCTACCATTCACAGAGCTTTTATATAAGTTAATGACTGCACCGTTCCATATGTATGGATGTTTAGTCCTACATCACACCAGTGCTTGTGGATTGGTGCTGGTGATGGCATAGCTTATTTGGCCACTACTGTATAGTGAGCTGGGGTGTCGTATAAATTAAATGATTTTTGTGGTGCATTGCATGTTTTTTTTTTTTCACGCTTTGAAGCCCCATTGGCAACCCATTCAAAATGAATAGGCTTCACTGCATGCAAACCTGTGTATGGGCTATAAAGCATAGCTGTTCCCCTTCATCCCCTTTAGGTTGATATTTACATGAATCTTATGGCTAAAACCTCCTTTCTGCTGACCATGTCTAATCATTCAGTCCTACTTTATGCTTCTATGGGGCCGTTTCCTGATATAGGATGTGGGTGGGGCCAGGAGGTTGGTAGCCAAGTTGAAGGAACGACACACAAAGTCCAGAAAATGTTAAACAGCAATTGTATTGATATGTTGCAGGTAAAACAGACGAGGTAAACGGCAATCTACAACCGCTAGCACTAGTAATATGGCTGTAACAACTGTAGCAGAACACTTGAATTAACAGTTTCAGGCATTCTAGTAGTATACAAAAAGGGGGGTGTTTTCCGCGCCAATAACAGATAAACAATATTACAATTGAATAACAAAAAATATCTAATAGTATAAATTAGATAAGCTGCTCCTCAGATTCTAGTAGTATAGCTAATGCTATAGCTTCAGCACCACAAGATACAGCACTGTGTAAAAGTTTTAGGCAGGTGTGAAGAAATGCTGTAAAGCAAGAATGCTTTAAAAATTTACAGTATCTCACAAAAGTGAGTACACCCCTCACATTTTTGTAAATATTTTATTCTATCTTTTTATGTGACAACACTGAAGAAATTACACTTTGCTACAAGTAGTGAGTGTACAGCTTGTATACCAGTGTACATTTGCTGTCCCCTCAAAATAACTTAAAGCGGAGGTTCACCCTGAAAATAAACTATCTACCATTAGATCCAGCATACTGCTGATTTTTTATTTTTTTTTGCTGTACTTCGCGTTTTATCGTTGTTCTCATCCGGCTCCGAGCGGGGACTCCTGTGGGGAATAGGCGTTCCTAAGACAAGGCGTAGTTGATTGACGTGCTGGTAAAGCTCGTCACGCCTTCCGAAAATAAACAAAGTGTGACTCGGCTGTTTACGTCGCTATACGGCGCCTGCTCTTGCTGACTGCGCAGGCGCCGTAAAAAGCCGAGTCACACTTCGTCTATTTTCGTAAGGCGTGACGCGCTTTACCAGCACGTCAATCAACTACACCTTGTCTTAGGAACGCCTACCCCCACGGTAAGTACAGCGCGCGGGGGGGGGGGGGACCAGCATACTGCAGATGTCAGCAGTATGCTGGATCTAATGGTAGATAGTTGATTTAGGGTGAACCCCCGCTTTAATGTCTAAAAAAAACGCTGAAACAAAAGTCAGTATACCCCCCTATGTGAAAATGTCCAAATTGGGCCCAATTAGCCATTTTCCATCCCCAGTGTCATGTGACTAATGTTAAAGTCTCAGGTGTGAATGGGGTGCAGGTGTTTTAAATTGTGATGTTATTGCTCTCACTCTCTCATACTGGTCACTGGAAGTTCAACATGGCACCTCATGGCAAAGAACTCTGAGGATCTGAAAAAATTAATTGTTGCTCAACAAAGATGACCTAGGCTATAAGAAGATTGCCAAGACCCTGAAACAGATCTGCAGCATGGTGGCCAAGACCATACAGTGGTTTAACAAGACAGGTTCCACTCAGAACAGGCCTTGCCATGGTCAACCAAAAAGGTTAAGTGATTTTATTTGATTTGGATTTCTCTTTCGTTCATTTACTTTCCATTTTGTTCATCTATAAAAAATAAAACTTCTAAATGCTTACATTTCTGAAAGAATTTGTAAAGTTTTTTTCACATATGCCTAAAACTTTTGCACAGTAGTTTATTACACGGGCATAGTAGGGGGTGGCTGACTGGCAGAGTGGTAGCACAAGTGGGAGGTGATGTAGCGATAAATGTCCTGGGCCAGTAATGGCGAACTTTAGTACCCCAGATGTTCTGGAACTACATTTTCCATGATGCTCAACTTCACTGCAGAGTGCATGAGCATCAAGGGAAATGTAGTTCCAAAACATCTGGGATGCCAAGGTTCGCCATCACTGTTCTGGGCAGTAATTACAGAGACCAGTATATAGCAGGGCATACAGCAGTGTCCCTAATATCTCCCTTCTTAAGCAGGAACCTTTCCCTGCGGTTAATTCACTGTCCCTGACAGGTGTGGTTACTCTCCCTACTCTAGCCACTCGCAAATGCATGATGATATTTATTAACCCCACCCATGCTAAAGAAAGCTGCCAAAGGTCACTTACTGTTGCATTTTTAAATTGGACCACTGCTCCCCTGGTCACACCTTATTCCTCCTAACTTCCACTCTATCTGCACACCAACACATTGCCACCTATAGAATGGATCCAACAAGGAGACAATCGGGAGACAGCCCTTTAGAGGTCTACGGGGAGCAACTGCGGAGGCATGGACAATGAACAAAGCTTTTCCATTGCAGGGTGTGAAGAGTGCAGCAGGTTATGGCCTTGGGTCCAGGTAACTATGCATCTGGCATGGGAAGAGAGGTTTCTTAGAAGGGGCTAGGCAGGAAGGATAAGTGTCATTTATGTGAAGTCCCGAAGAGTTCTTGCAACTTTCACTCTTAAATGTCTTTCAGCAAAAGAAAAAGCTTGCAGTTCAGGCTTTGCAGACATAAAATGAATTTGCTTCTACAAAAAGTTACATAACTCTTGCATTCTGATATAATGAAAACATAGATTTTTCACTTTATCTTACCCATCCTCCTCTGCTCTGAATCCAGGGGGAATAGTTGTCTTGGAGATATCGTGTTCCAAACCCAAGGATCTTATTCATTGGTTGATTTTCTAGAGTGGTGAGGGCAGTGGTGGCGTGGAGGCACATCGCAATCTTACTGGTCTGCTCCTCTTCTTCTGCATCGGAGGTGGGGACCACCTCCGAAAGAAAACAGTCTGTCACTTTCTTGTAAAAGCTGTATGACCACAGCCCTTTAATTTTCTCCATGAGAGTTCTTTCCTCTGTTATCTAAAAAAAAAAAAAAAAAGAGAAAGACAGAAGCAGCCGGATGAATTCTGTAGTTTTTGGAGATATACTGTCAGCCCAGATTCAGTCAAATTCAAGGAATGCGATAGTTGTAGCCCATGTCCTGGATAGGTCTGTGTGTGATGTCGCTTGAAGCACTGACACCAGCTGTAGTCCACTACTTGTAAATCTCCCCCAAATTCATTAATAGCCTTTGCTTCACAATCCTCTTAAGGCTGCAGGTTATCCCTGGTGCTTGTGCACCTTTTCTACCACACTTGTTCCCTTCCATTCAACTGTCCATTAAAATGCTTGGATACGGCACTCTGAACAGCCAGCTTCTTCAGAGCAATGACCTTCTGTGACTTACCTTCCTTGTGTGCGGGTGTCAATGACTGTCTTCTGGACAACTGTCAAGTCAGCAGTCTTTCCCTAGAGATTGTATGACCAACCTACTGAACCAGGCTGTGAGACCATTTAAAGGCTCAGGAAACCTTTACAGGTGTTTTGAGTTAATTATCTGATTAGAGTGTGACACCATGAGTCTACAATATTAAAAGTTTAGGGTATTTAGGAATTAGTGTGCGTTTTTTATTAGCAGAATTGAATTGTGATAACCCTCAATGAAAATAGACTGTTAGGTTTAAAGCACACACACTACCAACTAACCCAATAAGAAATGTAAGCTTTGAAATCCAATCCCTCCACAGTTTGTATTGCAACCCATTCTGTTGAGTTCCCCAGTAAATGGTGTTGCTGCCTTTCAAAACTTCCTGGATGACACCTCATGTGGTAACATTAAAGAGGAGGTCCGGGCTCTTTCAGAAAAAAATAAAAGTCAGCAGCTACAAATACTGTAGCTGCCGACTTTTAATATTAGGACACTTACCTTTCCAGGAATCCAGCCGTGTCTTTACCCCAACTCTCGGCCGCCAGCATTGCTTTTTAAAGCGATTGTAAAGGCATGCAAACTATGCCTATACTTACCTGCTATGTGCAAGGGTTTTGGTCATAGGTGCTCCGATCCTCTATTTCTGGGGTCCCCCGATGGTCCTCCTCATTGGGTGCCTCCACGGAGAGCCGCATTTTATGGGGGCACGCTCCCTTGGCTCCCGTGTCACTGGATTTTATTGACAGCAGAGGGAGCCAAAAGGTTCCTGCTGCTATCAATCTATTCAATGAAGACCAGAGACATCGGCTGGAGCTGCTCTGCCCGTCCTTGACACTGGAACAATTGGGCTCAGGTAAGAAAAGGGGGGGCTCTGGGGGGAGTTGAATCACAGAAGGTTTTTCACCATAATGTATAGAATGCATAAAGGTGAAAAAGCCTGAAGGTTTACAACTTCCTACTGCGCATACTGTACATGAAGCGCGTTGTTTTCTGAATGGCCCAGCGGCGGGGGAAGGAGGGGGTCTGAACCTCCGGGTGATCTTGCCACGGAGAGAGCAGCCAGAAGTGGGTACCTGATAAAACCTGGTACCCGCTCCCCCCCCCCCCAAAGGTGCCAAAGGTGGAGCTTTCCCTTTTGAGTTGAGCTCGGCTTTAAATTGCCATAGGGATCATAACTAAAATATGATGTACAGTAAATCTCACCTTATCATTTAGTCTGTCTCCTGTTGCTCTCAGAATCTGGACGATGTTGGCAATTAATTCATCTTCATCTGTGAAAGAATACAAAGTAAGTGTCCTTGATTCTCCTAGAAATACAGTAGGTCTTACAACAGAAATAATATTAGGGCCCACTATGTGCCGCTGGAGGACCCTGATACTTCTACCCAACTCTCCTATGCTGAAATACTCTTCACTTCTGGAGTATTCTGCTGCTTCCTTCATCTAACACTCCTCTCCTGAAATACTCTCTGCTGCTGGGGGACTCTGCTCCTTCCTCTAACACTCCTTTTCATAAAATACTGCTGGCGTTTGCAGCACTTCCCTGTTTCCCTGATTGTGTGATGTTCAGCAGGCTTGCTGCTCACCGATTGCTACATGTTGGGTAGACTTTGCCACAGGCGCAAAGGGATGCACTGTGACCAGGGGCATTGCTAGGTGGCATAAAGACCAGGGGCTTCAGCCCGAAGCCAGAACCGGGGGGGGTGCGACGCGACCTACGCGTGTGTGTCACACACTGACGTACGTGTTTGTGTGTGTCAGTACACACAGACATGCAAGTCAGTGTGTGTGTCAGTTACACATTCCATGAGATCAGCATGTAAGCAAGCTCTTAGGCACACTAGCATGTCTTTCAGGGTTGTTTCTGACCCATGACCTACGTACACCACTGACCTGACCTGTCCTACATACACTGACCTGTCCTGACCAACATACACTGACCTGTCCTGACCAACATACACTGACCTGTCCTGACCAACATACACTGACCTGTCCTGACCAACATACACTGACCTGTCCTGACCAACATACACTGACCTGTCCTGACCAACATACACTGACCTGTCCTGACCAACATACACTGACCTGTCCTGACCAACATACACTGACCTGTCCTGACCAACATACACTGACCTGTCCTGACCAACATACATACACTGTGACTGACCTGGTCAATCCAGATCAATTCAATTTGAATTCTGTGTGGTTGCTAGGGCGAATTGTTTTCCTCACACTTCTCTCTTTGTAACTGTATAATCCTTAAGCTTACCATCACCATCGTGCTGGATGCTGGAAACGCGCTTCATCATCCGGAAGCTGCTTTCCTTTTCTTGCTTATTAATCTTCTGTACAATGCGCTGCAACTGGCTGACAATACTCCTGGCTCTCTCTTCCTCTGGGTCCTTCGCTGTTACCAAAAAGAACATAAGTGAAATATTAGTAGGAAAAAGTAAATATCAACAGTTTTCACTTTGCCAAGGTTTCATCAAAAATTGTAACATTTTGGCAAAATGCATTGGAGACATTAACCCCTTCACACCTAAGGATAAAACAAATCTATGCACTATTTTGCAACTTTGACAAGCGTTAGTAAAACTGCACATATCATCACTACTTTGTGCATTCAGGTGATTTATACTGCAGTTTCAGGACAAATTTGTCTTCCATTTGGTGGTAAATAGTAATGGATATCTCCTGATTTTTTTTTTTTTATTATCAAAGAAATAGTGGCCCAAAATTTTAAGAAAAATATTATTTTAAAATGTAGCTGTATATTCTACTGCTATATTCCACCAAAGAGCAACACAAATTAAATTTCCCTGTTGCTGTTGATTTCAGCGATACCACATTTGTGTATGTTAGTTGTTGTTTGTACCCGTAGTACAGCCCAGAAACAATAGGATAAATTAAAAAGCAAAATGAGCCCTATCGAAAACACACTGACACTAATTTAAAAGAAAATCCTGTCCAAAAATAAATAAAAAATTCTGATCCTGTCCTTGACTCAAACACTACCCCTGGCATCAACCTAAATTAAACCTTGATCTAGGTATTTTTTTACATTTTATTTTATTAAATATATTTTTTTCCTCCAAAAGCAGAACTCTGGACGACAAAAGAGTAACTTCCCTTTGATTTAGACCCAATTTAGATCTTAATTCAATCAAACTGAGTCAAGGGGCCAAGGTAGAAAATTATCAGACATTTTGTATCAATCTGCAGCACCGAGATACTTTGTTCATGAATAGGATCATACTTTTATCAGTCAGACTATGAGATTCCATGGTGGAAATAATTAATACAATTAATAACTTACAGTCGAAATCAACTTTCTTGTGTGTCGCATAATCGATCGAATAGGTTGTCAACTAAATATCAATTAGGGCCCTTTCACACGTGCGGACAGTATGTCCATATTTCATCCATTAATTTTTGGATGAAATACGGACATACATTAATCCCTATGGGAAAGCGGGTGTCAGCGGATGAACATCCACTGACACCCAATCTCATCGGTCCCTGCTATGGTCCGATTCTGTAATTGGAGGAAAATCCTATTTTTCCATCCGTCTACAGAGCGGATCGTGTGAATACGGACAGATGGTCCGCGTTCATCCGATCCCCCCATAGAGGAGAGCGGAGATCTGACAGGGCAGTCCCTGCATGGGATTCATACGTGGGAATGGGCCCTTATTTCTGCAGCTTCTCCATTGAAGTCTATTGAACCAAAAAAATTTTAAAAATTAAAAAAGCAAAAAAAGGGCAGTTTTGCATTTAAAAAAAAGAGCCTGACCATTTCCAAAAATGCAGCGGCTAAAAAAAAAAAAAGAATAGATGTGAATGTGTTCCATAGGAAACCATGTTATATTAACTGTAGTGCGTTTCTGCAAAAAGCACCAAAAAATGCATAGGTGTGAACCAAGCTTTAGTCCAGGTTCACACTGGGTACTATTTAGTTTGATTTGAGATGTGATTTCACATGTGAAATCGCATCTCAAATCGGTGGCAATTGCTGTCCTAATCGGTGCGACGCCGCACCGATTTAAAAAAGTAGTTCCTGTACTACTTTTTGCGATTTCAGGACGCGATTTACATTGACATCTGTGCAGAACCCTGCACAGATGTCTCCTAAATCGGGACTGCCAGAGGGAGTGAAATCGCGCGATTTCACTCCCGCAGCCCAGTGTGAACCAGGGCTTAGTCTGATTGCTTCCTAACTAGCATGTGTATCCTTAGATCTGCTTATGGCTGCTTCTAGCAGAGTGAGGCTGGATTTACACCTATGCAGTTTTAGTGCTTTTTGAATTTTGCAGATTTGCACTACAGTCCATATACCGTGGTTTCCTATGGAACACGTTCTGTAGTGCAAATCTGCAAAATGCAAAAAGCTCAAAAAATACATAGGTGTGAATCCAGCCTGATTTTGTCTCGTTAGGCTGGATTCACACCCATGCAGTTTTCGTGCTTTGTGCATTTTGCAGATTTGCACTACAGTCCATTTTACATTGTTTCCTTTGGAACAAAATCTGTAGTGCAAATCTGCAAAATGCACAGGTGTGAATCCAGCCTTAGGGTCCCTTGCAACCACAACATTTTACCCAATTTCAAACATAAAAAGGTCAAATTCTCTCTATCCAACAAGCTGTTTTCACAAATCCATACTGAATCACAACACTCTTTGCCAGACCGTCTCCTCCACCTCTGACCTGTTTCACCCCAGTTGAAATTTAGTCATGAAGGTCCTTCATGACTAAACCCCTATTGAGGTGAAACATGTGGAGGAACAGGCCTGAATGAGTTGCACCTTTGGTGGCTGGGGAGTAAGCCTGCTATATAACTTTTTTCTAACCTACCCTTTTCCAGAGGATCATTCATAGTTTTCTTTGGCGGTCGGAGACATGCAGGGGTCAGTGTCTTTGGCCAGCGCTTCTTTTTGTGTTTGCTTTTTGATGTTTTGGTTTCTCCATTGGCTTTTTCCTCCTTCCCATTACCGATGGTTGTTTGGCCCCCCTGAGAGGATACCGCCCTCTGCAGATTCAAAAATTTGCTTTCAGAAAGTGAGCGCTGAGCGTAGACCATCAACACCCTGAACTCCATGGTGACCTCTTCTTCCTCCTGGAGGGGAATCTCCTCCATCGTGTGCTCCGGAACTGACACCATTCTGACGCTGTCATGACAAAATAGAATTTTCATTATGTACTCACTAATGGCACTTATTAAACTAATACATATGTATTCTACTGGCACATATAAAAGACGCAGCTTTGTACTCATTATCACATCATTATGGGTCAATTCACACAACTGTTACGAGTGGCTATTCCAGCACAGTCCACATGACAAGGCACAATGTCTCCTGTGTGCCCTCTTCACACCACTGTATTGTGGTGGTGTGTGGGCATGGTACTTCAAAAAAAGACTATATGCACTACTTTTTTTTTCAGCACAGCAAGAGGCAATCTACCGCTTCACACCGCATGACGGCCAATTAAAAACTTTATTAAATGTCTGCGTTACATTTCAATAAAGTCGTTAAAAAAAGGGTGAACAGTGTGGTGATCCCACTAGACCACACCGCACACCCGCCACATCATTATGCAGAGACTGGTGTGAATGGACCCTTAAGGTATCTTGTAATCTCCGTACAGCAGAGCTCAGAATGTAAGAGGGCAAAACAGCCAATGACTTGTGTTGCAGTGCTCATGTGCTAACAGAAAACATACTGACAGGAGCAGAGTGACAAAGATAAGTTCCTCATTTGTTTCTCCTCTCACTTACCACAGGTTGAGGGAGGGACAAGACCTGTGCCACTAAACATAGATTTCCTGCCCCACCAGACAGGGAGGTACTGGTTGGTAAAGCTGTGTAAATTTCAGGACCGGATGGACTGAAATACCAATCCTTTGGCAAGTAGGACAGCTCTGATATATGTATATCATCTGTGTATCTAGTGGTTTGCCTTAAAGGGGAGTTCCACCCACAATTTCACTTTTTAAATATAAATACCCCTGTAATACACAAGCTTAATGTATTCTAGTAAAGTTAGTCTGTAAACTAAGGTCCGTTTTGTTAGGTTGTTACATCATTAACATTAAGAGCATTAAGAGTTTATAATCTAGAAATAGACCGTGGCCATCTTAAGTGTGGGCATCAGGAAGCCAGACTGTATGACTTCCTGGATTTCAGTTTTGCATATCTCGCACATGCTCAGTGCTGCACAAGCAATGTAATAGGTTTCAGTCAGGTTTCAGTCAGGTTTGCAAGGACTACTGGGAAACATGATGCCTATCCCAGAAACTCTTGCAAATAGCCTTGTGACTTAATAGCCTAGGCTAATAAGGAGGAGGAAGTAATGAAGGACTACAAAATAAAGGTATTTACAGGCGACAAAATAAATAAAAATTGTCCATTCTGAACACTATGAGATTAGGGCATGCAGCACAGACAAACATAAAAAAATGGGTGGAACTCCACTTTAATTAAGCTTAGCTTTTTTTTTTTTTCCCCCAATTTCTATACAAAACAACAATCACGAAAAAAAAAATTACATTCCATAAACTTATCCCAATAATGCATGCAATATAATTAACAAAGTATGTCAGTTCAGCTCCAAATTCCAGTACACAAAATCAAACAACATTACATAAAAAATAAACAGAAAAGAGAGCTCCAGAAACACATCTGCATGAGTAGTAACAAAAATATAAAGTCTTGAAAATAAGTAATGGAATAAACCGGCAATGGATAAACAGCACGCCAAGGGGACCATATGTTATAAAATTTTTGTACACAACCACTATGTTAGTATGCTAATAATTAAAGAGTTTTTTGAACCATATTATGCCATTGGAAAAAATGTTGGTGGGATAGAGGACAGACAATTCTGAGCTACCGTATATACTCGAGTATAAGCCGAGGACCTAATTTTACCACAAAATACTGTGAAAACGCATTGACTCCAGTATAAGCAGAGGATGAGAATGCAGCAGCTACTGTAAGCGGAAAAGAGGGTCAACAATGCCCATTTGCAGGTTTACTGTGGCCATTTGCAGCCTGACCTCACTGTGCCCATTGTAGCTCTTCAACTCGACCATCCTCACACCTACATTCTCTCTACTGTAACCGGCATACCCATTACCTTTGCAACCTGACCTCACCGTGCCCATTACAGAATCCGATCTGTGTACCCGAGTCTGTGACATAGACAGGGGCCGTGCAGTTTTAAAAAACTCGCCCTCCTCCTTGTGCTGTTCCGTGATAGACAAGACGAGAGGGCGATCGTGATAGGCGGAACACTGAACACAGGCGGAACACTCGGTTTCCCAGTGTTCAGTGTTCCGCCAATCACGATCGCCCTCTCGTTCATAATAGACAAGTCGACGAGTGGGCGATCGTGATAGGCGGAACACTGAACACAGTGTTTGCTGAAAAACCCTCCTTGTGTTGTTCCATGATAGGCAGAACACTCGGTTTCCCAGCAAACACTGTGTTCAGTGTTTTCTGCCAATCACGATCGCCCTCTCGTCGCCTCGTCGATCACGAACGAGAGGGCGATCGTGATAGGCAGAACACTGAACACAGTGTTTGCTGGGAAACCGAGTGTTCCGCCTATCACGGAACACCACAAGCAGGAGAGCGAGTTTTTAAAACTGCACAGCCACCGTCTGAATATGTCACAGACTCGGTTACACAGATTGGATTCTGCAATGGGCACGGTGAGGTCAGACGGCAATGGACTCAGGTACTGACTCGAGTATAAGCCGAAAAACTTGGCTTATACTCAAGTATATACGGTATTTGTTTTTGAGTTAGAAAAAGGAAACATATGCCCAATAATCTAAACGTTAGGGATAACATATCTTCTGATATAACACCTAAAAGCGCAATGTTAGGATCCATAGGTAAAACTAATATGACCAATGTCATTATTCATATCAAATATAGATGTCCAATATCAAAATAGTGTTGGACATCTCCCAAGCTTGTGCATCAGCGTACCCACATTTCTCATACACCTGGAACAATTAGGAGATGGTGCATGCCCCCACAGGTTCAACTTGAAATAATCTTCAGCACCGCAGAAAATTGGTCTCAAAGGACACTTTTTATAGTATTAGGTTGATCATCATGGGTCGAATGCCGAAAGAATTCATTTGAAAATCTTATCTAAGAATTTTCATTCGCATTTCGCACCATTAGTGGGCCGCAGCAACGACCGATTTTCTTGCCCCCATTGAATTTGAGTGAATGGGCACGTTGGAGTTTTTTTGAAAAAAAGGAGCGATTTTCTAATCAATGATGGGAGAATCGTGTGAAGAATATAAAAATCGGAAAAGAAATGCGCATTAGTGCAAGAAAAGAAAATACCCAGAAAGAAAAGAAGATTCCTGGCCACAAAAAATATTTTCAGTAGCAACAGTAGGTGAAATTAAAGGCTTGATTGGTCGAATTTCGAAAATCAATGGTGGCACCATCGGATCACAAAATGCTTTCGGAAATAACCGTGTGTGTGTGTGTGTGTGTATATATATATATATATATATATATATTTATATATATATATATATATTAGGGCTGTGCAAACAAACTTTTAATTAAATCGATTAATCCTTAATTTTTTTGATCGATCAAAATCTTTTTGATCGATTACATTTTTTTGGATTGGTACTCACCTCTCCACCGGCTTCTGGGCCTTCAGGGAGTTCCGTCGGAGATCCGGTAACGTCATGGACACTGGCGTGGCTTGCCGTGCCCATCTGAAGGGCTCCTTTGCTGTGCCTTCATATCTGCATGCCGGCGGAACCTTACTATCTGCCACACGCAAGGGCTGTTACACTTCCCTCTATCACTTCCCTCCATCAACCTGGTATTCTACAGCCATCCACTGGGAGTTGTGATAGTTCCCTTCACAGGACATCTACATGCTGACGGACTGATGTTAACCTCTCCTCATCTGGATTCAGCAGTGGCATCGGTGTACACATTTTTATACCAGTATTCATACTTAGCTACATGTTTTTATGACTGCTTTTGCTACCGTTTGGTATTACTCGCACCATTTTTACAGTTTATGTAGCTACATCGATTTTATCTCCAGTGCAATTGTTATTTGGTTACATACTTGAAGACTATAAAAGTTTTAATGGTATTCCCATTGAGCACTGCCTTTGTGTGTGTTTTGTATCCTGCTGTCCATTTTTACAGTGGTTGGTGGCTACACTGGGAATCAGCCTGCAAGGAGATCAGCTAAAAGTAGTTGGATCTGTATGTGCATTATAATTATCGAAATTAGTCGATTAATCGATTTAAAAAAAAAAAAAAAACGATTAATCAAAACACAAAATTTTTGATCAGTAACAGCTATAATATTATATATATATATATATATATATATATATATATATATATATATATATATATATATATACACACACACACACACACACACACACACACACACACACTGATGAGTCATCCGTTGTCAGGGACTAGGCAGCCGGCTTCCCAACCCGCTCCTTAGCAACCACCTATTTTGGGGGTGGAGCATGCGATAACGAAAGCAAAACCCCAATGATAAATATTGCATGTCTTTTTACTCTCTGTTCTGTTTGAGCTTACCGTATGCAATGATTTATGCAAATTAGCCACATGACCATGTTATCGAATGCGGTAAGTGTAAGTGAATTGACCCCAATATATGCGAGTAAGTTCCGTAATACATTTTAGTTCAAAAAGTTCATAAGGGTGAATATTCTTTAAAATGTTTAGACATACAGAAATGGTATTGGAAGCTTTGGGAGGCTATCAGCTGACCCAGGGAAGAGGTGTAGACAGAAACTAGAAGAAATCTGAGGATGAAAACTTGGGGTACACCTCCAGGAACAGAAAAGGAGGAGGTTGAGGTGCAAGTGACACTGTAGGTGTAGTACGATAGGTAGGAGGAGCACCAACAAGGAGCAGAATCACGCAAACCAAACTCAAGCATTTTGAGAAACTTAGGTAGACCTCCAACCAAAAAATAAAAAACTAAATCTTGCATCTGAATGTCAGTCATTTCCTGAACGTCTTCTGGGCTTTGTCATTGGAATGTGGCAGAGCTGGATGGACAAGTCACCCCTCTCCCAACACTTCCTGCTGTGTAAACAAGCTGTATTACCCTTTTACCTGCTCTGATATTTATCTGCTATGTCAGTAGACGTGTAATATTTACTGCTCATTACATTTACAGTATACTGATGATACAAAAAAAATCACTTCTTTTTCCAGAAATACACCAACAACAGGAAACTGGCATTCAAAAAATAAAAATCCTATCAAATCACAATATTATTGAGCAGATATTATCTTATGTCCTGTTAAATTATATTATTAAATACTAGGGATGCACCGATATATCGGTGCCGATACATATGGGCCGAAAATAGCGGTTTTGGCGTCATGCCGAAACAGCTTAAAAATTTCCGATATGGGCTTCGGGTGTCCGTAAAAAAGATGGCCGCTGGGCTGTCACGGCTCCGTCCTCTGCCTCTTCTTATGGCGAGTACACTGCACGAGCCAACGAGTGTCACTGCCAAACTGTCCCTGCTGAGTCCTCCTGACTCGATCGGCTATTCAAAAATGGCGCCATTACGTATCTGCGCATGTGCCGCCCGGCCGAGCAGATACGAGCTTTCCCGAGCCCAGCCAGCTTCGGGAAAGCTCATATTCGCTCGGCCAGGTGGCACATGTGCAGATACGGAATGGCGCCACTTTTGAAAAGTCCGATGGAGTCAGGAGGGACAATTTGTCAGTGACACTCGTTGGCTCGTGCAGTGCACTCGGCATAGGCAGAGGACGGAGCCGTGACAGCCCAGCACAGCCCTGAGCCCAGCCCAGTACAGCCCTGAGCCAAGCACAGCCCTGAGCCTTAAGGTAATAAAAAACCTGGTGGTGGCAGTAGGTGATAATGGCAAGAGGCGGTGGGGGCATGAGGTAATGGTGGAAAAGGTAATGGTGGCACCGTGGCAGGAGGTGGGTGAGGTGATGGTGGCAGAAGGTAATGCTGGCAGGAGGTGGTGGGGCAGGAGGTGATGGTGGCAAGAGCCGATTGTGGCAGGAGGTGGGGGTGGTGGGAGCAGGAGGTGATGGCTTACATAAGAAATGCACTATAACTTTTCTGTGCATGATAGTTTCATTAAATCTATTGAAAATGGTACAATCAAATATGAGGGGCTATCTAAGCTATTCATTCCATTAAATGAGAATTTCAGTCAAACAGTACTACATAACAGTTGCAGTGGCGGCTGGTGCTAAACCTTTTTTTTGGGGGAGGGGGGGGGTGGATGGTGTAGTGGGTAGCACTCTTGCCTAGCAGTAAAAAGGGTTGCTGGTTTGAATCCCAAACACGACACTACCTGCCTAGTGTTTTCATGCTCTCCCCGTGTGGGTTTCCTCCAGGTACTCTGGTTTCCTCCCACACTCCAAAGACATGCTGGTAGGTTAATTGGCTTCTGTCTAAATTGGTCCTAGTATATGATTGTGTGTTAGGGACCTTAGATTGTAAGCTCCTTAAGGGTAGGGACTGATGTGAATGTACAATGCATATGTAAAGCGCTACGTAAATTGACGGTGCTATAAGTGTACCTTAAATAAAAATAATAAACACAATTCAGATGATAATGTATGAGGACATGCAAATCAATGACTGGTGATGATCCCTGGCACTCAGCACCTCTGCGGCTAAGGTGGAGGCCATGCAGACAGTCGCCGGAACAGTTCAGCAGGAGGACCAGTTGGTATCAACTGGCCGACTCATACTTCCATGTGTGAGATTTGCGGTGGCGAGATGTTTCTTCCAGTTCAGGTGCTTGCCTTTTACAGAATGGGCACAGCCCAGTAATCTTTTTGAAGATCTTGTTGGTAGTACCTATGGCCAGGGGGCACATAAAGGCATTTTCAAGTGGCCTTCTTTAACCTATGAGCTGAGCTGTCTATGGATCAGAAAATCCTTGTGGCTATACAAATTCAACAAGAACTGGAATTCTGAACATTGCCACTGTGCTTCTTGCGGAGGCACGCTCAACCCAGGAGATGTGCAAGGCCATTGGAATGGAAGGAAGTCTTTTGTAGCATTGCAAGCCTTTAAGGTTCTTCTGAGTAAGTTTGACAACAAGACTGTAGTAGCCTACATTGCCTGACAAGAGGACATCAAAAGTATTTTCTTGTTACATCTCGCAAATAAAAACCACTTAGTTAAAGGGGTTGTGAAAAAAAAGGTAAAAAAACATCTCACAGCACCAGCACCCCAGACCCCCCCCCCCCCCCCCCAGTCCCCGTTTTACTTACCTTACCGTTCGAAACTCCCGGGCGCGTCCACGTCATCCTCTTCGGTTCCCAGCCTGGCCGTTGATTGGCTAGGCTGGGCGGATTGATAGCAGCGCAGCCATTGGCTGGCGCTGCTGTCAATCACAGCGGATGGCGTGGCGCACCGGGGGGCGGAGCCGAGTGATACAGTCGGCGGCTATGGCCGCCGCTGTATCACAGGAGCGCGCTCGCAAAAGCTTTCCACCGCATGAGCGCCCTTGCATGAAGGTAGAGAGCTTTTGCGAGGAGGAGCCCAGACAGCTGCCGAGAGACCCCAGAAGACAGCTTTCCGGGACACTCTGTGCAAAACGAGCTGCACAGTGGAGGTAAGTATAACATGTTTGTTATTTTAAAAACAAAAAAGTCCTGACTTTAGTGTCCCTTTAAGGTTGGCCTTCTTGCCAGGGAAGCAAAATCGAATTATTGCTTAGGTAGAATATTTTTTCTACAAGTGCCTCATACCAATATTGGCCCTATAGGACATCCCGGCAGTAGTTCTCAGGGAGACTTCACTGAACACGTAGCTTTTGATATTTGCAACAGGATACCAATGCAAAGACTCCATCATACAAGATATGTTCACAGTGCCATGGAATTTTCTGTCTGATCTTTGGTCGAATGAAATATTTCATGGCAAGGTCAGTAACAGCACCCAATTCAATAAAACTACTGTTTAACCACTTAAGGACCGCCTACTGCACATTTACGTTGGCAGAATGGCACATCAACGTGTATATATACGTTGATTTTAGTACCCAGCCGTGGGTCACGGGTGCGTGCCCACGGCGCGCTCCCGTGACCCGGTCCGTAGCTCCAGGACCAGGACCGCGGGACTCGCGGACCCGATCGCCGCTGCAGTGCGGCGATCCGTCTCTGGAGCTGAAGAACGGGGAGAGCCGTGTGTAAACACGGCTTCCCCGTGCTTCCGTGTGGCCGCAGCATCGATCGCGTCATCCCTGTTATAGGGGGACGCGATCGATGACATCACACCTACAGCCACACCCCCCTTCAGTTGTAAACACACACACACACAGGGAACACTCAAATTCACAGCGCCCCCTGTGGTTAACTCCCAAACTGAAACTGTCATGTCCACAGTAAACAATGCAACTTAAATGCATTTTTTGCTGTGAAAAGGACAATTGTCCCAAAAATGTGTCAAAAAAAAAAAAATAAAAAAATAAAAAGCTGATCGCCGCTATTAGTAGTAAAAAAAATAATTAATAAAAATGCAATAAAACTATCCCTTATTTTGTAAACGCTATAAACTTTGCGAAAACCAACCGATAAACGCTTATTGCGATTTTTTTTACCAAAAATAGGTAGAAGAATACGTATCGGCCTAAACTGAGGAAAAAAAAAAATTATATATATTTTGGGGGGATATTTATTATAGCAAAAAGTAAAAAATATTGCTTTTTTTTAAAAATTGTCACTCTATTTTTGTTTATAGCGCAAAATTAAGCTATGATTAAGCACTCATTTATAGTGCGAAACTCTTCATCTGTTTTACTCCCGTGTAGTGTGCTGTGACTTGTAGTGCATTTTCCCTTTTTTTAAATAAAGACAACCATCAAGGTTTTTTGGAGTGCGGCTGTCCATATTTATTTTTTCCATGGAATAGGCTACACTAGATGTGCAGGACTTCTCATCTGAGGTTGTTCAGACCTTGGTGACCAGAAGATCATTCATGAACAATACATAGTAGAGGATATGTAGAGGTTTGTTTTGTTTGCTCATCAAAAGCTTTCTCTCCTGCGTTTCCCGCTCTAGCCAATATCCTTGACATTTTACAGTCAGTGCTAGAGGTTGGTCTGGAATACAACTCCAGTTAAGACACAGATCTCTACTTTATATTTTTACAGGCTGCAGGTGGGTGCAAAAGCCAGTGACCAGATGCTTCTTCCAGGTGACAATCTATACATGACCTTGAGGGAAATCCTTGTTCCTTCTGTGGGACTTTGGCTTAAATCTGAGAGCACCTGTTGCTACAATAGGTTTAATTTCCATTGAAGTACCTCATGGTAAAACTAGTTCTCTTGACAGCAACTACTTCAGATAGAAAAATTCTGAAGATCGCAACACTTTCCTGCAAGGGCCATTTGGTGTCTTTTTTCCTGTTCCTTTTACCAGAGATAGGGATACCACATCTATCTTTAAATTTAATTTTAAAGTGGTATCCAGTTTCCAGAAAAACTTGGAAGTGGTCCCTCTGAGTTTCACACGAGAGTCACTGAGTACACAGCAGGAAAACTTCAGTTTTCTTACACATGGTCGAGTTATTAACAGTGTACTTGGTCAAAAGAGGAAAGTGTACAATGTTTTCATTTATTATTATTATTATTATTATACAGGATTTATATAGTGCCAACAGTTTGCGCAGTGCTTTACAACATCAGGGAAGACAGTACAGTCACAATACAATTCAATACAGGAGGGATCAGAGGGCCCTGCTCATTAGAGCTTACAGTCTAGAAGGGAGGGTCAAGTGAAACAAAGGGTAGTAGCTGTGGGGGATGATCAGGTGGACAAAATGAAAATACAGTTGTTAGGTGTGGGAAGGATAGGCTTCTCTGAAGAGGAGGGTTTTCAGGGATCCTCTAAAAGCTAATAGAGAAGGAGATAGACGGACAGATTGGGGTAAGGAGTTCCATTGCTTGGAGAATCTCTGGAAAAGTCCTTGAGATGAGCATGGGAGCAGGTGATGAGAGAGCAGGTCTTGAGAAGAACAAAAAGAAGAACGATTAGGTTGGTATTTAGAGACTAGGTCAGTGATGTAGCTGGGGGCAGAGTTGTGGATGGCTTTGAAGGTAGTTGTTGGGATTTTGAATTTAATTTGTTGGGTGAGTGCAAGCCAGTGGAGGGGTTGACAGAGAGGAGTAGCAGAGACAGGAGCGTTTGGTAAGGTGGACGAGCCTGGCAGCAGCATTCATTAAAGAACTGAAGGGGGGTTAGAGTATGCAGAGGTAATCCAATGAGGAGAGTGTTGCAGTAATCGAGGCGAGAGATGACCAGGGAGTGAATTAAGAGTTTTGTTGTGTCATTGGTTAGAAAGGGGCTTATTTTGGAGATGTTGCAGAGGTTGAGACAGCAAGATTTGGACAGTGCTTGGACTTGAGGCTTAAAGGAGAGTTCAGAGTCCAGGAGTACTCCTAGGACCTTGGCATGTGGAGATGGGCTGATAGTTGTGCCATCAATTTTGACAGAGTAAACAGTGGAAGAGGCATGTGGGGGAGGAACAATGATAAGTTCAGTTTTGGATATATTAAGTTTGAGGAAGTGGTGTGACATCCAAACTGATATACCCGATAGTAAATGAGTGATACGTGAGGAGAATGAAGGAGTGAGTTGAGGGGCAGAGAAATAGATTTGAGTATCGTCAGTGTAGAGATGGTATTGAAAGCCGTGGGAGGCTATCAGCTGACCCAGGGAGGAAATGTAGATTGAAAATAGGAGAGGTCCAAGAACAGAACATTGGGGAACCCCAACTGAGAAAGGAAGAGGAGAGGAGGAAGTAGAGTTTTAAGTAATGCTAAAGGTGCAGTTGGATAAGTAGGTAGAGAACCAGCGAAGAGAACAGTCATGGAGACCAAAGGTGTGGAGTTTTTTTGAGGACGAGGGGGTGGTCAACCGTATCGAAGGCAGCAGAGGGGTCCAGGAGTAGGAGTACAGAATAGTGCCCCTAAGTTTTCGCCGTTAGTCATTTAGCCATCAGGCCCTCAAGAGTCATCCACTCTTAGGTTACCAACATAGCTTCCAACTATCCCTGATTCCGAAGGACTGTCCCTGATTTGGAGTAATGTCCCTCTGTCCCTCATTATTTGTCCCTCATTTTGATCTGATCTATATAGATGTCTATAAAATGCACTTTTTATCCATCAAAAAGTGTTTTCCAGCACTAAACCTTTTATCCAATTTCTAAAAAAAAACAATATAAAGGAATAGTAGTGATGTGTGTAAAAAAAAAAAAAAAAAAAAAAAAAAAAAAGCACTTGTGGGTTTAACCAATCCTTGTTTTTTTTTGTACAATTCTCCTTTTAAGGGGGTGTGTCCTGTGCCTGTATGCTTTTGCTGATGGGTGTCCCTCATTCCCATCTCAAAGTTTGGAGGTATGCAAGCCTGGATTTCCCACAAGGCCGCCATGGCCAGGCCTCGGTGCGGCAGGGCACCTTGGGGCGGCAGCGGCATGGAGTCCTCCGATGGCTGGAACATACAGTTGAGGGCGTGTGGGAGAGTTGTGTGGGGGAATCTGCTCGCTCGTTAAGTGATTGCGGCGATGTTGCCAAAATCACTTGTCAAATGTGTGCTGCCCCCCCCCCCCCCCCACATACCTCTCTCTGCTGGCTTTGTCTTCGGGACTCTGTCCTCCCTCTAGCCACGAGTCTGTCTCTTGTCCCTGCCGCCGATGTACACAGTGAGAGGGATGAGCTGTGCTCTTCCCATCTTGGCTGTCACAGGAGTTCTAGCACAGTGCTAGGACTCCTGTTTTGGAGGTGACAGGGTCAATAAAGAGAACTTGTCACCTCCAATTTCTATCACACAGGGAATTGTTTTGTCCTGTGTGATAGCAATAAAGTGAAGTGAATTTTTTTTATAAAAAAAATCAAAATAAAAAAATATAATTAAATAAAATAAAAAAGTAATTAAAAAGTAAAGAATAAGAAAAATAATATTAAAAGTAATAAGAAAAGTATCCAAACATTTAAAAAAGTCAACAACAACCTACAAATAAATACAAATAAAAACAGTGATAAAAAAGTAAAAAAAACAAATAATATTTATATTAACCCCCCTGCCCTCCGGTTGCCATTCTCCATTGATTTGGGGGGGGGGGGGGGGGGTTCGGTTGGCGGGGAGGGGGTGTATTGTGGAACCTGACCTTGGGGCGGCAGGGAGGGCAATCCGGCCCTGGAGGTATGGTTATCAGGGTGATTAGATTGGCATGCAGGCAATGCGTCCTTCATTCAGCCTTACAAGCTAAATATGCAACCAGCAAGTTTTGGACAAGAGAGATCAATTCAATCTGGCTTTAGCATTTTTTTTTGATTGTCAGTGTCTCTATTTGTTTGTTCTCTCCCGCCCTATACTGTAAATTTTCCTTTCCTGGCCCATCCTCACATCAGGACAGGACTCCCTCCCTAGTGGCCTGTCGCAGGCTAAGTTAACGAACATCCTATTTGGGGGAGGGGCTGACTTTATAGTCAGCTAGATACAGGTGGTCATGTGGGGCTCCGGAGGAGGTGTTAACCCGTTGTGTACTTAAGTGAGGATGGGCTAGGAAAGGAAAATTACAGTAAGTATTTGATAACAATTTTCCCTTATCATTCATGTATTTACCAAGACTCACCTTGAGACTTGGAGGATGTATGCCTGCAAAATCCTGGAGATTGTACAATGAGGTGGTCACATGACTACGTGTGACGGATCCACCCTGTACAAGAAAACGTGTTTCATACACCTCATTTCCAGGAAGAAGCTTGCTCCCTCTTTCACATTGATAGACTACAGATTAATATATTCTTAGCTAAACGCACAAAATAGACATTTTTAGGGCCTATAAAGTGAACAGATTTGGAAGCACAAACTCTGAGCCACAATAAAGTTTCTGGTCAAAGTGCAAATACATTTTACAACCTCTATTCCAAAAGTAGTTTCTGTTTGCTGACTTTTTACATTGTGTGCTTTTAGTGCCGATCCTGACCTCCCTGGGGCCCTAAGCAAAATAGCATGTCACATTAAAGTTGAGAAGCGGGGGTGGGGTTGCATTTGGTTGCTGGAGGCTGCCGAAATATGGGTACTTTCTGAGAACATTAGGTTGTATGTCGTTGTAATTAAAATGCACCATCACCTACCTCTTACCACCCCACCCTCTTTTTCATTTCATTATTACTTTTTATTTTTTTTGTCAATTTTTAAAAAAAATTAAATTTACAAACAAATACAAGAATATTAAAAAGGCAGCTGGTTCTGATATATAACAATAAGGCATAGCAATAAAACATTTAAATACAAATCTCAATTAACATAATGGACATTTAGTATTATAAATGATAAAATTAATCGTGCATAAACAGTATAGTAAAATCCCTGTTTACCCCATTCTTAGTCTATACTTTTTAGCCTCCTTCCACTAAAGGCCCATACACACGGTAGGACATCCAACAAAATTTCCCTTGGATTTTTGTCCTAATTGATTTGTCACACCCATAGCATACACACAGTCAGACTTTTCTGCAAACTTTTCTAAAACTTTCCCAACATGGTTTTTCTGCTCTTTCCTGCTCTTTACCGCCACCCTTTGGTTAACTTCTGCTATTGTTGGTTGATTTTAACATTGGTTCTGAGCATGCGTATTTGCACTTTGCACACTTTGTTGGATTGCTGTACACACGGTCACACACACGGTCACACAAAGCACCATCAGACTTTTGTTGCTGAAAAGTTGGTCCGTTCGCAGACCCAACTTTTTGTCAGATGAAACCTGAAAAAGTTGGTCCGATGGAGAAATTTGAAAAGTTGCAGATTTTGAAGTTGGTTGGCCAAAAGTCTGACCGTGTGTATGGGGCTTAAGAAATGTTTGTTAAAGTGTACTGTATGTATAGTTAAAATGTTTTTTTATGTTTTTGGATAAAGTAGGGTTTGGTTACCATCTGTCAGATTATTTTTTTGCTGTGTCCAGTTCTTAAGATTTCCCATTACAGTGTTTCCCCCAAAATAAGCACAGGTCTTATATTAATTTTGGCGACAAACGACACAGTAGGGCTTATTTTTCGGGGTAGGTCTTACCATGTAATGCGCTGTCTTCTCTCCCCCTGTCTCTCCCTGCCTGACAGGAATCCCCAGTGTGAACTGAGTTAAAAGGCTTGTATAATCCTATAATCCACTCTATTACAGTAGTATATAATGTACAATGTGTGTGTTTCTGTAATATAATACCTTTGTTATAGCGCCGCTCTGCGCTTCTGTGACCCACCGGAGCTCTCTTCCCACACAATTGAATTTCAGAAACACACACATTGTACATGATATACTACTGTAATAGAGTGTATTATAGAATTTTACAAGCATTTTAAACTAGGGCTTATTTTTGGGGTAGGGCTTATATTACAGCCCTTCTGGAAAATAACGCTAGATCATACTTTCGGGGGAAACACAGTACTGGCTTTTGCCATGATGCAAAGGGGACTGAGGGGAAATCTAAGCAATGAGAAATCCCTTCTTAGACCCCTTTCACGCGGGCTGTCCAATCAGGTCTGCCTCTCAGTTTTTCAGGCGGACCTGATCAGACACTCCATTCACGTTTATGTTGCGACATGTCCGCTGACACCTGTTGCTATCCGACACGATCCTCTACGCCAAATAGAGGTCCTATTTTCCATCCACTTGTTGTATCGGATCAGATGGGATCTGATGAAAATTAACAAGAGGTCCATTTTCATCCGATCTCCCAATAGAGGAGAGTGGGAACTTTGTCCATCTCTGCTTTGCTCAGTAAGCAGAGACAGACCTGTGATCTGCCTGCTCAGCGGGGATCAGCAGAGCGGTCCCCCACTAAGTAAGCAGATCCCACGGAACAAAGTCATCTCTGCTTTGCTCATTAAGCGGAGACAGACCTGTGATCTGCCTGCTCAGCGGGGATCAGCAGAGCGGTCCCCCACTAAGTAAGCAGATCCCACGGAACAAAGTCATCTCTGCTTTGCTCATTAAGCGGAGACAGACCTGTGATCCGCCTGCTCAGTGGGGATCAGCAGAGCGATCCCCCACTGAGCAAGCAGATCCCATGGAACGGAGGCACTGGACAGTTACCACAGAACAGGTGTCCCCATTGTACGATTCAGCTTGGATTCACACTCATGTGCTTACATTGCAACAAGTTTTTGAGATGCATTTTTTTTCCCCCACACATCATAGTGCATTGAGGTCCCTTTCACACTTGTGCGACTTTTCCTGCAACTTTGGACATCAGAGTGGCATGACAAGTTGTACCCCATGATTCCCAATGATAACCATTCATACCTATGCAACTTCAAGTCACACCGACTTCAAAGTAGTCCCTGTACTACTTCGGTCCGACTTTGATGCGAGTTGCGGTCCAGAGATACAGGCATTCCCTGAAATCGCCGTAAAATTGCACGACTTTCAAGTCTCAGGAGTGTGAAAAGGGGCCCTAGCCTGCTCATACATTATGCAATTTTGCAACAGGCCCAACAAAATAACAAGCTTTAATATATTGCTGAAACATATGGCAAAACACAATGCAAGTGGCTGGTGAATTCAACTTTGAATTTTGGATTTCCTATCAATTTATTATTTAGCGACAATGGTCATCCGCATATAGAAAGGGTGGATTTAATCCCCAGCTATAAAAACAAGGCAGCAGGTCCAACCTTTCCACGCTCTAAAAATAAACGTTTTAGCTTTAGATACACTTTAATCCATTAAATATTTCTACAAACTGACATTGGACTGTTTAACATCAAAATTCTCTAATCCCGTCAATTGCTACAATTACTTTAAACACGATAATTGAAGGAGGAATTTGAATATGAAATATTTAACTTCTAGTCAGGCATGCGATTTGGAAATTAAAACGGTGTGCTTAGTAGTCTTACCACACACACTTCCTTAATTCTTTCCAAATCAGAAGTTGCCAGATGTAAAATGGAGCTCAGATTAATGACAAATGACGTTTGAAGGGACACACCTCAATTTAAGATTCAGTTTTGGAAACTCCTCTTTATATATAAATGTGTACAAAACATATATTTCTTACCTGCTTCCTGACTTTGTGGATTGTCGCCTTCTCTCCTTCCAGCAGATCAGGGAAGGTTTTGTACAGCAAAAGCCGTGACAAGTTAAATCTATTTAAATAAAAAGTATGTTTATTTTCCCCCCCAGATGAATGGTGTACAGAGTTCGCCCAACAGCTAGCTCTGTGAGTGAGTGAGGATCAGTGTGTGTGTGACTTGCAGATACCTTGTAATGAATCTCCAGCCCAGTGGGAGTTTCCCAAAGTCAGAAGATAGGGTGAGTCAGCATACTGACACATCACTGACATAAGAAAGAGTTCCCAAGGTCTGCAATTCTCTGAGTATAAGCCAACAGGGAAAATACCACCAGGCTCCCCTCAAAGGCCCTCCCTGCCCATTTCTGGCGCACCGCAAAAACATTAATCAGCCCCGACTGCTATGGCTCTGGGCCAGAATGCTCAGTTCCTGTCCTGTCCTCTTTCCAGGAACCAAATAGTTGTGAGAGAAACTAACTAAAATAGAAATCACTTTACAGATATTGTGCCACAGCTTAACCACTTCAGCCCCGGACCATTATGCAGGAAAAAGGACACCTGGCCCTTTTTGCGTTTCGAGACACTGCGTTGCTTTAACTGCGCGGTCGTGCGACATGGCTCCCAAACAAAATTGGCATCCTTTTTTTCCCACTATTTTTTTATTTTAATTTTTTTTTTTACTTTTTTATATTACAAAATAGCGACAATTTTGAAAAAAAAACAATATTTTTTGTATAATAAATATCCCCAAAAAGATTGTTAAAAAAACATTTTTTTCCTCAGTTTATAGGCGATAAGTATTCTTCTACATATTTTTGGTAAAAAAAAATTCACAATAAGCGTTTATTGATTGGTTTGGTGCGCAAAATATATAGGTCTACCAACAGGGGATAGTTTTATTGCATTTTTGTTAATATTTTTTTTTCTAGTAATGGCAGCATTTAACGATTTTTATCATGACTGCGACATTATTCTTGCGGACACATCGGACACTTTTGACCACTATTTTGGGACCATTGTCATTTTTTCATCGATACAGTGAATTATAAAATGCACTGGTTACTATAAAAAAAATGGCAGTGAAGGGGGTTTAACCAGTAGGAGGAGTGCGCTGGTAAAGGTTAATTGTTTACACTTACCTTCCCCCATTTTTCCTCTCTGTGACCTGATCGCTGGTGA